>CM030359.1:243740286-244330487 GCA_017893485.1 Hemerocallis citrina
AGTGGTGGCTGCATGTTGAGTGGGCCATGTATTGGGCTGTGCTAGCCCTGGTTGTGCATGAGATTGCACACATACATGGTGGTTCATGTGTAAGGAGAAGTGATAAGTGGATGGGATGAAGTTTAGTCCCACATCAGCTAGGGAATAAGCAAAAATGTGTGTATATATATAGAAGCCGAGGAGCAAATGGTACTTGAAAGCTATAACACCTTTTGCGAGGCAAACCTGTGGTGGACCATTGTTAGGATCTATTTTTGCGTGAACCAAAACTCAGAGCGTTACAAATTGTATCAGAGCCGACTTTCGACATCGATCGTAGGTAGAAGTGGGTTAGAAATACGCCTGAGATGGAGCAAGGATAGTACGCTGGTAGAGAGACCAGGGGCAGTACGCTAGCAGAATCAGGGTACTATACCCTACGTGGGCTAGAAAGGTGATTCTGGATCAGGTTGCATGTCTCGGGCTCAGCGAGGATGCTGAGTTCTTAAGGGAGGGTGTATGTAATACTCCGTACTTAAGAGTGTGTGTGTGTGTGTGTGTGTGTGTGTGTGTGTGTGTGTGTATATATATATAGTTGAGCCTAGAGGAGAGATTATGGGATTGGTTGTATGGAGTTTGGGCCAAGAATAAGAAGTGGTGGCTGTATGGATTTAAGTGGGCCATGTATTGGACTGTGCTAGCCATGGTTGTGCATGAGATTGCACACATGTATGGTGGCTCACGTGTGAAGAGAAGTGAGAAGTGGATGGGATGAAGTTTAGTCCCACATCTCTAGGGAATAAGGAGAACTGTGTATGTATATATATATAGAAGCCGAGGAGCAAAGGGTACCTGAAAGCTATAGCACTTTTTGTGAGACAAGCTTGTGGTGGACCATTGTTATGATCTATTTTTCATGTCGGCATACGCATAGCCGTGTGCGCAGCTGAGCGGGGCTCGGGGCGTTACAGTGGAAGATTCAGATGATAGCTTATCTTCATCAGAAAGATCTACATGGTCCGTTGTTTGATGAGAAGCTGGAAGGTGCAGACAAGGATGCAGAGATCTTGGTAAAGTGGAATCGTTTGGATCAGAAGGTGCTAGGGTAGATTTAGCGGGGACTGAGTAGAAAGGCATTATTTCATATATCAAAGGCAAAGACCACAAATGAGGTTATAGAGATTCTCACGGATACGCATGAGAAACCATCAACGTCTAATCAAATTCTTTATCTGATGAAATTGGTTAATATGAAGTTGAGGGAAGGGGGTTCAACAACAGAATATGTGAACAATTACTGTATGGTTTACAACCAGATGAAAACTACAGGATTGAAGTTTTCAGAGAGGGGACAGTCAATGTTACTTCTATCTACTTTGCCTGATAGTTATGGTACGTGGAACACACTGTTACAAGCACTATGACAAGTTCGACGACTCTACAGGATGTGGTGAGTAGCATTCTGAACGTGAAGGTGAGAAGGGTGAGAAACAAGGGATTTTCATCATCATCTTCTAAGGATTTTGCAATGTCAGTTGAAAAGAGACGTGGGAGATATAAGAGAAGTCAAAGAAGAAAGGATTAGAGTAGTTCATCTGAGAGTGGACCTGATGACAGCGATGGGGGTCAGGGGCCTGAGTTTTGGTATTGTCACAAGAGGGGTTACATGATGTGTAGTTGTAAGGCCTATATAAAGAAGAAGCAGGAAAAACCGAGGGAAGACAAACCAAAAGAAGCCAATGTGGTGTCTCTTGAAGAGTTTTGCTATCAGCTAGGGAGGAGTTGGGCATGCGAGATTTATGTAATAATTTGGGAGGATCTTTTCATTGCACTCCGAGGAGAGAGAGATGTTTGATGACTACAAGGAGTGTTCTTTTAGAGATGTGATTGTGAGGAACAATTAAAGGTATCCTGTACGAGGGGTTGGTACTATTCATGTGAAAGCCAATGTTGATCAGAGTATTATTTTGTGGGAGACAAGGTTTGTTCCAGACTTGAAAAAAAATCTTATCTCGATTGGAAGGCTAGACAAAGAGGGGTTGTCTACTATAGTTGGTTGTGGGGAGTGGTGTATAGCTGCAGGTTCAAGGGTGATTGGGAAAAGGAAGCATGAGGTAGCGATGTATTTTCTTAGAGACATGCAAGGCGTTTCTCCTGTAGTTGACTCTCAGGCGGAATCGAGTAGTAGGTTGTATGGGGTGTAACCGAGTTCTTTCGTTGTGAGAATTCAAGGGAGGTTACTAATTTAGTGGGATCTGCTGACCATGAGAGTTATCCTAGAGAGCAAGACGTTGCTGTGGTGAGGATACTTTGTGATATGGCAGATGAAGCTTCAAGTCATTCTTGTGAGGTAGAGAGCACTGTTATCGATATGTGGAGTGATGTCGATTAGGGAACCAAAATAAGGATATAGGGGTTGAGCAGTCTGCGAATTTTGTGGAGGTGTCATCAATGGAGACTTCTAGTGCAGAGGGTGCATTGAGAGGCTTTGAACCATATCCGGTGTTAATGAAGATTGTGTGAGGTTGTTTCTCTGTTATTCGACATAGAAGGTTGTTTATCTGTTATTCGTGACCTATCCAATTGGTGGGTCACATCCTTCATGAGGTGATGAGGGGTGGTTGGTGCACTCCACGTGGTGGAGTGGTGGAGATGCTCTTCATGCGAGTGGAAGTACTTTGGTCTTTCATGAGAGTGTGAGACTGACAGAGATAATGCGAGGTACAATAACTTTGAAGTATTATGTATTTGGTCAAAATAGGAGATTGTTAAGATTGTGGCCTCAAATACACGTAGGCACGGGAGTTCTTGAAGTTGGAGAAGAAGAGGGGAAGACAAAGACAGCAAGAGATGGAAACAACATCTAGAAGAATTGCAGCTGGAGGAGTTGTGGTCGACTGTCCTGGGCTTATGGCTGTAAAATAAAAAGGGTGGTCCGTCGTCCGTCCAAGTCAGGCGCGAGAAATGGCATAACCGTGGATCGTCCTAACTGTTATACGAACTGAACTTGAATAAATTATTAGGTTCGATGCTTTACCGTGCTCGAGCTTGGTTACTGACTAGTCCGGTCCGAATTGCACATGGAAGTAGGAAGCATAGTCCGGTCCGAGTCCGGTCCATCGGAACAAGCATAGCTTTTATAACGAACCGAGCTCAGACTATAAAAATAATTTCGACCTGGATTGAGCCGGACATAAGCACGTCCGAGTAGAATTTTGGTCTGAGCTTGTCACGCCCCGTTTCCCAAAAATACGGAATACGAGTACATGACAAAAGCCCAGCGAATGACTAACGTCACCCATAAGCTGTTTATCCGATTAACTCAACAATATAAATAATACAGAACAATTGCGCAGACAATAATAATAATGAACAATAATACTTGAAATTAAGCAATAAAAATATCCAAATATAATAATAATCCAACGTCTGGAAACAAATAACAATATTCAAAATAACAATATTCGGGACATAAGTCCAAAATAATAATAATCCAATCCAAAAATAATAATAAGTCTCAATACATTAAGTAATAAGCAATTAGAAAGCAGTAGTCTTCAAACTGTTTGTTCTCCAACTCCAGCAGGCAGCTGTTCTCCAAAATCTGCAATTTAATAAATTGCAGGAAGAGAAAAAGAAAACAAAATGCCCGTCAATGCAAGTTACGGGCCGCTTGTAGTGCAGGCATAAGTACATGGGAAAAATGATAACTAATAATATGGAATAGGCATGATAAAAAAATATAACAACTAACACGGCAAAATAAACAAGTGTAAGTAGCATGTAATAAGTGTGTTCAATAATCGGTAATAATAATCAATGATCAATATTAATAACACTTAGCCAATATTCGATATCAATAGGAACAATGATGAACAATATGCAATGTCGAAATTGTGTTAATCCTTATTCATTTTAATCCTAACTAATGCATGTACTACTGTGTCCCATGTGTTCCGTACCACAGGTTTGATGCATACAATCAATTTCGTTTTAGACTTAAGTGGAAGATTCTATAGATTATGTACACGGCACGATAACGGTATTTGCAGCATTGCTGCACACTGGTTAGCTCAATAAAAACAATACACAGTCAATTGGGGATACTGTGTCACTAGTCCAATAATAAACCGATAACAATAAATTTTGCCAACATACAATATTTTGGAAATAAGGCCCACACTACGGCGTACAGTCACTATAGCATCAACTACTCCAGTCAATCCCTTAAACCCTGGCTTATTAATTATTTCATTAATACAACAATACAATATGCAAATATGAGACATGAGATGAACGATAATAACAATAGGGAAACAATATGATGCTAACATGGAATATGGTGTACTAGATATCCAAGCAACATGGTATAAAGTATTTTGCAAGTCCAAGACAAGTATAACATGAATAACACATCAAACATAGATATCTCGAGATAGCATGAATATATACATCAAAAGTTGTCAACCATAGGTTAATTCATGTCATATATATCGTGAGGCAACTATGATCAAATTATCACAATAGAGACAATATCAACAAGGGGTTTTACACATGAATTGTCTCTAGAACCCAACTGTAACACCCTAGATTTGATTTATAAGATTGTGTGATTTTACGTGTTGTCCACGTATGATTTCGTTTATAATTTCTCGTATAAAATATTTTTATAGTAATTGTTCTCTTTATTTTTCTAAAATTATTCTCTTTAAAAGCCTAATTTAAATCTAGGCCTATTTGTCCTTTTTAAGCCCACTATATTTATTAATTATTTAATTATTTTGAGTCCATGGTTAGTTTGGCCCATTAGCGAGCCCATTTACTTTAATTCTCTTTTGAAATGGTCTAACTTGTAGTGTAGACTCATTTCATGGATAATTAAATTTGTCACATGAACAAATTTGTAAATGGGGGATACTAGAGTGGCACGTGCATGCACTAGCATGTGCAATGTGCACACTCTAGGAGTGGCCGGATTGTGATGGAGAGAGTGGGAGAGATGGGGTTGGTTGGTTACTCTCATCATGGGTAGTTTATATAACTCCCTATTTAATCTAAATTGTTAATCTCTAACCATTGGATCTAATCCTAGCCCTCCATTCACCCCAAAAATGTGTATAAATACCCCTTGATTACTTCTCATTAGCACACTAAACAATTCATTAAGAGAGAAAAGATAAGAGAGCAAAAGATTGAAAGGTATTAGTAAGCAAAAGATTAGAGAGTGCTTTGTTTGTGTGTGTTCCATTCAAGAGGAGGCTGGCCATCATCATCAAGCACAAGGAGGGCTCGCTTTCTAGCAGTGCATTAAGGAGGAGGTAGCTTGTGGCTTGATCTAAGAGGAGAATGCTTTGTTCATTTGTTGTAGGAGATTCTTTAGGAGTCCTTTGATTTTCTCTCCAAATAAGGTGGGTGTTTTTCATGCTTCTAATCTAGTTACCATGCTAGGAATGAATTGCTACTAAGAGAAAATTAGGTAATTTGGACTTATAGTTGTTTGAGATGAAATGATAAAATAGAGAATGATTGATAAATGATTGCTAAATTGGGAATTAAAGTGTTAAAAATTATCACCTTACCATGCTATATGTTTATGAGTTATGCTTTATGGAGATTTTGTGCTTGTGAGACAATAATTAATTAAATGCATCATGGATAATTGTTTGTTTGAATTAAAGTTATACTAATGTAGAAAAATGAGAATTGGTATCCTAAAATTATTGTAGGTTGACTAATGAGTAAAAGAAAAAAGAAACTAGTTGTCTTGTGAAAAGTCTAATTCTTGAATTATGTAGAAATATAGGTCGTTCTCAATGTCCAAATTATGGGCATAGAACATAAAATAAGACCAAAAATGCATTTTATAAGGCAAATAATGATTATAAAAATATTAGTTTACTGTAATTTTATATATTTTACGTTCTGGAAAGTTTGGTTTCAAAAGGAGAAGAAAGAGACTAAAAACGTTTTGGGAATTATGTGAAATAATTAAAAATGGACAGAGACTACATTAAAACACAAATCAAACTCTTTTCTTTACAACCTGGCCCCTTAAACCAAGTGGTTGAGTTGCGTGGGCTTTTACTGTAGCGTGCGAGTGACCTTAGAGGTCTCGGGTTCGAAGCTTTAGGCCCTGCCCTTTTTTTTTACTGTGTTTGAATAAAAAACCCCAAAGCCGAAACTAAAGCTCACCTTAATAAAACCCCTTTACTTATTGCATTGGCGCCTTAGCCCAGTTGGCATTCGGTGGCGGTTGACTTGGCTCAGGTCTTGGGTTCGAAACCTGGCTTCGGCAGGTTTAAAATATTTGATTTTTTGGGGGTTTTAAAAAATGATTCTTGGCCTTTAAAAAATCCGGAAAAAAATATATTAATTATTCTAAAATTACGTAGAGCTTTTGAAAAATATTAGAGCATTATTTTGACTAAGATAAAAGTGAATTAGTGGTGAAAATTGAGTAGAATTGCATAAAGTGATAATATGAAAAAGTGATTATTTCTTTCATAAGAAATTTTTATTAAGTTATAAAAGAGTTATTTTGAATGAAGAAAAATCTAAGTGAGTTGATTATGGACTTTTATTCATCTGTTTGAATTTTTGTGCACTTTAAAGATTGATGAAAAATATAATTTTGTGATTCGAATTAAGTAAAGGAAATGAACAATTGTATGAGAATCTAATAGAATTATTGAAATAGAATTTTGAGTATGAAATACATGAATTGAAATCTAACTTGATATATGAGATTAGTTCATAGAAAAGAATGGAAATCATGTTAATTGTGAAAAAGAACTTATGAGTATGAAGACTCAAATTTTGTTATTATGAAGTGAAATTGAGAATTAGAGTGTAGCTAAGCCTCATACCGGCATTGTAAGAAAATTGTTGAAATAAAATTTGAAATGAAAATACCAAGATTGGGTCATGTGGTATAAATGATTAAGACCAGTATAGTGGGAGTGCTAACTCTAGGTGATTGATTTTTATTCATGATTCAAGTAAAATTAAGGACTAGATACATAGTGAAGATGTGATGAAAGTGAGAGAAAAATACAAGTATGAGGGCCTCGGGTCTACAGTGTGAGAGTGATTCATAGGTTGCCTACTTCATGCGTCAAGTCTTGGCGTAGACACTACTCCGGAATTATCGGGACTGTAGCGACGCTTGTGGGGTATTTTGTTGATTACGGGTGGTGCCATGGTTTATGACGGAGGCTGAATTGACCATAGGCTCTGCATGATGCATCATGTCATGACGTGGAATTTCCCTCTAGGTTGTCTGGACATGGGCTCGTAACTCATAGGACATTTAGGATACTTACCGTAGTTACAGTAGTAGATTAAGTCATGGCAAGGGATCGGACCCTACAAGTTGAAGAACGATTAAGGACTTGCCCTCGGACCTATGTAGTATGGGATGCATAGAATCCGAACAAGTGCGCATTAGTGTCATATAATAATAATAATAAATTGCATTAAAGTCTAGGCGCACAATCACAACACGACATCAATAGGATAGTCCCCTTAACTTTGTTTGTGAACAAGTTTGTGGTTTGTTAAGCTTTGAGAACCGTTATACTGTTTCGGCATAGAGAGAATGGTCGTGTATAATATCTCGTCGGTTGAATGAACTGACGTGCCCACAGTCTTTATGCAGGATAAAGGAATTGACAAAGATTAAAGTATGCAAGCAGCTTAAAGAATGTTTCAAGTGTTGTATATCTATTTATGTAAATATTGTAAATTGCTTCCGCTGTTTAAGTTTAAATATAAATGTACTCTGATGTAAAGTAAAGTTTAAACTTTTTTGTAAAATTTTACGAAGAGAAGTATAAAGATCCTGTGGAACTTCGAATTCAGTTGGATTTGGAATTCGGGGTGTTACACCGACTACACTACAAGCAATATTTTGGACTTGTATATGCAAAGGAATTTAATACAAGTTACTTGTCTGTTAGACGGTGAGAACGAATACCAAGAATAACGGGATGAGAATCCCGAAGCAACGAACTCACGAACTAACAAATCCATAAAGTAGCACGTGCAATATACGTGCAAAAGAGTCCAATTCAACACAGCACACAAAGAGACAAGCAACAACAGCAAAGAGATCAACACAGCAAAGAGCAACAGCAGAAAAGGGGCTTGGCCAGGGACGGCAGTGCGCTGGCTGACGGCGGCGGCACGTCGACTGGGAGCGGGCGGCACTCAGGGGGAAACGGCACTGGTGGTCGGCATCGAAATAGGGAGCAGCGACAGGGTTGTTGGGTCTTGGGGTCTGGCTCTGCCGTCGAAGATGAGGACAGAGGAGGAGAGGTCGCCACAGGGGGTTTCAGTGATGGCACTGGAGGCATGACGTCGACGGTGAGATCGAGTGCAACGGTGGGCGGTGCTGGTGGCTGTTGGTGATCGAAACAGGGTGAAGGGAGCAGAGATTGGGTTTTGGGTTCTTGGTTGCAGCCTTCGATCGGATTAGGGAAAAAGGGAGGTCGGGGGGTGTCGATGGGAGGGTGACATCGAGGGGAGGTCGCCGGAGGAGCGCCGGAGGACGAACAAAGAAGAAACAGGGAGTGGGTTCACTGGTTTTTGGCGGGAAAAGTGATTGGGAGAAAGAAAGCAAGGAGGAGAGAGGAGAGGGGAACTAGGAGAGAGGATAAGGGCTAGGGTTTCAAAGATGTGTAATTTTTAGGGTTTGCAGAAGAGTTGTATTTATAGGATACTATTAGGGTACTGGGTTAGAGGTTTAGGGTTCAATAAAAGTGGATTTGGGTCAAGAGCAAATGAAATTGGGCTTTAGGGTTCAATAAGAGGTAGATCCAAATCAATAGGGTTCAAATCAAAATACTAACAATAAATAAGAGGACAATAGGATCGACAATAAAAGCTCAATCAAAAGAACAAAGAACTTCATGAACAAAATTGAAATCTAAATAAATAGATAAATAATATAAATGAAAACAATATAAGTTGGTTTGAAATTAAATTAGAATTCACCACAAAAATCAGATCAAGTACGAAGACAAAATAATTCGTTAAATGTACTTTAATTAAATAATCAAGGAATAACGATTAATAGTTATAATTATAAAAATAATAAAATCATACAATAAAATAATTATTCGGATTTAATAATTCACTAAAAAGACACAATAAATAATAATAATATATATATATATATATATATATATATATATATATATATATAATTTGGACTCAGATACAAATAGTTGATCAATAAGATCTAGAAAATAAGATCAAAACACATCATTATTTGAAATGAATAAATTTTCGATTAGAAAAATACTTTAATATAAAATCCAAAATAATTTTAACAAATAATGAATTTATAATATCGAAATATAGAAAATATTCAGAAAATACGTATTTACGAGAATGGGGGTTACAGAGCCTGAACATATGGATGTCCAGTCCCGTCCGGTCCGATTTACAGCCCTACCTGGGGTGCCGTTACCGACCACCCAACTGCACACCCGACCGACCACACAACCGCAACTAGGCTGCTAGTATTCGAGAGTACAGGGTTCCAACAGAGAGTGGGATAGTTCACTGTGCAGTTGACCGTTTAGTTGGTGTGACTTATTGCAGTTGACCACAATGAGGTGCAGTCGACTGCGAGCGCCGCTGTATATTATATTTGGGCTTCAGGTTCGGGTCCAATAAGTTGTATTTGTGTTTATCTTTTAGGGTTTGCTTGGGGCTATAAATATAGTAGTAGATGTGAACCCTAGGGAAAGCAACTCATATCAAGGGCGAGCCGTTATCATTTTTCAACTTCAAGAAGGATATGTGCCGAGTATTTCAAAGGTGTAAGAAAGATACTGAAAGTTGTAATCTCTTTGTAATCTTTGTATTTCTTGGTGAATAAGAAGTATTTGTTATCTCTGCATATTGTTGTGTTACTCTGAGATCTTGCGATTATTGTGGTGGCTTGTTCTTGGTTCATCTAGTTCTTGGGAAGTTTTTGTTGCTTATAGTGTGTGAGTTCAGCTATTAGCACTACGAGTTGTGGCATATTCTACAATAGTGTGATTTATTACTTCTAGACTCTTCTATTTATCCTCTTGTAAACAATGTGAATCGGTGCCTTTTTCTGCTAATCAAATTTACCTCCACCTGTTATTTCTCCAATCATATGACCGCTCAAGGACATACGCCAGTATGTCTCAATTCCGAGGTGCCACCATCCACACAAACTCCACCTATCCCGAGGCATCCTCCACCTCTCAATGATATTCGAACGTCGTGATCTCGTTTCAGTAATTCTAATGGCGGTAAACTAGATACTTTAGGAACGTTGAGCTTAGAAACATTTGCACAAAATTTTCCGTTCCCACAAATTTTGTAGAGGTTGTGCTGAACACACTTCCTCCCCTTGATCACCTTATGATGACATTCTCAAACAAATAGAACTCCACCTCGAGCTGTACACCTGCAGCCTTGTACTTCCAGAGTTCCTAAAGATATTATGTTCCACTTCAACAAAGGAACATGCATGACCTTCTTCAATATGAACCTCTTTCCATCTGACATCTCAAACTCATCTGTCCCCTCACCCACTACGTCACAATTCTCACTAGTTTCGGTTCTCACACAACAACATGTTGTAGACTTCTAAGTAGAAAATATCTCCTTCTCGGAGCAAATATGAGAAAAACTACTCAAATCAAGAAACCAGACCAAAACCACATCCTTAGAACTTGAAACAAGAAGTCCATCTAAGTTATCACCTGATTCAGCATCACTGACTATGTTGACACCCTTTTAATTCAATAACTTGCAACAATCTCTCTTGTAATACCCAGTCTCTCTGCAATGGTGGCAACAAACCCATCCTGACATGCACTACCACTTCAAATTGAAGTTCCCTCTATCGCCTTGCAACTCAAAGATGTAGATCATGATTTTTGAGTTTCCTTTCTAAGTTCATTCTCCTTCAAGCCCTTGATCACACCGGTCGCTAAGAGCTTTTCCTTAGCAGACTTCCAGTATAGCATGGTGATTATCAAATGCTTGTACAAATCTGGTAGTGAAATTGAAATTTTTATCCTCTTAGCTGAGATTATCTATGTTTATTGCCTTCAATTCGGAAAACACCTAATTGAATTTAATTATATGATCATGAAGATCGGTACCTTCCATCATTAAAAAATGAAACAGTTTTATCTTCCAATACATCCGATCTAGTAACAACGATCCTGATAGGTCAATTATGAGTCCCGCCCACAGACTCACCATGCTTGTCTCTTCAAAGAAGTTTCACTTGATATCGTTCGCCAATAACAGCCTGATTAAATTCAAGGATTTTAAATAAATCTCATCATAGTTCTCCTACACCATGCTGGAATGCTTCCATTCATCTCCTTCTAGGGCAAGATGCAAGCCTCATGGAACCAATACGTCATACATGTCCACATTCCAGAGAATAAAGTTGATTTAACCATCGAACTGCTTGATCCTTAAAAAAACCATGATATGTAATCTTCACAAAGGAACTCGTGCGACATTTGCTCTGGTACAAGTTGTTAGGAAATTTAAATGCAATGGGGGGTTGAGCGAGAGGCAATAACTGATCACAATAAACAACGAAGCAACGTAGACCAAAACCAAACTCACAAGCACAAAATTTTTTCCCAGTTCGGCGAACTTAATTCAGGAAAAAAATAACCGAAATATTATTCAACTAAAGAAGATACAAGAGTTACAATACCCTCACCACCTATCTATCTCTCAAGACTCACTATAAGATATTTTGTTGTTTACAATGGAAAACTCTCAAATGAAGTACTGCCTTCCAGTGGAGGTCATTACATTATTTTATATAGATTTAGAGAAACCTTAGGTTATAGTCTTGATCCTTCACTGTCCAATATACCCTGAAGAGAAAGCCACACGATAAAAACCGTATGATCTAACTTGGAGAGCAAACCTGGGCTCAAACAGATCCCCAAAGATTGGCTCAAAAAGTTGTTGTCGGCCGCTTGTGGTCGACCGCTCAAAAGAGCAGTCGACTGCACTACAAGTCGAGACCAACAACAACACTTGCTGGTTGCATTCGACTGTCACCCCTCAACAATCAGCAACTACAACTTCTTCTTACCTCCATCTTTGCTTCAAACATCTTCTCGCTTCGCCCTATTCTCTTCACATTGAACCTAGTATGCAAGATAAACACCCAACAATATCATCATATGTTATACCCAGTTCTTGTATCATTTTTCCTAATATGTGTGAAGATTGTAAGCTAGTATAATGCCTTCAAAAAAACATTGGGTCGTCCCTATGTTTAAAATGTCTCTCTGTACCATTAACACTTGTTATGTCTGGCATTAGGTGGTATACCCTACCTCCATATTATGATCATAAATAGATCTAGATCTAGCTACTTTTGCTATTGATTTCAGTAGCATCCCGAAAATTTGTGACAGTAAAAAATCTTAGTTGGATTATGCTTTCAGGGTAGTTTTCTCATCATTTTCTTCATGTGATTTTGTTGAGCATTATTGCAGTTGTTTCTGAGAGAAAAAAGATAACCTACCAGGCCAGCAAGATGTTCCTTCCGAGAGAAGCCCTGGGTCAAAACCTGGCGATGTTTAATAATAAGAAATTAACAAGAACTCATCACTTACAACACAACAAATAAGAGAAAAAGCATCAGAATACAAGATTGTGAAACAAAGCTCAAAACTTCGACCACGTGCATGGTTCTATAACATACATAAGTGTATAAGGCTACTCTAGGATAATCATGTACAATATTGCACTGACATTTTAAGTAAAATTGATATATTATCTTGAAACATATTAATTGTCATACTTTATTTTCAATATATATATATATATATATATATATATATATATATATATATATATATATATATGAAAGTTATCCTTAAAATAAAAATAGTAACCGAAAGTTGAAGCGCAATCAACAATATCCTAAAATTTAGGTAGAATCTCATATGTACATTTTTTTCTCATCTATATACATCATGTAATATTCTAAGATTTTTAAATACCAAAAACATTAAGTATTTCAACATTCAACAATTCCATAAATTGTTCAGATTATACAACTAAAACTAAATTATATATATTGCATATATATATATCTACTGATAAAGCTAAACTAAATTATCTAACTATAATATGACTAATATGTATAGACTCAAATAATGAAAATATCTAACTAATTAGGTTCTTGTTTTCATCTGAGTAGTTCAACAAACAGAGTTTACTACAAAAATGTTGATGATAAATATAAATTACTAATATCAATAATTGAGCATGCATGTTCAATTCTGGTGCGTGTAGTGTATCAAACAATAAGTCTAATTGTTCAATTCGAATTTAAATAATACAAACTGTATCATTGTCACCTGAAAATTTTAAAGACCTTAATAGCAATCATGGCCACTACTCAATACAATGTTGTCGCTCTGGTCTATATAGTATGTCAATCTCTTCGCTTTGACAAACTCAACGAAACTTCATGCATCATCCATTAGCCTTCCACGCCCAAAACTGCAAACCCATCAAATTAAAGTACCCAGCAACCACATATCATTAAGGCATTCTATCAAACACCTTCGCGAAACACATATTTTATAGGGAATTATCATCAAACACCTTAATGTCTCCCTCTCTCAGTCTCTCTCTTGACTCTCGTCAACTAATTCTGCATTCAAAAATGTCATCATCAATCTCAAAGCAACAACACTCCACCATCCCAATCCCTAACCCTCACCCCCGCCCCACCCGCCGCCTCTCCTCTCACTACCACCGCCGCCCCGACCATGCTCCGCCTCCGCCTCCGCCTCCGCCTCTGCCCTTTTTCTCTTCCCCTTCACCTCGTTCTCCCTCATCTCCTCCTTAAATACCTTCACCCTCCGATCCCGCAAAATCGCCACAATTTCCTTCACCATCCCACCTCCGTCAAAGTCACCGCCTCCTATGTCGTCATACCTGTTGGATATATTGGTATATTCTCTCTATATAAATATAGCACGTGCATATGTGTAACACGTGTAATGAACGTACAATTGATTGGATATTGGAACGCGGGTTTGTGGGCTTATAACCCGATACCCAAACCAGTATTTAGGAATAAATACTGGCTTGTGATAGCAGTCTAGGTATTCCAATCTCGATACATAGGGTGAATATCTCAAGCAACTTAGATCTAGAGATAAAACCCTAATTCCCAATTGTTAATTTCCTCACAAAACCTAGCAATCTTGAGATATGTATAATCAGTTTTGTGAGAGTAATTAAGAGGGATACCAGTGGTTGTTGAATCCCGTCGGAATCAGTTGGAGCCGCCAGATCTCGTCGGAAACGAAGCAATCGATGTCGGAACCCTATCTCCATCTCTCGCTTCTTTCCCTGTTTCGATCGCGTCGCGAAGTCGAAGACCTCCCTGTTCGATCGCGTCGCTGCCGTCACCGTGCGCCATCGACGCCATCGTGGCCGACTCGAGATCTGGTTGTCTTCTCCTTCTCGCTGTTCTTGGTTGGGTCTGTTCATCAGCCCAGTCGAGATCTGACCCTCGCCCCGTCGATCGATCGCTGCAATCGACGCACTCGACGATGCCGTTGATCTCCGACAGTCGCTCCTGCGCACTTGCCATCACCGTGCGCCGTCGTCGCCCTCTCTCTTCCCGATCGCAGTCGACGGTAGCCTTCCCTCAGGCACCGACTCCGAGATCCTCCCTCTTCTTCACTATTCAACAGATTGGGTCTTGTGTGGAACCCTAATTAAAGAGGACAGTGAAGAGAAATTTTGTATCTCATCAAGATCTGATTGGGTCTGTCTGTGGAACCTTAATTTGAAGAAGACCGTGAAGGGATTTTTGTATCTCATTATCAGATCTGTTTAGACCCACACAATATGTTTGAAGCTGGGTCTCTTTGGCGCAGAATGGTTTGTCATTTGGATTTGTTCCCAACAGACATGAGTCTAATCAATTCAAGGGAAAGAGATGGTGAAAGATAAGTTCTTTACTTTCCTCATATTAAATTTTTGTTAAATATTTTGCTATATGCTGGAAGTTCAAAACACTCGTTCTAAGACTACGTTTTGAATAATAGAATTACTATGATGCTAAGAGTGGTTAAGTTCAAGACTGTATTAATCATTTGTTTAATTTAATATAAGTTGAACAGTTGTTTTGGCTATGTGCTAAAACACAATATATATTTTGTTAAACAGTATGTTGACTATAAAAATCGTATCTCCAATTAAATTGTTGCTAGAATTATATTGTGCTAATAATTTGTTTAATTGACTAATCTTTAACAATTTGATGAATGTAGGAACTTTAATGTTACCTACAAATTGTGTATGTTGGAGACGATGGATTTGCATCATGGTATGATAAGTCTGCACTACGCAGGCTTCTCCATCGAATTTGGAAAAACACTTCTAACTTGAAGTGTCGGTATGATCTACTTTAATTTTCTCAGTATTTTTCATGTGATGAATGTGTTAACGTTTTGTGCGTTTGATCATATGATTGAAAGTTTTAGATCATAGTTATTCTCGCTCTGGAAAACTAGCATGTTTAGGGTTGTTAAGTGTTTTATCATACTATGTGTATAGATATTTTGACAAATCTATTGTTTGCAGTTTGTGTGAGATTACATATTTGCTTCTCTAAAATTTAAAATAAAATAAAATTGTATAAGATGTATAACAAATATCTGTAACTTAGGAGAGAGCATCTCTTAATGTAGAATATGACTCTACTAGTTATGTTGTGTTCCCTTTCGTTTATTGTACTGTGTGTGCAAAGTTGAATTATAATATGTTAGTCATCATCTCATTTAGCATTATGAAGATGATGAAGAACGAGTAAAGGAAAGAACTCTTTGCTCAATGTGTTTGAGCTAGTAGACATTGTTAGAACCATTAGAGAAAGCAAATAATTTTTGAAAAATGTGATAGAGTGATTTTGTATTAACTCTTATAAAGTGCATATATTGTCAATCGTATGTATAAGTTGAGTTTAACAAATGAGACAATAAATAATAATAGTTCTAATTGTGTTCTTGAACATAGCATAATTGGCTAAGATTTGAGAACTATATATTCAATTGTTTGTGAGGAAATGTGATCTAATTATCAAAACTGTGGGGAAATGGAGTTAAAAACTATTGAGTCAAAGCTTTAACATCCAAGTTGTTTTGAAATTTAGAATCACTATGAACTATATATTAAATTATTTGTTATTGTTAAAACTCATAGCCCTACTAAATGACACTCCATTAAAATATGACAAATATGAAAGTTGTGCACAGATTATTATCACTAGAAAATCATTTAGTATGGTCTCAGGAGCACACAACTTCTTGAGTCAATACATTCTGATATTTGTGATCTCAGTAGCTTTGTGACTGGATGAGACGATTGTTGGTCAGAAGTATTTAATCTCTTTTGTAGATGATTAATATAAGTCTGTCATATATATGAAGAATGAAGCACTTTTTATTCTTAATGAATTAAAAATTATAGTTAAATGCTAAAAATCAAGGGTTCAGATTTGATAGAGGTAGTGAATATGTTTCAACAACTTTAGAGAAGTTTGCATTGGGCATAATCACTAGTGCACTCTACTTACAACAGTCAAACGGTATTGATAAAAGTTAGAATCAAACACTTAGTGAAATGTTGAATTCTATATTATTGACTGTTGTTTGTCTTGTGTAATTATTAGTGATGTTGTATTGTTAATCATATCTCTAATGTGTTACTACACTCTAAATTGAATATACCTTGTAAATCATGGTATGAAAACACAAACAGTTTTTGTTAAAAAGAAAATGTGTGTTGTGATACTTTTGTTAGAGTACATGACCCTAGAAGGCCTAAAGTAGGACCTACAACAAATATTTGTGTGTATTTAGAAAGTGCAGAATGTAGCTCTGTGGACAGATGTTGGATCTATCTAATTTGTGTTAGAAGAATCTAGACTTGCAAAGTTCTTTGAGGATATGTTCATCAAAGATAAATGTATGAAATAATCTAGTCCTACAGACATGTTCAATGATTCACAGTTGGAATCAAGAACTAGCCTTACTGACACTTGAAAACCTGAATGACAAATGAGCTAAGAAGAGTCTTTAGTAGACAATGAGATGATTCTGTGTCATACAATAATACTTTAATTTAGTTGATCTGCCGAAAGGGGCTAAAACTATAGTAAGTAAGTGGGGTTTTGTAGAAGAAACTTAATTTTGATTGTTCAGTAGCAATTTTAATGCTTTTTAGTAGCTAACAGATTGACTGAGAAAAATGGGGTAGATTTATTTGATGTCTACTCACATGTTTGTCATATGGCTACAATAAGTATTCTTCTTACCCTTACATCTATTGAAAATTTTTTCATTCATAAAGGATGATTAAAAAAGTCTTTGTACTTGATGTCTTGTACTGAACAGTTTTGTACTGGAAAGTTTTAAACTAATATGTTTAGTGAACAAGATTTACAATTTAGTAAAATCATTGTATATTCTTAAAACATGTATAGCCAACGAATAAATAATTTGACAAATTTTTGAAAGAGCCTAGTATATGAATCAAGTAATTCAGATCAGTGCCTTCAACTTTGTGGTGTATCAAATATAGTGGCTATTATTTACTTGTTCTGTTGATATGCTTGTTCTTGGAAGTGACCTCTTTATTACAAATGAAGTTAAAATTGTGCTATCCAAAGAATTCAACATGAAAACCTAGGTAATGTGGACACCATAGGTGTAAGGGTGAGTTTTTAGTTGGCAAGGGATAACTCTTAATCAAACTCATCAAATCAAAATGTGTTTCAAAAGTGGGGATATAGTGATTGAAAGAAAGTGTGTTTTGAAACACCTTATGATTATGATAAAAGGTTGACAACCTAATGATGGTGCAACTATGAGACATGTAGATCATTCTAAAGGAATTGACAGTCTCATGTATACAAAGATCTGCACTAGAATAGACATAGCCTTTGAGGTAGGTATGATCTGCAGATTCACTAATAATTCCATACACATTTGAGTGCCCTTAAGAGGCTATTGAGATACCTGAGTGGTATTCAAGAGTTTGCTTTATACTACTCTAGTCATTCTTCGAATGAATGGCTGATCTGATGCATTATGATGCTCAGACTTTAGTGAAAGTCGATAACTAGTAGATATATGTATGCACTAGGAGAAACAGAAATGTTATGGAAATAAAAAGTAAACAGGCACTGTGCTATCATCCATGAAATCAGACCTTTATGTGTAATCCTCAGCAGGGAAAAAGGCTAAGTGGATTGAAGAAATTGTTGCTAGTTATCCATTAAGAAGTTTAAAGTAACTCTCTAATTCTGTTATGCGACTATCAAGCTACAATGCACTGTAGCTCATAACTCACTCTATAATAGTAAGAGGAGTATATTAAGGCTTAAAGAAGCCTAGTTGAAATTTTTCATAGATAAAGTACAATTGCGACAAGTATGGCTAATGCTCTTGCTAAGAGACTTGAAAGTGATCTAATTATCAAAACTGTGGGGGAAAGTGGAGTTGAAAGTTATTGAGTAAAAAGCTTTAACATCCAAGTTGTTTTGAAATTTAGAATCCAATTGGAGCCATAGAGAAGTTCAAACTTAAGCATCAATTTTAGGCAGTTGACATGTTTTAGATAATTTTGATGATTCGACATAAATTTCACAAATATATAATGTCATTCCAATTTTTATGGTATTATATATCTAGGAAATTTACTTAGAATAATCATATTATTCCAATACGAAACATAAAAACTTGTCGATGTGTTTCCAATGATTAAATTGTCCTAAATATCATTCCAATTTTGATGATATGTCTTTTATGGATACATGTTTCATTCCAATTTTGATGATTCAATGTTAAACCATGATTGAAACGGCAGTCTTTTCATTCCAATATGAAACATAGTATGGTTCTTGTGTAGAAACTATAAAGTTCATGTACTTTACTTATTAAAGATACTTGATTGTGATGCTTGCGTTATATTTTTGCTAAGCTAATTATGAATTTTACTAAGTTCTTTTGTGGAACTAGATACTTTGTAAAATTGTTGGAATTCTTAGAGATGTGTCTCTTGATATTCTTGTTTTCAATAAGCTAGCAAAGATGGAGGAGTTGAATCTGTCAACATAGATTTCAAAAATAATGATTTGCTCAAAATGGAGGAGTAAACATAAAGCAGTGTGTAAGGATAGAATTTCAATTTATTTCTTTTGAGAATAAATTAGTCATTTGCTTGGTAAAACTTCTGTTGAGTTTAAGACTCTTGTGTTCATGAGCTTAAAACTCATATTTTGTTCTTGAAGTTTATTTGCTTTGTTTGATTTTGAAACTATGACAGATTATTCCAGTTGGTTTAGTCTTTGTGAACTATTCTGAATTGGATATGGCTTGGAACTACTTAATTATATTGGTTTAGTCTTGATTGAACTATTCAGTTTTATAATTCTATTGGTTCTTATGAAACTATACCTTTATGATGCTTTTCCTTTATGGACTGCTATCAGCTAGTCAGTTGTATACTGATCTGATGAGATAATCTTGTACTTTATATATTGAGAATATAGGAGGAGATTGTTGGATATATTGGTATATTCTCTCTATATAAATATAGCACGTGCATATGTGTAACACGTGTAATGAACGTACAATTGATTGGATATTGGAACGCGGGTTTGTAGGCTTGTAACCCGATACCAAACCAGTATTTAGGAATAAATACTGGCTTGTGATAGCAGTCTAGGTATTCCAATCTTGATACCTAGGGTGAATATCTCAAGCAACTTAGATCTAGAGATAAAACTCTAATTCCCAATTGTTAATTTCCTCACAAAATCTAACAATACCCCCTCCTTTTGCCATGTCATACCGGCATCGCCGACTCCTCCTATCTCTGTTCCTACCGTGACCAGTTTCTAGTACCGCCCCTCCTAAATATAGCCATGGCTCAGCAACCTCCTCCCCTCCTCAAGTGAGATGAATCTGTAAGAGTGACGATATGGTGCAGCGTGCGGCGATGCCGTGAGGGGAGGGGGGCTTGGGGTGGAATGAAGGATTTGAAAGTGGAAGAGGAAGATATCGTGGCTGGCTTGGAGGAGTTTGGGACTTTTGTTTTGTTTTTTTTTTGTTTTATTATGAAAACGTGTCTACTGCACATGCCAATTTAAATAAGAATTCCTATTTTTCCTTTCGCTCTATTTCAAAAATAGAGGAAGGAATGAGGGATAGACACTCGCTCTCCTATTAGTTTAATATATATAGATATAATGCATATTATGATAGATGAAGCTAGAAACTGACTACAAATACATTAGTACGGGACGTATACGGTTAGCTAAAAAGTGAGGCATGCAATTATCCCATGCGACGCTTCAAAATTGTGCTTGTAAAACAGCAATTTTGGTAACCTTGTCATTAACATCAACCATATTTCCATTGTATTTTCTAAACAGAAGCTATATTTACTTCCAAATAATTAACCGAAAAAAGTTCATGCCTCACAATGTCACATTTATTAGTGATTAGCCTAAGTTTTTCATGACCTCTTCATAGTATAGGCAGGTTTGGTGACTATCCAGTTTATTAAGTAGGGTAAACAGTAAAAACACCCTGACCAGTCGAAGTGCTAAACTTCCTATGTTGGAAAAAGTTTTTGCATATTTTCCTGGCCAAATTTCGGTGGGCTCCGACTACCGGCGGTGCCAGAAATTGTTTGGATCACGTTCCTCTTGTCGAGTACTATTCTGTAATGTACTCACTTGCCAAAAATGATTTTCGTATGAATGAAAAATATAGGTCCAAATTTGGGCACTCGAAATTTACTAACTTGGACAGTTGGAATGAATAGTCCCATATCGAAAGATGGGAAAATTTTTCTCAAGTATATAAGCTAAAGAAATGGAATAAAGGGCGTAGCCCTGGGGTTACCACTAACGTGTAGTGGAGAGAGGACATATCCAAAATAACAAACACACGCGCGCCCGGCTTGGCTTGGCCTATATTTTTTTTTACTCTGCTCCAAAAAATTTTCCAATTACTGTTGAGGCTTTTCAAATTCTGTAACTACTGGTACCAACAGAGTAATGGCTCATTAGTTACGTTTTTGAACCATTACTCTACTGTTACAGAGTAATGAACCATTACTCTGCTGTTACAGAATAATGGACCCTTCAGTTACACCCCTTCTCTTATAAGACCAGCAATTTTTTTCTGCCAGTAGACAGAGTTTTGAAACATTTCGAATTTCCTTCTTGTTCTTCTTCCTCTAGTCACAGTCTGAAAATACAACACAGCTACCGGTTCGCTGAGATCTCTGAAGTTATGGTGCTACTCTTCAGGAAAATGTAATACGGTTGTATCCTGGGAGACAATTCGTCAACCACTGTCACACTATGGGGCGAATTTTGCTTTAAGGACAGAGATCTTAATCTCGACTCTGTATTGTACTGTATGGTTTGTTCTTTTATTTCCTGTAATTGTAATTCTTTACAAATATTGTGAGCATTTTCCTGTTTTATGAAATTCAAGTTTTAACATCCTAAACTATCGGTCAAAGCGATACCCCCCCCCCCCCCCAAACTATGAATTGTCGTCAAATCCCTTTACGGAAACCCTAGAAAACTATGTGAAATGTCCAAATTGTCCCTTATATTAATACACCATTTATATAAAAAAAACCAAAATTTTCACACTCGCTCTCTCCCAAAATCGATAGCCACCACCACCGACAGCCTCGACCTCCACCATCATCATCAGCTTCGACTTCAGCCCCATTTCAAATCAAAATCAATCTAAAATCCAATGTTTATGTTCATTGTTTGCTTGAGTTCTTGGAATTAAAACAAATTATAGGAATTTTTATTATGTGAAAAAACCCTAATTTTTGGATTGATGGGTTTAATGGGTTTAATAAGATGGTTGAAGTCATTGGTGATGGAGGTCGGTGGTGACAGTTGTGGTGATGACGATGGTGGTAGAGGTCGGTGGTGGTGAAGGTCGATGATGGTGATGATGATGGTGGTGGCTATCGGTGGTGGTGATGATGATGGTGGTGGAGGTTGGGGCTGACGATTTTGGGAGAAAGAGAGGTGGAGGTCGGGGCTCTCAATTTTGGGAGAGAGAGAGAGAATGAAAATTTTGGGTTTTTTATTGTTTATCTTTATTTTTAAAATTTATAAATGGTGTATTAATATAAGGGACAATTTGGACATTTCACGTCGTTTTTAGGGTTCCCGTACGGGATTTGACTACAATTCGTAGTTAGTGGGTTTTATTGCTTTGACCGATAATTTATGAGGTTTATTGCTTTGACCGGTAGTTTATGAGGTTTATTACTTTGAACCCATAAATCATAAGTGTTTTTCGCTATTTATCCTATTAAGTATTACTGTCTTTAGTAATACCCACAATCAAAGCAAGCTTGTTGGTAAGCTGTAAATAGCACTGGGAAAAAAGAGGGAAAATTAAACGTGACTTTTTCAGGCAAAGGTTCAAGTTTGCATCAACTGATCATCTCCATACTAATGTCTTTGTGTTATTGCAGTCTCACTCAAGTCATTGTTTATTACAATGTGATCTTTCTTTCACAGTCAAGAAAATTCTGCAAAATATTCCCAGAGTTTAAAGGCAGGGTAGAAGTTGAAGATGATCAAAGAAGTATGAGGAATTAATTTGGTCAGATTATGGATGATTTCAAAAGGCAAAATAGTCAAGACCCGAGGGGAGAATTGAAAATAGATGTAAAAAACGAGAAAAATGAAAATAGTGATCATACGTGAAAACTTCTAACAATGTATACATTAGGCATTTAAACTTAAAATCTTGCGCATTTTTGTATCAGGTACGTGTAAAGAGATATCTAAAATTCACGTTTTGAAAAGTTCCGAAAAGAAATTATAATATACCGAGCTTTTTGGAGATCAATCTCACAAATATGAAGCTGCGTGAGAGAACTCCTCTTTGGTGTGATCTCTTCTTCAATTGAGTGGGGAGGTTCCACTGCTAGCGGTTGAAAGCGGTTCTACCAAGTACCAATTGTTCAGAGATGAAGACAAAGATTTAGAATAAGAGAATATCTTGATGTCTGGATGAAAATCATTTGTTAGAGATGGTCATTTTTTCTGTGTAGTCTAATCCACATTGCGATAGTTTGTCACGAAAATTCTTGTATTCGGACAAAAAGGAGATACGGCAAACAATCTACTTCCTTTGGTTATTGATAATGGTAAAAGTCGCGACAAATCAGGGCCGTACGATTTTAGCACAGATTTCAAAGCTTCTACTGGTAGATTAATCATACCGAGCCTCTTTAATAAGTCTGGGCTTCCATCAGGCTCATCTACAAGACATGAGCCACTTCTAAACCCATTAAAAATGACATATAAGGCCCACTAGGAGAGACATCCAGTTCATAAGGGTTGTAAGTCAAATCTCATATCCCCAGACAAGGGAGTCTTCTCTTAAGGAGGAGAATCAACAGGAGATAAGAAATTCATATCAATCTATTGGATCTATATCAATCTCCTAAACTGTTTCTAGGCCTATAAATACCCTCCCCCTCCTCCGTCAGAAGGTAATTAAGAAATTCTCTCTTAAACTCTCTTTCTCTCTCTGGTTCTGACTTGAGCATCGGAGGGTCTGTTGCTAGGGCCATCCCCGGTGTTTCAGGCTTTTTGCAGGCCCATCGGTCGCATCAGCAATAAACGGGTTCAGATCATGGTGTTCAATCAACGATCCAGATGCACTCTTAGGAGCTCTAATCACTTTTTATGGCATAGATCAAAGGTTGGATCTTTAGTAGTTTGCTTCAAATATGAACTCACTATTTGTTTGCTCCCACACCAAAATTAGCAGCAGCAGATTAACGCAGTCTGTGGAAAACTATACAGATCTGACTTACCGCCAACCCACCTAGACTAAAAGGCAGAGCGGCGGCCTCAAGCCGTCACACCATCTCTCTTCGTCAACAAGCTCCTCCCATGGAGGACCCAATTCCTCCTCAATAGCTGGATTTTCCCCAACAGCCTAGTCAAGCTCATGTTAACAGAGAGGCACCAGGGGCTCCAGACGAAGCCTTCATGAATAGTGCCCTCTGCACGATTATATCTCAGTTCATAATCCGTCAAGTGATTCAATGGCCTCCCTAGGCCCCCGCGGGTCAAGAGATCTTCACCAAATCATCAACGACATGCAACAGGGGACCGATCTAAGGATTCGTTTGGACTAGAGTCAGGCATGGACCGAGGCCTCCTGCTCAGAACGTCAAGTGAATCGGACAAGCAACTCACCTCGAAGGCAGAGATTAAGACACTCTTTCTCTCACAAGGGGTGCACTGCAGAAAGAAGCATGACTCGTGAGAGTCAAAAGCATCTTGAGAGAAACAAAAGAAAGAGGCTACTCCTAAAAATGGCACCATTTTTTTAAAGATCCTTATAAGATGGGTTCGGAGTCCCTACCCATGGCTCGAAGTTACTCTAGCAATTTGCAACAAAGCAAGTTCAGAGTTCACTTTGCCATTTAATTTGCTCCTACAATCTGTTAACGCCTCGACGACAGGTTCAGAGTCCATACCCATGCCTTGATGTTAATCTAGCTACTAGCGGCAAAGCAAGCTTAGAGTTCAACTAGTTATTCGATCTGCTCCTGCCACCGGTTAATACCTTGACTAACATGTGCGGTTCCATACCCATGGCTCGGAGTTACTTTAGCAACTTGCAACCAAGCACGTTCAGAGTTCAACTCGCAATTCAACCTATTCCTGAAACTAGTTAAAATTCCTTAAAGATAGCTTAGAGGTCCGAAATCGTGGATTGTAGTTACTCCAATAAAATTTACAAAAGCAACATTTGGAGTTCAACTCGCCACTCGATGTGACTCTCACAATTTGTTGGACGACCCATATAGCAAGTTTGGAAACTAGTTCTCCCTCAGAGTTGCTTCTACAATTAGCTAAACACCCATATAGAAAGTTTGGAAAATAACTCTCCCTCAGAGTTGCTCCTACAACTAGCTGGGTACAAGATGGATAAGTTCTAAACTCCGTCAAATATAATGCACACCATCGACGGTCTGTTAGCAATACACAACCACTCCCTAAGACCGCCTCAACTCTTGACGACAAAATTCAAGACAAGCCCTCCTGAGGCAGGCAAGCTCCAAGTCTTTCCTACCATCTTCACCTGAGCAGGCTCCATCTCCGTACCGCGTGACGCACCGCACAAATGAGAAGGAGAGCAAGCTCAACACCCCGAAGATCTCATTCAGTGTACACGACTACTTGTCAGCACAAGGAAGAATGGAATTACTTCAACGTTGAACAAACGCAAAGAACTTAACTTCGACATCAAGAAGACTTGGAACGAGCTCTGCTAATAACTTGTTAACTCCAAACAACGAGTTCAACGCTTTGCCCTTCGCTCAAGCTCCATTAGCAACTCATTGACTCCAAATATCAAGTTGGATGCCTTGCTCACCGCTCGAGCTTTGTTAACAACTCGTCGACTCAAAATAATGAGTTCAATGCCTTTCTCACCGCACGAGCTCCATCAACAATTCGTTAGCTCCAAACAACGAGTTCAAATGCTCTGCTCACCGCTGAGCTCCATCAAGAACTCGTTGACTCCCAATTTCACGCCCCGCTTTCCAGGATACGGAAACACGGGCACACAACTGAGGCCCGGCGAATGATATATTTACATCATTCATAAGCTATTATATGCAACTCAACAATATGGAAATAAATACAACCACGCAGGCAAAATTTATAATCACATAAACATGGATAACATAAAATAAATCATGCAGTAGTCCATACATAACCAACATCCAGAAATAAATAATTGTGGGACAACATGCTCGGGATACAGAGTTTGCAATAAACAAATGTAACTGAAAGTAAAAAAAACATAAAGCAGTAAACCAGAGTGGGAACCATCTGCATTCTTCAGAACACCTGGTCACTGACTCCTTCTGGCAGTTCCTCTTCCACTCCTGTATATTCATCAACTCGAATTTGGGAGGGAGGACATCTGTTAGAGCAAGTAACGAGCTGCAAGTAGTACAAGCAAATGAATAAGGATAGAAATATAACAAGAGAACCAGGTATGTAGGAAACGAGTCATGTAACAGGAAGATACATGTAAACGGGAATCATGCAATTTAACTTATAAACAGGAATCCTGAAACTGGTACTGAACATATAACAAGTAAACAGGAATCATGAACTAATAAACAGGAACCATATACTTGTAACGGGACATGTAACATGTAACAGGAATATGCAAGTACTCAGTGTCAACTTAAGTCTATTCATTTAATCAATCCTAGCTAATGTATGCGATCCTGCGTCCCATATCACAGGTCATGTAACCCCAGTTTTCCCACATTGTATTTTTTTGTGTATTTTCTGTATTTTAAAAATTTTCGCAAATTATTTTTTTCGGTTTTCAAATTCTTTTGTCAAAATGTATTTTTTTAGATCTTCTATTTTAAAATCTGTTTTCGATCAAATAAATTTATTCGTAACTATTTTATGTGATTTTATATTGTAATAAAAATCTCATTACTATTATTGTTATTATTACTTTTCTGTTTATTATTCTTGTTTGTTAATTTAAAAACCTATTTTTATGTGTTAATTATATTTGTACTTATAGACTCTATACTTTTAATGCAAATTATATTTTATTAGTTATTGTATTTAATTTTCTCATTGGATTTTTTATTTAAACCCATACCCTATTTTTATACACCCTGTTTTAAACCAAAACCACTTATTAAAACCCTACTTAAATCCCCAAACCCATTTAATTAATTCCCCAGACCTGGTTACCTACCCATTAAGCCCAACCCATCTGTTAACATTAACCCTGCTCCTAATAAACTTTTCCCCCAGTTATTTTAACCCATTCTTTAATCATATCATTCCTTACCATAACCTACTACCAATTCCTTTTTTTTTAATGTAAACGGATAGAGTCGGGCGACTCCAGCCAGATCAAAAAATATATTAAAAATAAGCGAGGTTACAAAACAAAGTTTTACAAGCAGTAAAACTCACGCCGGAAGGCGCGCGAAACAAACACAGAGAATAAAAAAAACAACGAAAATTACAGAGGAAGGATACGGTAGAAGACTCCCAAGACCATCACACCTACTACTACTACCAATTCCTAAAATCGCTAAACTACACCTACCTTATATACACCTTCCTAATACTGCCCTGTGCAAAAAAATAAAAAAAATAAAAATAAAAATAAAAAATAAAAAAAAACCAACCCGATCCCTCTCCCTAGCAACCCAACCCACTTCTTCGTTCTTTACCTGTAGCCATCCTGTGGTGTGCACCCTCCCCATCTTTCTCTAAACCCTATTATATATACAACTATATATACCCTTGTTTATTTGTTCATCCACAAACTGCATTTTTTTTTCCAAACTCTTGCGCCATCCGTGCTTCATCCCTCCCGCTTTCTCTCCATCCGCCTTCTCGTGCTCTCTTGCTCTTGGAGTTTTCTTGCACGTGCTCGAGTGCGCATGTGGATTGTTCGTGAGTTCGTAGATTTTTGTTCGTGAGTTTCCTCCTACTTTTGAGTTTCTTTATTCCGATTTAAGGCAAGTAACTTGTACTCCAATTCATTTGTTTGATACAAGTCAAAAAGTTCACCTATAGTGTAGTTGGGTCTAGAGACAACCAAAGATTGTGTTTTCCTTGATGGGTTTTGTCTCTATTGTGATAATTTGGTCATAGATGACTCATGACACCAATCTTGATATGTGATAACCTAGGATCTGCCTAATTCTTAATTTGAAATCATGTATGTGAATATGTGTGTAAAATTGTGTTTGGATTGAGATCCATGTAAAATAATAGGTGTGGACATGTTAATAACCCTAAATCATGATGTTTAGATGATTGGTAGCTTGTATTTCAAGTTTGGATGTGTTTGGATCAATATTCTTGAAGTTATGATGTTCTTGATTTGAAGTGTGAAATCTGTAAATTCTGGAGGTTCTGTTTTGTTTGTTGTTTTCGTCCAAGCTATAGTCAGTATCTTGATTCCTGTATGAAAGATGAATTTTATATAATTTTTTTCTATTTTTAAATCCCACTGGTTTTGCGTGATTTGGAATTCATATAACAGAGTTATGATTGTTTTAGTACAGAGGTGTCGATCTATTCCAGATTCAGTTTTTGGTTGATTTTGTTAACAAACAATTTTCAAGAACTATTATATACATATTACCTTGATCTAATATTTTGGTCAGTGTTTCTTTATGAAGTTGGGGACTACCCAGAATTTTGATGAATTTTATTAATAAGTTTTAAGTGGTGTTTCATGATCATTTCTAAAACCTACTTGTGCTGTATTTTGCTCACTGTTCAGTAAAGAACCCTATTTTCACTATGATTCATTTTACTGTATGAAAATTATTTGTGAAATGTGAAAGTTAGTAAATTCTATCTATTTTCATATCTCTTTGGTGGAATTGAATTTCGATTCATTGGTTGCGAGATATCTTAGTTTTCGTACAGCAGTGTTGAGATTTCCATATTCGTTAAACTATGTTTTCTTGATGCTTTTGTATTTTGACGACTGATCTATTCTTACTGGAATATTATGAAATTTTATATGTGATTCTTAACATATAGGGGAATATCCCAGATTTTTCCTGAATTTATTTGAGAGGTTTTGATGTCGTTTTTCTGACTGAGAATTCGTTTTCCTGATTTCTGACTGAACATGTTTTCTGTCTTCGAACCTGTTTTGAGTTAAGATGTTGTGAATTACTATATAACTTAATTATACTCGTTGGATTCGTGTGGATGTCTATTTTCTAGATCCTTTAACGGATCCATATTTGTATTTCTGTAGAGACGAGAATCACTATTTTAGTACTGATCTATCATGCTGTCCTGATTATGAACATACACCATTTTGCTTGTTTATGTGACTATATTATCTATACATGCTAATTTGTTTCCCTGAACCAAATGCTGATTATACCATGTTAGTTTGACACTATTTAGTACACATTCATTTCTGTTTGGTAACCATAATAAAAGTAACTAAGGCGGGATTTAAGGGAAAGATCTAGTAGTGGAAAATCATAGAAATGTGTACTTAGAAGGGGGCTCGTCTTTCCCATCTGATTATCTGTTATCTGTTGAGATCATTTTACATGATCGTCTGTTGAGATCATATTACATGATCGTCTGTTATCTGTCTGAACCCTGAGTACACGGCCCTATATGATCCCCTATAAAATCTAAAGCGAAATTGTTTGTTGTAGCAACCATGTTTTATGGGCGGCATGAAGTGCTACCTAGATAGTAATCACACAAGACTTATAAGAACATGAAATCTGAATCTGAATCTGTATCTGAAATCTGAATCTGAATCTGAATCTATTATTTGAACATCTGACTATCTGTTATCTGATTATCTGATTATCTGTTATCTGTCTGACACTACCATGTGACACAGTACTTGACACTATCTGTATATCTGTTTGCATATTATCTGACACTTGACACTTGACATATGTTAGTATACCATGCTAGGTTTGTTTCTACTACTAATTAGATCTGTTTAGTTTTCTCCATGTGCTTGTATCCTACATTATTTGTGACCCGCGACTTGCAATTGACGAGTACTTGTTTTCTTCTTTTTTCCTTTTCCTGTAAATTTACTAATTGCAAATCAGGATGGTCAGCTGCTAGATAGTAGTGGCAAGAGGATGTATTAGTGTTGGAATTTCTGCTCTATTATTATTATTAGTTGTTGCTTGAACATTGAATAAAGTGTATTTGGTTTATTGGATATTATTTGTATTTGGGCGATGTGACCCAGGATATTTATTTTCTCCAGACTCTGATTTATTTGAGAATATTGTATTTGGTTTCAAGTAAATTTCTGTTGGTAATTTGTTTCAATTATACATGTTGGTTGATACTTTTGCTTCTAACTCTGATTGTTTCTGTGATGTGTTGTAAAGATTCTGAAATAGCTTAAAGATGATGAAAATCATTCGCTGGGCTTTTGTTACGTATCCGTATTCTATATTCCTTTTTGGGAAGCGGGGCGTGACAGATCAGGTGCATATAAGCATGTTAACGATTAGACTCAAGTGGTATATTATACAGGGTCAAGTACTCGAGTCTTGCAGGAACATGAGCATGTAATCAAGCAACGGGCACTAGAGGTAACCCCGCAGGATCTAGAGGTAACCCCCATCAATCCCTGATGTGGAATTTAGTTCTACATGGTACTTAGTTCCATATAATTTGCAGACACATATCATGTAGACAGGAAAGCATGTAATCATGTGATGGGCACAAGAGGTAACCCTCGTAGGCACTAGAGGTAACCCCCGTTAACTCCTGACGTGGCACTTAGTTCCATCTAACTTGTAATCATATATCATCATCATGGGCAACACGGGCTCCCTTCCAAGTACAATCTCCTATATACCCCACTACTAGGTCTTTCCCTCAATACCCCAGCTTATGATTCTTTTATAGCAATTAAACATAATGCGACAACGAAAACAGTGTCGGGACATTATCAGGGAGGCATCAAAGGCTATGCAATGTGTTTCAAGTTATAAAATCAATGAACGATGTATTTAAGTGTGAACAAACACAAGTTACAAATCTGGACAGTCAGACGCTACTGCACAAAGATCAACTTTTCTGCTGCCACAGGAAAGCAAATCCAGTTCCGTCAAGGATTCTAGAAACTATACCCCTTCCCGGTTCCAGTGCATATTTACATGATACAATATGAATAAAATAGATGGGTCAACCAGACAGTTCTTGTTGGGTTTGCTGCGCAGGCAACAATTCCGAGTCAATTTCTCATATATATAAAGTGACTGTAAAATTATTTAAGAATCTCATAAAAATCATAAATAAATTCCTAAGCATTTGAGTAACATACTGGTAAATATCAGGTCTTAATTATACTTTTAGCATGGTATTTAAAATTAGTTATTCGAGAAAATACGTTTCAAAATAGTAATCTGGAATTAAAAACGTCACAACACTAAAAATAGGATATCTTGCAATCTACACATCGGATTCCACATCTGTCAGGTGTTCTGGATTCCTAACACAGAGAGCTATAACTTCTATTTAGATGTCTTTAACCGGTTTTTACTTATATTGGGTCAAAACTTGGGTTCTCTACTGGTTTAGTGTAAGAACTGCATCATGGAGTCAATTTCACATCTATAAAACAGTCTGAAAAACTTATTCAAAAATCTCATGAAACTCATATTATAATTCCTAATCAAGTATAGTAGTGTGCTGATGAATATCAAGTCTTAACTCATTTATTGACATGGCATTATAATTTGTAAAATATGATAATGTACTATAAGTGACAAATTGGAAAATGCAGACTCAACAGTACGAAAAACCTCATAACTCATTGTATATAACTCCGAACCCGAATCCGTCAAATATTTAAGAAACTAGATTCGCAGAGCTACGACATTAATTTACAAAGTTTTAATTGATTTAAACTGTTACTAGATCAAAATCTGGCTACAAGTTGCAGAAGGCAGCAAGGCAGCAACTTGTTGGTTCAATTTAAAGTGATTCTTACTTGCAACATATAATTTCTAAAGCTAGAATTCAACATGTATCTGTATATCGAAATCAGAAAAGGGTTTCTTTTAGTTCACATGTTGGAGCGCTTAATTTTACAATATAAATTTCGAATATATAACCATCCAAGCATATATGAATTCAATTCATTCAGTCACCTATTCATCTACCTAAACATTCGAATATATGTTTCAATTTTCTTGTGTTTGTGTAATGAATGTGGGAACGGCAAACAACACTTTTGACGGCATCAAATCACAGAGGCAAAAAGGAATGGATTCGACCAATTATATATCAAATATCACGAAGCAAGAAAATTACGAATTTCAACATGATCAATTTACTAAATGCGGAGATTCAATGAATAGCTTGTACGGAATGGGAAAGATGTACAAGATACTTGCCTTAATATGATGATGATGATTCCGATAATAATGAGAATAACGGGACAAGCATCCCGATGGCAACACGTGCGAAGTACGTGCACCGTAAAACATCAAACAACAAGAACTCAGCAGTAACAGCAGATCGAAAGCAACAACTGCGAGCGAAAACGGCGTCGACATCTGCGACTGCGAGGAAGGGTTGTGTGGTGGTCGACTGGTCGGTAATGGCAGGGTGTTGTGCGGTTGCTTGGTGGTCATCGAGTAGGTGGAGGAAGATGGCTTGAGAAGCTAGCACTTGCAGGATGAAGCAGCGGGGGTATGCGGTGGACTGCGGGGTGGGTTTCGGAGGTAGGGAGAGACGAGGTTGAAGGTGGAGGTGACGAGGGACACCAGTGGGATGCGGTGGTCGTCGAGGAGCAGGGCGATGGTCGGGGAATGCTGGCGGTGTAGCGGAGGTGGAGCGATGAGGGGGACTGTGGTGATGACAGGGTGAGGAAGAGGATGGTCGAGGGTGAGGTCAGAGGATGAGGGCGACGAGGGCAGAGGATGGTGGGTTTTGGTGGTGGTTGCCAGGGAGGTGAAGGGGCACTCGAGCGGGAGGAGGAAGATGGGGGTCGTACAGTGTGGGGGGGAGGGGGGGTTGAACAGTAAGAAGATGAAGGATTTTGGGGGGGATTTGCTGTTGAGATTAAGAAGAGGGGGGAGAGAGAGAATATCAGGGAATTTAATGGGGGTAGTTAGGATTAGTGGGGGAGCGTAAGATAGATTTGAGGGAGAATGTGAAAGAGAGAGTTGACCTGGTCAATAGGCAGGTAGGAGAGGAATTGTGTTTGGGTTAATGGGTTTGATTGAGTATCCAAAGGAGATCCAATAGTAGTATGGCCTTCAATAGATGGGTTCAAGATTAAATAAAATAATAATACTAATATTGGGCTGGGTTGGGTTTAGGATTTGGGTTCAAAAAGTTGATGAACTTGAAAATACAGCTCAGGTTCATGTGAAGGAATAAAATTTGTATTTTAAAAATAGAATTTACAAGAATACAATAAGAGGAAAAAAAGTACAGTTCAGTACAATAAAAAATGTGAGTTACACCCAAACAACGAGTTCAACGCATGCTCTTTGCATGAGCTCCGCCAACAACTCGTTGACTCCCAACAACAAGTTCAACGCCCGCTCTCTGCATGAGCTCCACCAACAACTCGTTGATTCCAGACAATGAGTTCAATGCCTTGCTCTCAGCACAAGCTCCGCCAATAACTCGTTGACTCCAAACAACGAGTTCGACATATCGCTTTTTGCCCAGGCTGCATCAACAACTCATTAACTCGAAACAATGAGTCTAACGCTTTCCTCTCTTCACGAACTCCGTCAATAGCTCGTTATACTCCCAACAACGAGTTTAACAGCTTGCTCCCTGTCTATGCTTCATTAACAACTCGTTGGCTCCAAATAACGAGTTCATTGCACTGCCCTCTACTCGAGCTCCATCAACAACTCGTTGGCTCCAAACAACGAGTTCAAAGTTTCGCTCACCAAACGAGCTCTGTCAACAACTCGTTGGCTCTAAACAACGAGTTCAACGCTCTCCCCGCGCGAGCTCCGTCAACAACTCATTGATTCCAAACAACGAGTACAGTGCCCTGCTCTTTGCTCTAGTCCTTCCAACGACTCCTTATCAATAGGTTCATTGCCTAACACCGACCTAGGGTTGCCTCTACAAACTTATTGGGTGCAAATGGCAAGCTCTACATCAACTCTATCAAAGAGTTACCTCTACAAAACTTGCTGGGCATAAACAGTGAGTTCAACATCCAACTCAATCACAGAGTTGTCCTTACAAAAGTTGTTGGGCACAAACAACAAGTTTAAACGTTCAACTTCGTCTCAGAGTTGCATCTACAAAACTTGCTAGAACCAAACGGCAAGTTCACCGTCCAACTCTGTCTACGAGTTACCTCTATAAACTTGCTGGGGTCAAACATCAGGTTCTATATCAACTCCGTCATAGAGTTGTCTATACTCACCTGCAGGGCGCAAACGGCAGTGTAACTCCCATTTTCGCCTATATATATTTTCTGTGTATTTTCTGTATTTTGATTCTTTATAAATTCTTTTCCGCTTTTAAATTCTTCTTTTTTAAATTTATTTTGGATCTGTTATTCAAAGTCTCTTCTAATCATCAACTGTGTTCGTAACTATTTTCAAATGATTATATATTTTAACACAAATCTTATTGCATTCTATAAGTTTATCTTATTTCTTATTTGGTTAATTATTTATGTTTTAGCCAAATCAAATATATTATTATTATTGAATTATTTTAATAAATGTGTTAAACACTAATCCTATTTTGTTATAAAATCTTCTTCTTCTTCTTCTTCTTCTTCTTCTTCTTCTTCTTCTTATTATTATTATTATTATTATTATTATTATTATTATTATTATTTGATTGTTTATTAATTTGTGAAAGCCCATGGATCTTAATCCATCTTTTATTGATATGAAGCTCATTAACTTAATCCAAAGTTCAATTTAACTCATTTTACATATGTTATTAGATTTATTATTTTTAAAACGCAAACCCAAATCATACTTCATTTTATTTTATTATTAATTTGTATTTTGATTAATGCATAAAAATCATATTCAATTCTATAATCTTGTTTCTCTTCTTATTTGATCATTTATTTGCATCGTGTAAAGCCCAACACTTATTATTGGATTTATTATTTTATTTGAAGCCCAAACTCATGGCCAAACCTCTTAGCCCATGAACCAAACCCAATCACTAAGCCACAACTGCGCAATCCACTCAATGCCCTAAATCTCTCCTAACTTAATCTCCTCAACTAACCAAGATTATCTATAACCAACCCCCACTAATCCCTCTAACTCTCTAGTCTCTTCTTCAATAGCCGTCTCTCTCTTCTTCTTCCCCTTCTTCTCTGCCCTGCTCACTGAACCCATCACGGCACCACCTCCCAATGCCCTCGCCCCTCCACCACCTCCATCGTCAGCTGCAACCACTGCATGCACCTCTTTCGTCTTCCTCGACGTCGTTGCCCAGAGTGCACACGATGACATACCGGCACTGCCTCACTGTAGCCATCACTGCAAGCATCCGATCTCCTTCCCTCCACTTGTACCCATCACCCTGCACCATCACCATTTCCCCATTGCCGAAGCATTCACTCTCGGCCCCGATTGCCTCCACCGATCGCCACAACGATCCGAGGCTCCGCCTTCCTCCTTCTCTACCTTGCGCGACCACAACCACCGTCACCTCACCCTTACCGTTTCTGCCTCCTGATGCTTGCAGCACGCCCCATCACCGACAGATGCCACTGTCTTCACTGTAATCCTCACTAGCACACCCCGACTGCCACTTCGACCCCCGATCGTCTTCCTTGCTCGCTGAACCCTGAGCACCAACTACCTCCACCGCAACCAGCACCGTCAACATCCTCGACTGCCACCGCTACACCCAAGCCACCATCATTGCTGTCCTCTTGTTGTTGTGCCTATTGGTGTATGCTCTAGAGGTCAGTTGGGTATTGACATTACTAGTTTACATTGTATCATGACATTTATTCCATATTTAGGTATTTCATTTATTGCATTATTTATTGTGAATTAAATGAACATAATGAATTCATTAGAATAGTAAGTTCAATATCATGGGATATCAAGTGCATGAATTGATTGTGAGATCCTATAGGCTGAAATCAGAACACTGTTCTTAAATATCCCTAGTCGAGTATTATTGTGAATTAGGACAATGATAATACATAGAGACTAGTGTGTACGTAGAGTGATGACAATTCTCATGGGTCATGAATATGGGATATCAAGTCTTCATTGGTGCATATTAGAGTAATAATGTACATGACTAACCCACCATGAGAACGCTGCATAGATCGTTACGTGTGTGTCTTAAGCGGTTCTCATGTAGCGCCCCGAATTTTCAATAAATAAAATTAGAAATATGTGGTACAAATTCCAGAATCAACTTTAATTGTAATCATAAACATAGCAACCAAATATAGGAAAAATTAAAAACTTTTTATTACAACAACTCTTTACAATACAGCGGAATTCAAACACTTTAAATTACAATTCTTTACAACATGATGAATTACAATTTTCAATTAACTCCAAGCTCTTTTAATTCATCTTTACCTATAATTGTAAACCTATGAAATCTGAATGAAAAGTGGGCACGTCAGTTAAATGTAACTGACGTCAACTATAGTAATAGTGACACTTTCCAACATCACAATCACAAACAATAATAATTAATACATGACAATAATAATAGTAAAATATGAACAACATGGCAATAATAGATGGAACATAAAACAACAATAAATGAAGCATAAAACATCAAGTGAAGCAAAGCTAGGTGTCAAGTGTAAGAAAACAGAAAAAATATTGCATAAACGAGTCAAGAAAACCATAAATGCATATGATGATTACTAATGCATACTTGTCGGATTCTATGCATCCCATTCTACATAGGTCCGGTGCAAGCCCTTATCGTTCTCCACTTTATAGGGTTTTATCCTTTGTTATGCAACTAATCCTACTACGGTGATTACTTTAAGATTTAGAGTATTCTGTGAGTAATCAGTGTCATGCCCCGGTAACCCTTAGAATCAACTTCCCATCGTCCATGATATTGGGTACACGCTCTCACACCCCGATAATTCCGGAAGTTGAAACCCACACCGTCCGCCAATGGTACCTCATCCCACAAATATCCCATGAGCTTCGCCTCGACCCCCGGTAATCCCGAAGATACAACCCACACCGTCCGTGATCACACCCCGGTAATTCCTGAGACTATCTTCCACCTCCGGTCATATGAGGCACCCCTACCCATGTTTGCTCTGATTTCATCACAACTCCAACTAGTGCCTTTCCTTAGGTTTATTATTATTAGTTAAGTCACAATTCCCCTAGAGTTCGTGTAACCTGCGAGTTCGTGTAACCTGCGAATTTAAATCAACTAACTCAACAACAAGGCCCCACCGGCCAAAATATCCACAAAGTCTCAACCGCCGGCATGTTAGGGTCCCACTCAATCTCTAGAGTCTCAAAACTAAAAACATCAACTCAACATTTCTTGGTATCTCATAATTCCAAATAATTTAACTCAGAACGAGGTTCCCCTCAAATCCAATAGTCAACAAAACCAAGTACCCCCAATGTACAGCCACATCCACAAAATTGGACTAAATTGAAACGAGACATGAATAAAACTGAGGTTTATACTTTCAAATAGTGTAAAAGGATCCAAATATAATACTCTTGAAATCCTAAAAAAGTGTTCACTTTCTAAATCCCACAAAAATAGAACATAAACCCTGTTGAATACTTATAAATATACACTGTCTAAAAGTTGTGAAATATGTGCTTAATCTCTTTGAAAAATAGAAATTATCATTTGCAAATGTGAAAAAACAATCGCTCAAGAAATAGAAAAGTTTGCAGCAAAACAGGGCATGACGGTTGACTGACAACTATAGTCGTAAAAGTTGCGGTCAACTGACAGTGCCCAAAGAAAAAGCAACACTCAAGCCATGGCAGTCGATTGGCAGTCACAGTAGAAAATACTGCAGTCGAATGCTAGTAAAAGAATGGCGACAGACTAGTGTGACAGTCGACTTCTCTTGCGCTTTCGATGAAATTACAGTCGATCGCACAGGCGACTGGCGCACAGTCTGCTGCCTCTTAAACTTGCAGATTTCTCAAAAAACTGATATCTATATAATAAAACACAATGAAAGTTATCAAGTGGCTCTCATTCATTTGGAAGAAAATCAATGGTCTAGAATTTTGCTCTCAAAAGACATTCCCCCACCCCCACCCCCCCCCCCCCCCCCCCCCCCCCCCAAATTCAAAATTTTCTCCCAAAACAAAACAACTCCTTCATTTATTACTCTCTCTCTCTCTCTCTCTTCCACCTCTTTTCTCTTTTTTCATAATTCTTTCTCTTTTTTTTTAACCTAGGTATGTCAAAAAAAATTATTTTTTTGGTTATGCAATTTCGGATTATGCTTTTTTTTATTTCAATTTTTTAATTATGTTTTTTTTCTTCAGATTATGCTTTCATAACTCAATAACATTATCTTCCATTTAATTGCTTTTGAATTACCATATTTGATCTGATTGTAGAATACTTCACTGAGTAATTATTTTAGATTAGAATGCTTAAGTGAGTTGATTTTGATTATAATGCTTTTTTTTATTATTCAATTTCGGATTATGCTTTTTTTGAATATTTGGGCATTTGCTGCTATGAAAGATCGTTGCAAAATCTTTAATTGGCTCGCTTGAACGTGTTTTATGGACAAATTCATGCTTAATCCCTATATTTCGGGTTTTTGTAGTTGCGAAATTGTATCTTGATCTTATTTGCTGCAATATCACTTCACGTATTCATCACAACAAATTTTCTCTTTTAAATTCATACATGGTTAACTACATAAAAAACAAACAAGGGGGAACTAACTTATGCAATTTGAGGCATTAACCGTAACTCATGCAGTTAGAAAATAAATTGCTACTTATGTTATACTCCAACTCCAAATCAAAAAATAAATCTCTTATGCTCAAGTCACACATAGAAAGAAATTTCCGATTCACTACTATTATAGATTCACAATACTATTTTTGAATCCCGAGCTGCTGATAAATAATCGTGTAATATGCAAACCAATAAACATCAAGGTTACTTCATAATCCTACTTCAAGGTACATCAATACATCAACGTCTACTAGCAAATAAACATCTATATAAATCATCTCTTACTGTTTATATGATTTTTCATATGTTGTATCGTTCCGAATACGTGTCGTAGGCACGTGCCACGGGCATACCTAGTATGTTTAAAACTTCGAATACATGATTTCAATTGTTAAAAACCTATAACAACACGAGTACACCCTCGGCCAAAACAATTTAATTCATGCATCAAATCAAATCCTCATAAATTTCACAAAATCCCAACTTTGAAGTCATAACTTGAATAAAAAGATGTTTGAAGAAACTTTTCGTATAAACATTCGAATATCATCAAAACGCAGTCGTGATCTCCTCTCATACAGAAAATAAACTTAAACATGTTTAAAAACTGAGATTCCTCGTGCAATACACATTCGTTGGTCAAAAATCTCAATCCTCTCATCACCACATCAAGTTCTTCCCTTTCACATTCATTTCAAATCCAAAACAATAATAAACTCTTCAAAATAGTGGATACATAGGGAAAACAACAACTAATAGTTCTTTATTTATCCATGTGCATGTATGAAATTACTATTCAATTTGCATTCTATTTTATACATGATATACATCCTCAATTCAATAAATTCTCACACAGGCAATATGTAGATATACTCTAATTAGATGAAAATTCTACAAATATCATATACATTCAAGATCAATTCAAACATGATTATTCAAGCATGGCATAAGAAAGTGAAGATCTTTGTGTATCTATAACTTCTAGCATACATCAACTATTTATGCATGGAAAGTTACTCCTAAATTTATATTTCATTCATGTAAGATGTTGATTGGTGATTAATTCAATAAAATCTACATTCACACATCATATTTCATAATCATACAACTTATAATCATGCATTCTACTTGAACAATTTAAAACCATATAGCAGACAAGAGGTAAGAAAGCACCACCCACTTCAAAGAAGACTAAATTTGAAGCACAGTAGTAGTAGTAAAGAAAAGTCATTTCCTTCTCCTTGCAAAAGTCCAAGATCCAAGCTTTAAACTCTAAGAAAATATTGAGAAAAGAGATTTTGGCTTCACAACAGGGGAATAGGCGGATGCTTCCAATATATCAGTCAGGGTTGCTTTTTAGGGTTTTTCTACAATGTTTTATAAATTATTCCTTAAGAAAGTATCTTTACATATATAGATTTATCATATTAGGTAGTTAAATAAATCAGTTGAAGTAAGATATTATTCCCTCAATCACAACCAAATTGGCCGACCCCCCAAGAGCAGCCCAGAAAAAATAAATCTGGAGTTTTTACTCCAAGTTAAAATTTCGCACAAAAGTCCTTCATTTTTTAGTATTTGCAAATGTGTCATAAATCATTCATAAAATCCCAGAAACTTTATAAATAATATCTACTAATAAATGTTAGATTTTCCAAATGGATTTTCTGACTTTGTATTTCCCAAGAAAAAATATTTGCAGATGTTTTGCACGTGCAAAAAGATAAATTTCAGAAAATGTTCAATAAATCACAAAAATTCATTTTAAATCATTTATTAAATTCGAAATTGTAATCCCCATTCCCGACAATAAGTGTTTTCCTTGTACTTTCTATAATTTGATTTTTTATAAATTTATTTTTCGCTAAATTCATTTCGGATATTTTATTACAGTATTTTCTAATCGAAAATTTTATTTATTTCGAATAATGGTGTATTTTAATCTTACTTTCTATTCCTTAATTGATCAATTATTTATATTTGATCCAAGATCAAATATATTATTATTATTGGATTAATTTAATCTTATTATTATTATTATTGTTATTACTTTGATTACTGTTATATTATTGTTGTTACTGGTAATATTGTTATTATTATTGTTATTATAGTTACTATTATTATTATTTCTATTGCTATAATTATTATTGTTGTTGTTAATATTATGATTATTATTATTATTAATGTTAGTATTATTATTATTAGTATTATTACTATTGTTATTATTATTGTTATTATTGTTATTATTATTGTTATTAGTATTATTATTTTTATCATTATTATTATTATTAGTATTATGATTCTTATTGTCATTATTATTATTATTATTATTATTGTAAAGCCCGAACATACTTATTTATTTGTATTTTATTATTTGGTTGAATGTATGTTTATATGTATATTTTAAAAACCCTATAGTCTATTTTCTTAATGGATTTAAACCCAATATCTCTTAATACCCTATATATACATTCCAATTCCTCAAACCCTAACCTAACCTAAACCTACCCTAGCACCTAACCCTAGCCGCCACTGTGTAAACCCGTAGCCCCTGTTCATCTTCCCCATCCCGTTCTCTTCTCTGTCCCTCTCTGGAACCCAATCGCCGCTCCTCCTCATCTTCCTCCTCGCCTCGTCGCCCTCATCCCCACATCGCCTTACCATGGCTGCACTTGCCATTGCCAACACCTTCGACTACCATCGACTTCTCCCTTCCCCCTCCTCTGTTCCGCCATCACAGCGCCGAAGTTCCGATGCCATCCTGTAGCTGAACACCCCTTGAAGCTCTCCCTCATCGACCAGATCCCCTCGACGGCTTTGCCACACCCATCACCACTTCATCGCCCTCGACTTCAAGAACCACCCTTCTCTTTCACCATTATCTTCATCTCCCCCTCGACCGAAACCCATCCCGATCGTCCTTTTCATCCATCTCCAAGAGCCCATTGCTCCACCACCTCCGAACACCCATCATAACCCTCGTCGTCCCTCGTCGTCAACACTGTCCTCCACCACCTCGATCATCCACAGCTTCCCCTATTTTCTTCCAAAACAGGGCACCGCCGAAGTCTTCTGCTCCCCCACCCAGTCGACGACCACCCTCGCCTCAGTCGACCACCTTAGCCCCTGTCAGCCTCTGCCAGTGCCACCCTCGCCCAGTCACCGTGCACAGCCGTCGCCATCAAAGTCTGCAGTTGCTGTTTGCCGTTGTGGGGGTAGGATGGCTGTTTGTTGTTTGAGTTGGTTGCTTGGATCTTGACCCTTGATCTGATCTGATCGTGATCATCGACATCAGGAGCTTCATCTTGATGCTGGATCTTTGGCCATCTTAATCTCGATACTTGATCTCAGCTGTTTGTTCGATCTTGCTGCTCTTGACCCTGTGCTGTGTTGCCTTACTCCTCTATTGCACGTAGTGTGCACGTGTTATTTCGTGAGTTCGTGGGTTCGTTGCTTCGGGAATCTCATCCTGTTATTCTTGATATTCAATTTTACCGTTAATAAGGCAAGTCACTGTCCTCTTATATTATTAATTGTATCAAATTCATGTTTTATTGAAATTCTTGCAAGTAGATCCTCTTCGTTATCAAATCGTTGTATTGATTATCTTGACATCGTGCCACTTAAAATATTGAATCTGGCATACATTATATAGTATTGAGGATAGGAAATTTTCATGCATCTCATAACACGATTCATTATTGTAGAGAAAATTGCTAGGTTGTATGTTGTTTGACCAATTGATAGTTGATTGATGATAAAATAGTGTATCTATGTGCTCTAATTTTATTTATCATGTTTTGACACTCATCATGCTGATTATATAACTTATTGACAAATAGAATTGATACCCATCATGTTTACTTAATTTATTCCATGAAAAATACCCAAACATGTATATTGCTTGCTGGCTGTATGTTGTCTGCTATTTTTGACCCAGTAAATGATCTTAAAATAAATAATTTCCTGAACATGACTTTTAGCCTTATCTTTCTAGTTTCCAGAACATCTTTAATTTATAAATTCTGAGTTGTGTAGTGTTGTGCAATCCAGCTATCTAAATAAATAGATAAACTAGACACAAATTAAAATCTCGCAAGTGTACGAATCGTTTGGAGAAGCGTAGTGACGAGCAAGGATCGATCCCACAGAGATTGTAGTACTTAACTCACTAATCAATAAAATAGAAAATAGAATCTTAAAGTGTTGATCTAAAAGTCTAAGGAAATGAAAGGAATAAAATCTAAATTAAATAGCATCACAATTTGAGTCACGAATGTCTATTAAAGTAGTTGGGTATTGATTTCCACCTATAGTCAGTAATGATAAGTCGTATACTACTCCAATTGCTCATGTTTGTTCCTTTAAGGGCATGGTATCTACTCCTTAAAGTAATGTTTCCCTAAGCCAAGAATCAGGCATGGTATCTACTCTAATTCGTTTCTTTCCTTAAGTTTTTAGCATGGTATCTACTAAGTTGCACTTGAAGAAAGCATATGAACAATGGAAACGAACAAACACTTGAAGTTCTAGAAATTGGTATCAGATCTAGATCCCTCAAGTTGATTAAACCAAGAACCCCGAAAGATTCTCTTGTTACAAGTTATGAGCACGAGATACGGGTCGTCTCAATATGCTCATATAACAGATTCAGATCTATACTACACAAACTTAATAATCTCAGATTTAGACCAGTCGACTTGCTGTCACCTCAGTCGACTGCCCTTAGGACTCTGAACAAGTTTGATTATTATAAATCTATTCCAATTCACTCAGGTTTAATCAATAAGTAATAGAGTAGTATTCAGAAGAATGTAAGCATTACATAACTACGGTTTCAATCTTCCCAACTATGAAAGTTAGTTCCACATAATAAAAATTTTATTGATTGACAAAATAGAGTTCATGACTACAATAAGAATAAGATTCAAAGGAAGAACAGAAGAACACTGATTTGTATGGTGTTGAAATTGAGCCCAATCAGCAGTCGACTTGTTCTCCTTCTTTGATGCTTGCTGTCGATGGCTTTCTTGTTGATGGATCCGGCCTCCTCTTCTCAATGCCTCTTGGTTGATATTTATAGAACACGGCTCGAGAATTAGGGTTTGCACTTTTCTTTTATAGAAAGGTCCTCCTTTTTTTATTTTATTCCTCCCTTATTTGATCTGCGTTTTATATCTTTCTCTTTTCTTCTTTCCTTCCTTTTCTGCAAAGTTCCTGGGTTTGGATGAGGATGCATCTTCATATGTTCTTATCTTCTGACTCCGTCGATGACCAGTCGACTGTCTTGGGAAGCAGTCGACTGTGCCGAGCCCCATCAAACTCTCTGTCCAGTCGCCTGTTTGAAGAACCAGTCGACTGATCTCTGCTGTTCCCTGTATATCATCCTCTCAGTCTGTATTAGTCTGGAATCTGCTTCGTTTTGCTGCTTTTGGTTGTTTCCTATGGAAAAGAAGAAAAGAAGAGTAAAATACCACATATAGAGCATTTAAATGTCTAATTGCACTAAGATTATTGCTCCTAAATGTGAATATTATTGAGTTCATCAAATACCCCCAAACTTAGCTTTTGCTTGTCCTCAAGCAAACTAAAATTATGAACAAGGGGAAAATAATAGTCTCAACCCTTCGTACCAAGAAAATGTCTCATTATGCAAGCATCAAAATTTTGCAATCAAAATTATAAACAATTTGCAAATAAAGTAAAAACAAGCATACCCACTTTCTCTAGTGCAATTGTCTATTCATAACTCCAAACCCAACCACACTTGTCATGCAATTAATTATAGTTATAGTATGCATCTACCCAATCTGTGATTATCCCTTTTCTCTACTACAAACCGAGTAGCAAACTAGAGTTTTTTTTTTTTTTAGTCTCTTATCTAAGTTGTCACTTGCCTTTTGACGCGAATGTAAAACATTTGTGATGAATCCACCCGGTTACTTAACAGGTCACAAACTTTAAGTGCTTTACATACTCATATTTCAAGTTGCCGTTTGACGTAAAGGTAAACACTGGTGATGAATACCCCTAGTTACTAAGCACTCAAAACATTGGAGTAGATTGACTTTATTCATATTTTATTTATTTATTATTTTTTTTCGTTATTACTCTTTACTTAAACTCAGTTTAGGTATAGATCAACGGGAATAATCACTAGAAAAAGCATCACAATTGTTTTTTTTTTGTATAATCGCATGACTCATATAATTTTGTAAGGCATTATGAAACTCAACAATCCTAAAGTAAATAAGTATCCTTACTCTTACTTTATAAGAAATTGTTTATCCTAAAAAAATCAAAAGACTCCAAATGTAACTAACTAATACCCCCAAACTTAGATGGAACATTGTCCTCAATGTTCGCGCAAAAACTTAAAATAAGTATGTGTTACCACCCAGTTTGAAGGGAAAAAAATAAAGAAACAAAGGAATAACTAAAGAAATGAATAAAGGAAGAGAGTGTAAGTACTCCCCTGAAAAATTGGGTTGCCTCCCAATAAGCGCTGTTTTTTTCTGTCTTCAGCTAGACTCGATGAGTTGTGCAATGTATTGAATGGCTCGGGGCTCGCAACTCATCTTATTATAAGGTTTCCCCCTCTGCCCATTCACCTTGAACGTTTGATTATTCGCCAAAGCTCCATGTGGGGAAACCTTTTGCAACAATTTATGGACCGTACCATCTTGACATCAGTTTATCAGCAATGGTCCATCTTAATGCACCATCGTGCTCTTGCAAGATTCCTTGCAGCTTCTCTTCTTCCTGCATCCTTAGGTTAGCAACTGTCACAGGTAATGTCTGGTTTTCCCCCAAATATGCATGCGTCAAATGTTCATGTAGTGGCTTCAGCTCCATGTCTGGGGTCCTGGTAGCAGTCGACTGGCTCCATGCACCAGTTGACTGGTCTGGGAAAACAAAAATGTTATCAGACACAAAATTTTCAAATGCAGGTGCAAGCTTACCTGAATATGGTTTTGGAGTTCCAAGGTAATGTGCTGTCTCTTCAATTCTCCCGTCATAGTATTCCTGTTCAACATGAGATAATGTTAGAGGGTGTGTAATTGTTGCTTGTAATGGTTCAACACTATGTTCCTGAAATGTTTGGTCACAAACTTCCTGAACCACATTAACATTACAACACTCATGATCATCGTGTGGTACTTTTGGTGCATCAAACATTTTAAACTCAATATCGTCCTCTAGTGTTGTCACCGATTGGAGCTGTTCTTGTCCTCTAGGGTTTGGTATGGTAATTGGTGGGAGTTCTCCTGCCTTTCTTTCATTTAACTCCTTAGCAATTTGACCAATTTGATTTTCCAATTTCTGAATGGCCTGCCCTTGTTGGTTGCTTGTTTATTGTTGCTGTTGGAGTAATTGAAGAACGGTGGATTCGAAATCCAACTTCTTCTGTTCTTGCACTGGCTGATCAAACTCATTCCCAATCTGGAGTTGCTGCGCATGCCCTTGTGCAAATTGGTTGCCTTGATGGTTTTGATTATTGCTTCATAAAAAATTTTGATGGTTTTGCCACCCTGGGTTATACATGTTTGAAAAAGTGTTGTTCTGGGGTGGGTACATTCCCTGTCCTATGTAGTTTTCGTGCCCCTGATCTGTGAAAGAAGACATGGGACATGTATTAGTTGTATGATCAGAATGAGAACAAATTGCACAAATTTCTTTTGGTTGGTTTTTTACGCCACCCAACGTTGAAATTGTATTCACAAGCATATCAATCTTTTTGTTCATAATCTCCATTTCTAATTGCATGCTATCATTGCTAGAAATTTCGTAGACTCCCTATTTTTTTGAAATGCCTCTTCTTGTTGAGAATTGTTGTGAGTTCTCGCTGAGTTCTTCAAATAGCTCGACGGCCTCCTCACCACTTTTCCTTATCAAGATTCCATTGCAAGCTGAATCTAGAATTGCTTTGTTAGTGTCATTTAAACCCTCATAAAATGCTTGTACCTGATCATCCTTAGGTATGTTGTGCATAGGACAGTTGAGAAGCTTGTTCTTGAAGTCCTTCCATGCCTCGAAGGATAAATCGCCATCTTTTTGTTGGAAGAGTAGAATTTTCCTTTTTAGTTGCTTGGTCTTTTGGGCTGGAAAGAATTCTTTCAAGAATTTTGTTGCCAATTGCTCCCATGATTGAATTGATCCTGGTTCCAAAGAATTATACCACAATTTAGCATTAAGTTTTAATGAAAATGGAAACAAAATTAACCTGATTTGTTCAGGGGTAAGCCCTTGGACGCTTTGTGTTCTGCAAAGATCAAAGAAATCTTGCAAATGTAGATGCGGATCCTCGTCTAGTCTGTCACTGAAGTGGGGAACCGTGCTGAGTAATTGAGGTGATAGATGCATATTCCCTGTGACATTAGGTTGAAAAGCTATGCAAGACGGTTGCTCAATATTCTTTGGAATGAATTTGTCTTGCATTGGTACTCGATTTAATAATTTCTCACCCATTGTTGCTTTTTGAATTCTTCGCTGTACAGTCGACTGGTCCGTGGAGACAGTCGACTGGTCTGTATCTGCAAAATGTAACCTAAAAGAAAAGAATAAGAAAAGAATAAAATTAAATTAAATTAAATTAAATAAAAAGAAAAAGATTTGTATTGATTTTGCAAGTTAAAATACTAAACAATCCCCGGCAACGGCGCCAAAAACTTGTTGTGCAATCCAGCTATCTAAATAAATAGATAAACTAGACACAAATTAAAACCTCGCAAGTGTACGAATCGTTTGGAGAAGCGTAGTGACGAGCAAGGGTCGATCCCACAGAGATTGTAGTACTTAACTCACTAATCAATAAAATAGAAAACAGAATCTTAAAGTGTTGATCTAAAAGTCTAAGGAAATGAAAGGAATAAAATCTAAATTAAATAGCATCACAATTTGAGTCACGAATGTCTATTAAAGTAGTTGGGTATTGATTTCCACCTATAGTCAGTAATGCTAAGTCGTATACTACTCCAATTGCTCATGTTTGTTCCTTTAAGGGCATGGTATCTACTCCTTAAAGTAATGTTTCCCTAAGCCAAGAATCAGGCATGGTATCTACTCTAATTCGTTACTTTCCTTAAGTATTTAGCATGGTATCTACTAAGTTGCACTTGAAGAAAGCATAGGAACAATGGAAACGAACAAACACTTGAAGTTCTAGAAATTGGTATCAGATCTAGATCCCTCAAGTTGATTAAACCAAGAACCCCGAAAGATTCCTGTGTTACAAGCTATGGGCACGAGATACGGGTCGTCTCAATATGCTCATATAACAGATTCAGATCTATACTACACAAACTTAATAATCTCAGATTCAGACCAGTCGACTTGCTGTCACCTCAGTCGACTGCCCTTAGGACTTTGAACAAGTTTGATTATTATAAATCTATTCCAATTCACTCAGGTTTAATCAATAAGTAATAGAGTAGTATTCAGAAGAATGTAAGCATTACATAACTACGGTTTCAATCTTCCCAACTATGAAAGTTAGTTCCACATAATAAAACTTTTATTGATTGACAAAATAGAGTTCATGACTACAATAAGAATAAGATTCAAAGGAAGAACAGAAGAACACTGATTTGTATGGTGTTGAAATTGAGCGAGCAGTCGACTTGTTCTCCTTCTTTGATGCTTGCTATCAATGGCTTTCTTGTTGATGGATCCGGCCTCCTCTTCTCAATGCCTCTTGGTTGATATTTATAGAACACGGCTCGAGAATTAGGGTTTGCACTTTTCTTTTATAGAAAGGTCCTCCTCTTTTTATTTTATTCCTCCCTTATTTGATCTGCGTTTTATATCTTTCTCTTTTCTTCTTTCCTTCCTTTTCTGCAAAGTTCCTGGGTTTGGATGAGGATGCATCTTCATATGTTCTTATCTTCTGACTCCGCCGACGACCAGTCGACTGTCTTGGGAAGCAGTCGACTGTGCCGAGCCCCATCAAACTCTCTGTCCAGTCGCCTGTTTGAAGAACCAGTCGACTGATCTCTGTTGTTCCCTGTATATCATCCTCTCAGTCTGTATTAGTCTGGAATCTGCTTCGTTTTGCTGCTTTTGGTTGTTTCCTATGGAAAAGAAGAAAAGAAGAGTAAAATACCACATATAGAGCATTTAAATGTCTAATTGCACTAAGATTATTGCTCCTAAATGTGAATATTATTGAGTTCATCATGTAGCAAAAGTTATTCCCGTTTTACTACAGCTGTATTTTTAATTCCAGATTCTCAGATTCTTGTACGTTTCAGGTTTAAACAGTAAAAGGGCTGATCAAATGATAAAATTTAGTTCTGAAAATTTCCTTATTGTTATTAATTATGTTTAGGAGTCTAGAAAATATTTTTAATGAATTTAACATCGAGTTTTTGCTGATTCTAAAAATAAAATAACATGATATAAAAATTCTGCCTGAACATAAAATCTGTAAAGAACAATGTGATTGACCTAGCTACTGTTGTTGGATTTTGAACTTTAAAAATGCGTTGGAACCGTGGGGATTTCTAGTTTCTAGAATTTCTGACGGTTTCAGTTTTCGAGTTCTGAAATAGCAGAAAACTGTATTTTTGTACAGACTACTCTTGCTACCTAGAATTTTATATTTCAGATTTTAGGAGATTAATTATTCCTGTATCATAATATTGCATGAATTAATATATGTATGTTGCATTGCATGATCCCAACGAGTTATTGTCCCCATTCTAATTGTCTTACTTCATGTTACCATCCTATTGTTTTCCTATTGATACTATCGTTCATCGAAATATCCATTGATTACATATTGTATTGTTGCATTAATAAAATAATTAATAAGCCAGAATTTAAGAGAATGATTTGAGTAGTGAATAATATAGTGACTGTGTCGGCCAGTGTTTATTGATTGAATGTGGAGCGTTGACTACGACCCCAATCTTTTATGTTGTGAACTCGTGAACCCGTGAACTCGTGAATCAGTGTATCATTATAATGAATTGTGCAATAATATTGTATCGTATCAGTGATTATCGTACCGACACATGATCTATAGAATTCACCACTAGAGTCTAAATGAAATTGATTGAATGCATCGAACCTGTGGTATGGAACATATGGGACACAGTAGTACGTGCATTAGTTAGGATTAAAATGATTAATAGACATAAGGATTGACACATCATCGATATTGCATATTGTTCATCATTGTCTCTATCGATATCGAATATTGGCCAAGTGTTATTGATATTGATCATTGATTATTGTTACCGAATATTGAATAATTGTTTATAGCCATTGAATCGATTACCATCATATTGATTATTGATTAGCGTGCCATGTTATTGATTCCTATTGATCCATTGAATTCATTGTTATATCATTATTCCATTGTTCCTTGCTTTCTCTATTTGCTGTCCACGACTTGCTCTAAGGACAATTTTTCTCCTCTTTTTAGATGATGTGTTTACAGGTGTTGATAGAGAATTGCCTGATGGATTGAGAGAACAACATTGGTGAAGAAATTGCTAGCATCACTGCTTAATAAATTATTGTTTTATCATAGAGATTTAATTATTGAACTATTGTTATTTCATTGTATTGTGGGCTTTTGACCCGAATATTGTTATTTTTGTTTTCAGACGTTGGTTATTGTATTTGGATATTTCATATTGTTTATTCCAAGTATTATTGTTCATGATATTGTTATTGCCTGTGCAATTGTTCTGTATTGATTATATTATTGAGTTAATCGGATAAACAGCTTATGGATGACGTTATTCATTCGCTTGGCCAATGTCATGTGCTCGTATTCCATATTTTTAGGAAGTGAAGCGTGACAAAAATATTATTTAAAATTCTAGGGTGTTACGTTACTCCTTCTTTAGAATAGTTCTGTCCTCAGAACTACCACTAATAGGGACAAAAACAATTACAAGAAGAAATTACAAAAAAAGTTCGGGAAAATCCTTCTTCATGCGATCCTCCAGCTCCCAAAACCTTGACCATAGGTATAACCTTATTCCTTAACACCTTCTCTCGACGGTCAAAAATCTCCACCGGCTGCTCCTTGTAGCTCAAGTTCAGCTGCAATCCCTTGGGCACTTCCATCAACTGGTGACTCTGATTTGGCACATACTTCCTTAACATTGACACATGGAACACATCATGCATTTGTGCCAATTCTTCGGGTAATTCCAACTTATATGCTATCTTACCAATCCGCCTCAAAATCTTGTATGGTCCAATGTATCTTGGCGCCAACTTGCCACCTCTCCCAAATCTAATCACTCCCTTCGTCGGAGACACCTTGAGAAACACTGCATCTCTAACCTCAAACTCCAAGTCTCTCCGCTGAGTATCTGCAAAACTCTTCTTCCGACTCTGAGCTTCAACCAATCTCTTCCGAATTAGTTTGATCTTCTTCGACGTTTGCTGCACAAACTCTGGCCCAAATATCTACCACTCCCCAACTTCATACCAACAAAAAGGTGTTCTCCACTTCCTCCCGTACAAGACTTCATAAGGTGCCATACCGATACTTGCATGGTAACTGTTGTTATAAGCAAACTCAACCAATACCAAGTATCTTTCCCAACTTCCACCAAAGTCCATGACACATGACCTCAGCATATCCTCCAATACTCGATTCACCCTTTTTGTTTGACCATCGGTAGGTAGATGAAAAGCAGTACTGAAGTCAGTTTTGGTACCCAAAGCTTCCTGCAAGCTCTTCCAAAATCTCGAAGTGAACCTCGCATCCCTGTCGGAGACAATAGACACGGGAACCCCATGAAGTCTCACAATCTCCTCGATATACAACTCTGCCAGCTTCTCTAAAGACTATGTAATCTTCATAGGTAAGAAATGAGTTGACTTGGTCAAACGATCCACAATGACCCAAATCGAGTCGTTGCTCTTCGGACTCCTAGGAAAACCAGTGATAAAATCCATACTGATATTTTCCCACTTCCATTCAGGTATAGGCAATGGCTGCAACAAACCTCCAGGTTTCTGATTCTCTGTCTTGACTTGTTGAAAAGTCAAACACCTCGCCACAAAGTCTGCCACATCTCTCTTCATTCCCAGCCACCAAAAGTGTTTCTTGTTGTCCTTGTACATCTTCGTACTTCCAGGATGTACTGACAACAATGTACTATGTGCTTCCTGCAAGATGCTCTCCCTCAGATCTGCATTCTCTGGCACACACAACCTCTCACCCATCCATAGAACCCTACCTTGGACACGGAATTCTGATAACATGCCATCGGAATGTCTGTTGCAACATCTTCTGAATTGCTGAATCTGACTTCTGGCCCTCCATAATCTGTTCCTTCAATGTAGGCTGAAGCCTCAACAGTGCCAACGAAGTTCCCAATCCTTGCAAAACAACCTCGATACCTGCGTGATCTATCTCTGCTGCCAACTCCTTCTGAGCCGTAATTAAGCATGAAAGGATACTCTTTCGACTGAGCCCATCAGCCACTACATTCGCCTTACCCGGATGAAACTTGATCTTAGAACGAATGTCTTCCAACACCTTCTATCCACCTTCTCTGCCGAAGATTTAGATCTTTCTGCTGATAAATATACTTCAAGCTCTTGTTATCAGTATACGTATTGACCTTTCTCCATATACATAATGCCTCCACTACTTCAAGGCAAAGATGATAGCTGCAAGCTCCAAATCGTGTGTCGGATAGTTCTTCTCATGAGGACGCAACTGCCTCAAACCATTAGCAATAACCTTCCCCTCTTGCATCAAGATGCAACCCAAACCTCTGAGTGACGCATCACTGTATACGTCATACTCCTTTCCAGCTTGTGGCAATGCTATAATAGGTGTTGTCGTCAACTTCTCCTTCAATTCCTAAAACCTCACTTCACATTTACCAGTCCAAGTGAAATTCACATCCTTCCGAGTAAACCTGTTAACGAAACTACAATCTGCATAGCCCTGAATGAATCGCCTGTAGTACCCAGCAAAACCCAAGAAACTCCTGACCTCCTTCACAGTCGTTGGTCTAAGCCAATTATTTACTGCCTCAACCTTCTAAGGATCAGTGGCCACTCCCTCCTTAGAAAGGATATGACCAAGGAAAGCCACCTCCGACTTCCAAAATTCAAACTTAGATAGCTTGGCACACAAGTCATGATCTTGTAACTTCTTCAAAACCTCTGCTAAGTGCTCAACATGCTCATCCTCCGACTTCGAATAAGCCAAAATATCATCAATGAATACCATCACGAAGGAATCAATGAACGGCCGCAAAATCCCATTCATCATATCCATACATACTGATGGCGCATTCGTGACCCCAAATGGCATCAATAAAAACTCATAAAGGCCATGCCGAGTTCTGAAAACTGTTTTGCTCACATCTTCCTCCTTAACTCGGACCTGGTGATACCCTGACCACAGATCAATCTTCGAAAATACTGCTGTTCCCTGAAGTCTATCAAACAGATCATCAATCCGTGGAAGCAGATACTTGTTCTGAATGGTCACCATGTTCAATTTTCGGTAGTCAATGTACATCCTCATTGACCCATCCTTCTTATTTACTAGCAACACTGGTGCACCCCACGGTGAAGCACTCAGCCTGATGAACCCCTTACTCAGCAATTCCTCAACTTGCTTCTTAACTTCACCCTGCTCTACAGGTGTCATCCTGTACGGAGCCTTAGATATTGGAGCACTTCCTGGCTAAACATTGATACAAAACTCAACATCTCGTTGCGCGGTAACCCCGGTAGATCTTCCAAGAACATAGTAGGAAAATCTCTGACAGCTGGAATCTCCTTGACTCCTTTTGGGATCATCAACTTCAATATAGCTGCAACCATCTTCGAGTTCCCCTTCTTCCCTTGAAAAGTTATTACGGGTCCTTCTAGCGCCTTCACTATAACTTCTTTAGTCTTGAATTCAATTGTAGCATCATAAATTGCCATCCAGTCAACCGGCCCACGATCAAAATCTACACCCAAAACTTGCAGTTCAAAGAGATCGATTCCGAAAAGCCTTTCATCAATCTCGATATCACAACCCTCGTAATGTCGGTCAGCAATCAATTCCTTTCTTGATGGTGTTGCCACAGATAAGACTCTCCCCAAAAAAAATCTTAGGTTCCACACCTAAAACTATAGCAAATTTGGGCGACACAAATGTATGCGAAGAACCAGTATCAAATAAAACCTTTACTTTTATTCCATTAATCAAAACATATCCTATTACATGAAGAATGATACTCAAAAAATTTCTTTATTCTTAAACAAATTCTTATTTAATACATAAATAAATAAATCAAAATTCTTGCATATCCTGGATCACATCTTTTGAGTTACATGCATCCTCTTCAGTCAATTGAACACTCGCCCTTGCCTCTGAAATTTGCCCCCATTCGCACCACCCTTCTTACGCTACGAGCAAAATGGCTTGGAATGACCCTTTCTCCCACTCAGGAAACAAGTCAGACTCCTTGTTGGCTTGGTACAATCTGCCTTGTAGTGACCCGCCTCTCCACAGTTATATCAAATCTAATCCTCATAAATTTCACAAAATCCCAACTTTGAAGTCATAACTTGAATAAGAAGATGTTTGAAGAAACTTTTCGTATAAACATTCGAATATCATCAAAACACAATCGAGATCTCCTCTCACACAGAAAATAAACTTAAACATGTTTAAGAACTGAGATTCCTCTTGCAATACACATTCGTTGGTCAAAAATCTCAATCCTCTCAACACCACATCAAGTTATTCCCTTTCACATTCATTTCAAATCCAAAACAATAATAAACTCTTCAAAACAATGGATACATAGGGAAAATAGCAACTAATAGTTCTTTATTCATCCATGTGTATGTATGAAATTACTATTCAATTTGCATTTTATTTTATACATGATATACATCCTCAATTCAATAAATTCTCACACAGCAATATTTAGATCTACTCTAATTAGATGACAATTCTACAAATCTCATATACATTCAAGATCAATTCAAACATGATTATTTAAGCATGGCATAAGAAAGTGAACATCTTTGTGTATCTATAACTTCTAGCATACATCAACTATTTATGCATGGAAAGTTACTCATAAATTTATATTTCATTCCTGTAAGATGTTGATTGGTTATTCATTTATTAAAATCTACATTCACACATCATATTTCATAATCATATAACTTATAATCATGCATTCTACTTGAACAGTTTACAACCATATAGCAGATAAGAGGTAAGAAAGCATCCCCCACCTCAAAGAAGACTAAATTTGAAGCACAATAGTAGTAGTAAAGAAAAATCCCTTCCTTCTCCTTGCAAAAGTCCAAGATCCAAGCTTTAAACTCCAAGAAAATATTGATCCAAGCTTTCAAGCTCCCAAGTCGACTCACCCGGTGAGTGAGGATTCCAAGCAACCATAACCAACTTGATGACTTTGTTCTCAAAAATCTTCTCCCGTCTGTCCAAGATCGAAACCAGACGGATCTCACAGGACAAATCTAGTCGAACAGACAATTCTGAATAGTCGATGACATGACTATCATCTCTGACATACCTCCTGAGTTGGGAGACATGAAAGACATCATGTACTCTAGATAGAGCCGGCGGCAACGCAAGTCTATAGGCCACCCTGCCTACTCGCTCCACAACATCAAACGGCCCAATGAATCTAGGGCTTAGCTTGCCCCCGCCTCCAAATCGGATAACTCCCTTCCACGGTGATACTTTAAGGAACACATGATCACCCACTTCAAACTCTAATGGTCTCCTGTGAACATCTTCCTATCTGTCCTGAGCTACCTGTAGGTGCTTCCTGATTTGGGCCACTGCATCAACAGTCTTTGTGATCAGCTCCGGCCCCAAGAGCTTCCTTTCACCAATGTCATCCCAGCACACTGGCGATCTACACTTCTGACCATACAAGGCATCAAACGAAGCAGCCTTAAGACTTGCTTGGTAGATATTGTTGTATGAGAATTCCACCAAGTGCAGATGATCCTCTCAAGACCCTCCAAACTGCAGAACACAGGACCTCAACATATCTTTCAATGTCTGAATGGTCCTTTCCGATTGCCCATCTGTCTGCGGATGGAACGCAGTACTGTAGTTCAGCGTGCTCCCAAAACTGCCTTGAAGACTCTCATAACTGCGATCGGAATCTAGTGTCTCTGTCTGATATAATGCTGACAGGGACCCTATGCAATCTGGAAATCTTCTACATGTACTTCTCCGCAAGTCTGCAGACTAGCCACTCTTCGTAAAGCGATCCACAATTACCCAGATGGTATTGTGACCCTTGGGACTTCTTGGCAAGGCAGTCACAAAGCCCATGGTAATGTTCTCCCATTTCCACTCTGGAATTGGAAGAAGTTAAAGATGCCCAGCAGTCCTCTGATATTCTGCCTTCACCTGCTGGCATATTAAATACTGCAAAACATATCTTGCCACGGCTCTCTTTATACCATGCCACGAAAGTGCAATTTCAGATCCCCATACATCTTTGTACCACCAGGATGGATAGAATACGGCAAACGGTGAGCAACTTCTGCCTGACTTCACCCTTCGGAACACATAGACGGATCCCAAAGCGAAGAGATCCATCCTCATGAATAACCATGTCAGTCCTCGAACCTGCTTCAACTTCAGCTCGAAACTCCTGCAACTTCTCATCACCTGACTGTGCTTTTTTAATATGTTTCACCAACGATGACTGCAGCTGAAGCATCATAAAGCTCTGCTTGGTCCCAGGTAAAATCACTTCCAACTCCAATCTTCTTATCTCTTCGAAAAGCTCCTTCTGCTCAGTAAGAACCATAGTAGCCAGTTTCCTTCTCAGAGCATCAAGTACCAAGTTGATCTTACCCAGATGGTACTGCAAATTAATATCAAAATCTGCCATCAGTACTAGCCATCATCTTTCCCTCATATTCAGCTCCTTCTGAGTAAACACGTACTTGAGAATTTTATGGTCAGTGAAAATCTCCACTCGGTATCCAACTAGGTAGTGCCTCCAAAGTTTCAGGGCAAAAATCACAGCAGCAAACTCCAATCCGTGTGTAGGATAATTCCTCTCATGCGGCCTTAATTTCCTAGAAGCATAAGCGACAACCTTACCTCGCTGCATCAGAACAGCACCCAAACCTCTGCCTGATGCATCACAATGAATGACGAAACCCCCCGATCCATCCGGTATCATCAACACAGGTGCTGAAGTCAACTAATCTTTCCGCTCAGCGAAGGCTTCATTACAGGACTCATCCCGCACAAATTTCTGCTCTTTCCCGATCAACTTGGTCAACGGCCCGGCAATCTTCGAGAAATCTCGAACAAACTTCCTGTAGTAACCTGCTAGCCCAAGGAAACTACGAACTTCAGACATAGACTTCGGCGTCGGCCAATCCTTAACTACAGAGATTTTAGACGGATCAACATAAACTCCATCACCAGAGATAATATGCTCCAGGAAGGCAACCCGGTCCAACCAAAATTTGCACTTGCTAAGTTTTCCATACAGGTGGTGTTTCCTCATCATCTGCAAGATAATCTACAAGTGCTCAGCATGCTCATCATGACTCTGAGAATATACGAGGATATCATCGATGAACACCACGACGAACTTGTCCAGGAAGGGAGAGAAGACATGATTCAGCAAGCTCATGAACACGGCTGGAGCATTTGTAACCCCGAAAGGCATCACCAAGAACTTATAGTGACCATATCGAGTGCGGAAAGCAGTCTTCTGTACATCTTCAGCTTCCACCTTGACCTGATGGTACCGAGAATGAAGATCCAGCTTCAAAAATACAGAAACACCTCCTAATTGTTCTAACAAGTCATCAATTCTCAGTAACGGATATAGGTTCTTCACTGCGATATTGTTCAGCTCACGGTAGTCGATGCACAACCTGCGACTACTATCCTTCTTATTGACGAACAGTACAGGAGCTCCCCTAAGGCAAGACACTCGGCCTAATAAAACCCATAATCAGCATCTCCTGAACCTGCTCCTTCAACTCCGCCAGCTCAACTGGCGCCATCCAGTACGGGCTCTTAGAAATAGGAGCTGTACCCAGCTAGACATCAATCCTGAACACAACTTCTCAGTTTGGCAGCAGTCCTGGAAAATTATCTAGAAACACATCAAGAAACTCTCGCACATTCAAAGGTGCGACAATACCATCAGCATCCACTTCCTACATTACTCTAGTTTCAAGACTTGCCGACTCCTCAATACGGCCAAGCGGTGTTTCACCAGCGTGGAATTCAAATTCCTGACCGTCTGGTATTTGGAACCCCACCTTCTTCTTACGGCATTCAATCATAGAATGAGTAATACCGAGCCAGTCCATGCCCAAGATCACATCAAAACCTGAATTGTTGATGACAATAAGGTCGGTTGTAAAATCAACTCCTCCAATAACCAAAGGGCTCTGCTCACAGATCTGAGAGCACGCAATGGTACCTCCACCTGTACTGATGTTCCAAGCTATTGACATATCGTTGTAGATCCAGCAATGCCGATTGACGAACCGAGCAGGAAGGAAAAGAACGGATGACACCGGAATCAAAAGAATATGGGTACAAGAGAACAAAATTATACCCAATAAGGAATCAATGAATATGAATGAATGGAAGGAACGAAACAACTGAGAAATAAAGGAATCAAAGAGGAATCAAATAAGAGGAATATCCAGATATATGTTGGTTATTACATGTCCATGTGATTGACGTGGTGTGCATATTATTGAGTTGGACTGGCTAGAGCCAAACATGACTATTATATTAGCCAATCATGACCAATACATTAGCCAACCCTAGGCAAACTCCAATGTAGTTAGAGCCTAACCTGGCTCTGATACCACTAAAAACCTGTCATGCCCTGCTTCCCAAAATACGGGAATACAAGTCCGTGACGAAGGCCCAGCGAATGATATTAACATAATCCATAAGCTGTACAAGTCTTAACTCAACAACATGGAAAGAAATAATCATAAGCACGCAGAAAAATATAATCACATAAATAGTATAAAATCCAATAACCAAATCTGGGATATAAGAACTTACCAAATAGCTCGAGAATATGCAATGCAGTAACAGTTCAACGAGTTCCTTTCAGTTACCCATCACTGTACCTGTATAACATAACTCAAAAGAAAAAGGAAGAGAACCCGTTAGAGAAAGCTTCGGGTGATAAGTAGTGGGAAGTAGTAAAATAGGGAATAAAGGACTATATAACAAGAACAGAAATTGGAACAATATCGGAATCAATAAATGATAAATGGTTACAAAATCAAAAGTTGATAATCACTAATTCAGAATCAGGAATCAATATTTAATAACCAGTATTCAGTATTAGTGTTAATGTTCAGTATTCATTTATGTCTATAAGTCTTTTATTAATCCTAACTAATGTAGCACTTTATGCGTCCCATTTATTTACCGTATGGTTGCTACATACAAATAAGTTATGTTTAGACATAGTGGTGGATTTTATAGGGCGGTGTACTCAGACATTATTATATTATGTCCTATAATCAGGTAAGGGGTTCTAGAGGTGGCCCCCGTCAACTCCTGACGTGGCACTTAGTTCCATGTAATGGTTTCTAGAGGTGGCTTCCGTCAATCCCTGACGTGGAACTTAGTTCTACGTGGTACTTAGTTCCATGTAATGGGTTCTAGAGGTGACCCCCGTCAATTTCTGACGTGGCACTTAGTTCCATTTAACTTTAAAATATGGAAAATATGGGCCCCCTTTCGAGTACACTTACCTATATTTTCCACTACTATGGTCAACCCTTAACCCCGGCTTGATTATTTTTATTATTATCAATCATTTATGAACATGCATGTGATCAATGTGGACGGCGGTATCAATACTTATGCAACAGGTACAACTGATGAGACTGGTAGCCCTAGTACAATTTCAAGATGATATCGAGACTATACGATACATGAAATATACATGGTCCAATTCATTAAATATGGAAAACACAGTTTATATGTAGAACATAACAATATATGGACTAAGTGTACTATGATTTCTATGTGCAAGATTTCAAGTTATTGTGTTAGGAACCGGGTCGAAACCTCAGTACAACTTGGGCAAATGACAAAGCAGTATATTTGAAAGTTCTATAATACAATAAATTTACGGTTCAAGTTTTATTTCAATAGCAATGGCACGATAAGATAACTATGAATCAATAGCATTATACAATAAAGAAATAACAGAGTTCAATTAAATGTGATATTCAAATTAATTATTACTTGTCGGATTTCAAGGAGTGTTTTCTTGAACTAGAAACAATAAAAATGAGTTCAAGTGACGCTTGCCTGTTAGGAGACGATTCTGAATATAAAACAATAACGAAATTAGGATCTCGATCGACAAACCATGATCACACGTGCGACCCACGTGAAAAATACCAAACTGCAAGAGCAACTCAAGACCAAACAACAACTCAGCAAAACACCAAGACAACAACCCCACAGCGGATCAAAAGCCCCACACCAGATCCACCCGAACAGCAAACAGCGGGCTTGGATCTGCTACACCCAAACACCAAACAGCAAAATAGCCCAATTCCCTTCGTCTCCTTCCTCACTTGGATAGAGAGAGAAAGCGTGCGGAAGAATGAACGGTGGTGACTGCGACTGTGGTGGGGGTGCTCGTGATGACTGGAGGCGGCGAAGTCGACAGGTGACGGCGCTGTGGTCGGGAAGCGACGCAGCAGCAAAAGACGGCGGTGCATTGAGCAACTCTTTTTCGCTTTGCAAACAGGGGAGATGGGCGATGGGGGTGTTCAGGCTTGGACACTGAGGCGATGGGGGTTCTCCAGTGGTAGTAGGTGGGCAGCGGAGAGGCGAAGAGCTGGCAAGGAGGCGGAGGTAGCGATTCAATGGTGATGGCGATAATGGGTTCGAGCGGTGAGGAGACAAGGGCGGACGAGGGCAGAGCAGTGGGTTCGAGGATAGGGAAGACGATGAGGCGAGGTAGCCGAGCGGATGGCTTGAGCGAAATGGCGGCTGGCAATGTGGAGCGCGAGGAGGAAGACAGAGGGATGAGTGGGAAAGTTGGGTTTCAACAGTGGAGAGGGGGGTTGCACAAGATCAAGGGTAGAGGTTGGGGGCTAGGGTTGGCTGTTTAAAGAAGAGAGAGATACATGGAGGATTGTAGGCTGATTGTTAGGGATTCAATTTTGGGGGGTTAAATGATGTGGTGATGATTAGGAGAGATTTTTGGGAATTTGACTGTTAGTGGGGATATGGAGTAGCTTTGGTTTAATGGGTTTGGGTACAAGATCCAATAGGAGGTGGGTTATAGGGTTATGGGTACAATGTGGGTTAAATAGAAGGACAATCCTCAACCCAACAAGATAAAAGACAATTTCATGAAATTAAATTTAAATTAGAAAAGAGGGAGTAAGATTCCAATAATCAAACTAAGATCAAGAATAAACATGAATAATATTAGAATTAATATTATTCGATACAATAATGAAACAAATGAAATGTTATAGAATTACAAAAGAGATTACAATGGGGATCAAAAATAAAAGGGGAAAGATAAAAACGGGAGTTACAATTGAGAAAAGAGATTTTGGGTTCACAACAGGGGAATAGGCGGCTGCTTCCAGTATGTAGGCCGGGGTTGCTTTTTAGGGTTTTTCTACAATGTTTTATAAATTATTCCTTAAGAAAATATATTTACATATATGGATTTATCATATTAGGTAGTTAAATAAATCAATTGAAATGAGATATTATTCCCTCAATCACAACATATTGGTTGGCCGCCCAAGTGTAGCCCAGAGAAACCAAAATCTTTAGTTTTTACTCCAAGTGGAAATTTTGCACAAAAGTCTTTCATTTTTGAGTATTTGCAAATATGTCATAAACCATTCCTAAAAATCCAAAAATTTTATAAATAATATATACTAATAAATTTTAGATTTTCCAAATGGATTTTCCGACTGTGTTTTCCAAGAAAAAATATTTGCACGTGTTTTGCACGTGCAAAAAGATAAATTTCAGAAAATATTCAATAAATCAAAAAAATTCATTTAAATCATTTATTTAATTCAAAACATTATTTAAAATTCTACGATGTTACATCTCACAGTGACCATGGTGTATGTAATCTTTTGACTTAAAGTCACTACGGTTTCCTACATGAGAAGTTATATGTTTTAATATCGTCAAACGTTGTCTGTAATAAGGTGATTATAAAGTCGACTATCGGATATACTACAAATCATGCAGATGAATGTGAGTGACTTAGATAGAATTTTTTTCTCTTACATAACATGAGCGATATCTACGGGCTCTTTGATTGAGTGAGACTGCAAAATGCATGACCGTAGGGGTGGCATTCGGGCTGAGCCAGGACCGCTCGCGCTTAGCCTGGTCTCGGGCCAACAAGGGCCGGGCTCCCCCAAGATGCGGGCCGGGCCATGGCGGGCTTCTTTGCAAAAATGTTGGCCCGGACCTGGCCCCCGGCCCCTAGGGTGGGGGCTGGGTCGGGCCGGTTTAATTAGTGCATTTTTTTAGGAAGATGAAAGATCAAGTATTAAATGTTAATTTTAATATTTCATAACAGTTTCAAAGGACTAATAAAAAAAAGAAATTAAAACCAAATTGTAATTGATTTGATAAATTACATGATGTTAAATAAAATCAAGTTCATGAATACAATTCCATACAAATTTGATAAAATTACAAAACAATGGAATTATTTGAATTTAGAGATCGAGATGGCCTCTATTTAGATTGAAGAGAAGGCATTGGACTATTGTCATGCACTTCTATTTAACCTAAATATAGAATCTCATCCTCCTAAATTTTTCCAATTATTTACAATACATTATACAAATTAAATTCTACTATTTTTTCACTCGTCGCTACTTGTTGATCCGTTTTGTGATTCTCCTAAGTCTTGAGTCATCTCTTCCGCTTTCATCCAACCTTCCACGCATACCAACATCTCCAAATTTTTTGCCGTCAAACAATTCCTGTTCGGACTCATAATCCTGCCACCAAGAGAAAAAGTACTTTCCGAAGCAACGGTTGACACCGGTACCGTTAGCAAATCTTTAGCCATGCGAGAAAGAATACTAAAAATATGTTCATTAGTTTTTCAAAAAGAAAACACATCTACTACATCATCAATGGGAGGTTGTGCATTATACCAATTCAACTCATTTGGTGAATTGGTTCTTGGTTTTTTTGATTTTAAGAGATTTAAAACACTACTAGTGGCGATACCCTTTCCTTTGATAACATAGAAGAAGAAGAAGAACTAACATTTTGTGTTTGTGTAGTGTTAGATGAATAAATTCTATTGTAACTATCATATAAACTATTCAAAATATTTTCAATTTTTTTAATGAAAACAACATGGTCAAAATCATTTATTTCTTCGTGTGGAGTATAAGTATAAAAATCTCAATTAGATTTTTGGTTCCATCTAACTTAATAATGGGATTCATTACACTAGCTATACAATATAACATAGGAAGGGGATGAAAATATTTTAAAATTTTAATATAAGCGGCACGAACCATTTCTCCAATAAAAGCGTCATTTACCAAATCTTTAATTATTGTCATCATAGTGACAAATGCAAGTAAAATACCACTAGATGTACATGTATATATTTTTAAAAATTGTAAAGTAGCATAATTAAAAGGTTCTAAAAATTTGAACAAACTATCGGCAAAAAATCAAAAATCATCATCTAACATACAATCTTGCATACCCATTGCAATACAAAATTCTCTAAGATTAAAACAATAGTGAAGAACAACACTTAATAAATCAAAAGTTGAATTCCAATGATGTCTAACATCTTTAGGAAAACATTTAAATACAATTCTCCTAAGTTGACACCAATCATGAAAAACTTGATATATTGGACCACTCAATGTAATAAAATGAACACAATTTCTCATTACCTCAATATTATTGTGTCCATATTTAAGTGCATCTTGTACACAAAGATTTAAAATATGGCAAGCACACCTAACATGAAAAATTTTTGGTTCTAAAGGATTAAGTGTAATTAGCAAACTAGCAATTGCCTTAATATTATTAGAGGCATTATCAAAACCAATAGCAAAAATTTTATCAAAAATATCAAAATTGTTACATGCTTCCATTATGTGTGTGGCAATTATCTCACCGTTATGTGGGTACCTAACAAATCCGAATGAAATCATCCTCTTTTGAAGTAGCCAATCGGAATCTATCCAATGACATGTTACACACATCATTGGAACGCCGTTCACTCCTACCCACGCATCTGATGTCAAAGAAACTCTAGTATTTAGTGACATAAGTGTTGCTACTAAAAAATTCTTAGCCTCATTGTAAACTAATTTACAATCACCCTTTGCTACATTCCTAAGAATTTTTTTATATTGGGGGTTTAATGCGGTTTGTGCAAAGGTCTTTACATTCCAACTTACACCAAATGAATAGGGTAATTCATCTCTAATTACTAACTTAGCCATTTCTCTACGAACGAGATCGTGATCGTAGCTATGACTATCTATTTGGCCGGTCTTAGGATGTATTTTTTGTTGTGTGAGGGTGTCTTTAGAAAATTCAGGTTGACATTTACTTAAGTGTCATTGAAGTGTACCCGTTCTCGATCCTAATTTAAATTTATACGGTGTTTGACCCTTCTTACAAATTTTTAATCCTACATTCTTATCATTTCGTGAAGGGACAAAGTCAAAAAAATTGTGCACTTCAGATTTGATCCCTCTTGTTTTACGGGATTGAGATGGGTCTTGTTCCGATGGTTGTGGTTCTATGTCTTTTACTTCTACTTCTACTTCTACTTGTTCCGTGTGTGTTTCATGAATATCGCGAATAATATCATAATTGTAAAGTATTTCTTCACTATCTACATATGGAAGAGGAATGATAGGAATGTGACGACTACTAGTGAACTCTTGGCTACTATATCTACCACGTGATCGGTTAGATGCCATATAAACTAGTGTATGTTATGAAAATTAATTGTAGTGTATATTTTAAAATTAATTGTATTGTATGTTATGAAAATTATTATACAAAGCAAATAAAAGAACAACTATAAAATTAATTATAGTGTATGTTATGAAAATTATTCTACAAAGCAAATAAAAGAACAACTATAAAATTGTTATTCTAGTGTATACCAATTTACCAAAAAAAATCTAAAAAAGAAGAAGAAGAAAAAGAACAAGAAAACCCAATCTAATTATGAGAAATAAATGATAACAAAAAAAATTAGAATTCTAAAAATTATAAAAATAAGAAAATACCGTATGAGCGTAGATTGTTTGTTGAAGAATGAAGGTAGAGAGAGTGAAGAGACTTGTAGTGTTGATGCTTATGTTGTTGGTTGATTTTGATTGTTGAATCTTGAAATAGAGTAGTTGAATGTTGTTGATGTTGAATCTTGAAGGAGAGTAGTTGAATGTTGTTGATTGTTGAATCTTGAAAGAGAGTAGTTGAATGTTGCAGATTGTTGTTGATTTTTGTTGAGACAGTTGAGAGATAGTAGAGAGAGTTGAGTGAATTTGTGAAGAGAATTGAATGAAATGAGGTTGTATATATAGAAAATGTAAAATTTCAATTTCCTAAAATACCCCCAAAAACTAGCTAGTATAAATCTGTTGGGGGTATTTTGGTAATTTTATATACCGTAATTATTAAATACAAATTCTGGGGAAAAAAATTCCCAACGGTAACAGCAATGGTTGGTCCGCAGGCCAGCCCAGACTGGTCCCGGGCTGGTGCGGACCGGGCTACTAGCGGGCCGGTCTATTACCGGGCTTTTTTTGGCTTTTTTGAACTGAACTGAACCGCACTGTTCATCCGGTCTGGCCCCGGTTAAGCCCGGGTTTGAGCGGGCCGGGCCGGTCCCGAGCCGGCCCAACCCGAATGCCACCCCTACATGACCGTGCTTAAATGAGTTAATATGAGATATTGATCTCATTTGTTTTTGTAAGTCTACTCGGACATCAAGAAACCAAAGATTGAACTATACATGGGTGAAGACAAATTATTTATAGTATAGTACAACTTCCCACCACAGGCTGCCTTTCAAAAGGTGGTTAACCAAATTGGTGACTCTTGATCATAGGCAATGTTATTTATTATTAACTATTTCTAGTTTGATTTCTGATGTGGGATTAATTTTCACAACCTCTCTCACATCCCGTAGCACATACACACCGTGCACGTGCCACGTCATCACAACACAAAGTGTTGTCTCCTTTCCTTCCAGGTGGGCCTCCCTCAATCGGTGACGTCATCGTCACCCATGAAAACAAGCACAACAATCCCTTTGCCGTGTTACTCATCACGTGCCCCCCCCCCCCCACTACTAATCATCTTTTACAATAATTACCAACATGCCATCATGTATATATATTTTACCTAACAGCCAACTTTTTATCAACATATATTATCACCATATATACTATATTATATATTTGAAAATTACGTGGGCGACCTGTCCCAACCTTGCCCCCTCTCAGGCATACTTACCAGTAAGTCTACTAGCTCCATCTCAGGCATAACCACCACTCTGTACTCACACTCGGTGTGAAAGTCGGCTCTGATACCATTTGTAACACCCCTGCCTCGAGCTCGGATAATTTATACAATTTAGAAGGCAAATTATTTATAGTATAGTACAACTTCCCACCACAGGCTGCCTCTCAAAAGGTGGTTAACTGAAGTGGTGACTCTTGATCATAGGCAATGTTATTTATTATTAATTATTTCTAGTTTGATTTCTGATGTGGGATTAATTTTCACAACCTCTCTCACATCCCATAGCACATACACACCATGCACGTGCCACGTCATCACAGCACAAAGTGATGTCTCCCTTCTTTCCGGGTGGACCCCCCTCAACCGGTGACGTCATCGTCACCCATGAAACCAACCACAGCAATCCCTTTGCTGTGTTACTCATCACGTGGGCCCCCCACTACTAATCATCTTTTACAATAATTACCAACATGCTATCATGTATATATATTTTACCTAGCAGCCAACTTTTTATCATCATATATTATCACCATATATACTACATTATATATTTGAAAATTACGGGGTGTTACATTGGTCACGGATATGTTATGTCAAATCATTGACATTCCTGTGACTTGAGCAGGAGTGATGTATTGCTATATGCCGCTCACAGTTTGTAATACTCGAATATGATTTTAATATTACTGTCAACGTAATAGGAACTTACAGGGTCACACACGTAGAATGATAGAAATTAGGATTTAAATTCATTAGATGAATTTAATTGGGAATCCTAGTAAGACTTGGATTCCTGACATGGTTGGATAATTAATTAGATTAAATGGGCCAACTAAAGTTGGAAGCCCCACACACGAACCTGACCCAGGTCAGATTATGAGCCCAACCGCCTCACCACTCTCTTAAGGTTGTTTTCCTGCACCTACATATATGATATAATTTTGTGGAAAAGTCGCTTGAGAAAACCCTAGCCGTCACAGAATCCATGAGAGAGAGATTGTGAAGGACATCCCTTTCCCGCAGCTAGACCGCGGCGTGAGAGAGAGCTTGATTTGATCTGTTCGTGTTGATACAGTAGAGGGACCGCAACCTTTGCAGTGTTGTGATTGGCATAGCTTGGAGACACCAGATATCTTTAAGTTATAATTCCTAAACACGATTTATGGTTTTTCGCTTGGATCCATGGTTAGGTTTTGATATTTTGTGATTTTTCAGCTATGTTTTTAATATGTGATTGCCATCGAAACCTAACAGTGCCGATATCTCCTTGTTGCATGTTTACTGTCCACTTTTGCTTGTTGCCATTGTCGTTGCCTTCGTGTCATCGCAGTTCTTCTCCTTCACGTCACAAGTAACACATAAGGCAAGTTCTCTTGAACCAACTTGTTGCTCTAGTTCAAGAATTATTTTGATCTCCGCAAGTAGTCCTTATTTCATTTACCGTATCCTAAATTGCTTGTTACCCTTCAAAGAGGTTATTACGATTCATCGGCGAAACCAAGTAATAACTCTCTTTTCGTGCCATATTCTTGACTCAATTCTAAGCCATGTTATCCTTCGTCATATACATACACCACACGAACATAAACTAGAAACACTTTTATGTAGAAGAAACAATGATTTGAATGCTTTTCGGTTATATATGATATTATAACTAGATTCGTGAACTTAATGATATAGTGATAGTAATTTTGTCATGTTAACAGTAGGAATCCACACTAATTATTGAGTATAAATTCTTGTTAATTTTGTCATGAGATTACATGTTTTGTGTATCTCGATTGTTGCAAATAATAATAATAATATTAAGTTGCTGGTCTGCTGTTTATCCCATGTTGTAGTGAGATTATGACCCAGTTCCGAATGAAATTACCTAGAACCTTGTAAATGAAAATTTTATCCCTCTGGATCTAGTTTCCTAAACACTTTACGGATCTAAATTCTGATTTGTAGATTGCAAGCTATCATATTTTTACTACTGTTTGGTTTTAAAGTCCAGATTGCTATCTAGAGGTATATCGACATGATTTGCTAATTAAAAAAAATGTTAACAGTAGAATCAAAACTTAAATCAAAACCGGGATATTGCTAGACATGATTAGGAGTTTTTTTGATAATTTTTATGAGATTATTTGATAATTTTCTAGTCTCGTTATGCATACAAAAACTTGATCCTAGGTTTCTGTCAGAACTCTAGATCGGTAAAGAACCGGAATTTTGACCTAGCTGTTGATAAAATCACTAAACTTATTAAATAAAAGTTATTGTATCTAGAATCCAGACCATCTGACGATTTTGCGATCAGACATCCAGATTGCAAATTATTCAAATTCTACCATTGTGATGTATTAACTCCAGAATTCTGTTTTGAAGATACGTCATCATGTTCGATTAATTAAATCAGCAGGTTAACTTAAGAATTATGACCTAAGATTTGCAAGAAGGTTAATGAACATTTCCAGAAACTAGATTATAATTTTTGCAAGAATTTTTAATGAGTTTTTAGTCGAATTATGCATGCAATAAATTTATATTGAGTTGCTGCATGAACAATAGACTCATAATAATTGATTGGATGATGTAGTTATTATAATCGAAACATGTCGTGTCAATATGCGTTGGAACCGGCAAGGAGTTTAGGTTCTAGACTCCGTTACGGAACCTAATTACTTTCATGTAGCAGCGGGAAAGTTAATTTTTGTACAGCAACGTCTTGTTGTCTAGAGTGTGTTTTTGTGTTATTAAATATAAACATGTTAATTTTGTATCTAATGAATATGATTAAATATACCATGCATTACACAGTCTTGACACCTTCTTGACATCACCTAGATACTTCTGTAACCATTGCATGTTCCTATTTGAGTATAATAAAATAATAACAAGCCGGGATAATAAGGGTCGACTTAGTAGTGGACAACATTGGAAATTGTACTCGGTGAAGGGTCCCTTGTTTCTCGATTGATTAAGTTATGGATTATTGAATATTGATTATTGATTATTGATGCTGAGTACATGATCTGTAGAGTTCACCACTATACTCTAAACGATCACTATTTGTATGCATTGAACCTGTGATATGAGACGCAGAGTTACGTGCATTAGATAGGATAATAAAAGATTGATAGACTTAAGATTGACACTTGTATTTTTAATCATGGTTATTGTTGTGGACTTTGATTATTGATTGTAGTCATTGATCAATGCATCATTAATTATAGACTTTTGACCTTATTATTCAACCTTGTGATTGATCTTTGATATAGTTCTAGTTCATTATTCCTTGACATACCATGTTTCATTGCTCTTTTCTTGTTTCTACTTGGTGTTCATAACTTAATCAAACGGACATCCCCCCCTCTCCCCCCCCCCCCCCCCCCCCCCCACACACACACACACACAGACACACACAGACACACAACTCTAGTTGATCAGCTTGCAGATACACAAGGAGATTGGACTGAAGGATTTAGTGAGCAAATCTTATAAGGAATGAAGTCGAGATTTTAGCCGAATTTGTTTCCTCATTCATGCTATTTATTTCTCGTATTATCGTCATTCCCATACTTTGTCTTTTTGGGCATTTTGACTTGAAGTTTATTTTCTTCCAGATGTTGGATATTATTTTGTAGATTTATTTCATGGATTATTGAAGTTTATTCATTGTTTATGTGATTATTTATTCATGCGTGGTTGTGATTATATTACATATTGTTGAGTTGAATGTTACATCATATGGATGATATGAGTTGGTATACTTATATCATTCACTGAGAAGCAGGGAGTAACAGGCAGGTTCAACATCAGCTCCATCCGAGAGCTGCCTTTACATACTTGTTGAACAAATAGCAAGTTCAACATCAACACCATCTCAGAGTTGCCTGTACAAAACTTGTTGGGTGTAAACGGCAAGTTCAACGTCTAACTCCATCATAGAGTTATCTCTAAACTTGTTGGGAATAAACAACAATTTCAAACATCAAACTCCATCGCAGAGTTTTCTATAAACTTGTCGGTATCAAAAAATAAGCTTAACGTTCAACTCCGTCTTAGATTTGCCTCTACACAACTCGCTGGGATAAAACAATGAGCTCTATGTCTAGCTCTGTCTAAAAGTTATCTTTACAAATTTGCTGGGTGCAAACAAGTTTAAACGTCAAACTTCGTCTCAAAGTTGTCTCTACAAACTCGCTGAGCATAATGCTTGGTTGACAAAAGAGCGATTCGAAGAAACGAACAACGAAATGCTCGATCGACAAAACAAGCAAACAACACAATGCCTGGTTTACAAAAGAGTAGTTCTGTAACACCCCGTAGTTTCAAAAAATATATATAAAAATATGTTGAAAGGTATAATACAATTTGTTTTTTTTTTTTGATGAAACGGATAGAGTCAACAGACTCCAGCCATGCATTAATAATAACAATAATACAAATAACAGGGTCTTACAAGGTGTAAAACAAAATCAACCAATAGAACAAATAATACTCATCAACCAAACTAATACACAGAAGAGAAGACAAAGCAACCTAGGAGACAAAGCCATACAGATACAGTGACCGACTCGAGAGCGGAAACGAAGCCAATCTCTGAAGACAGCCAGCACTCAGAACACAATGGACAGGGAGCCTGTGGAAGCTGCCGCAGGCGATCCTCCGATCGGAAGAGGATAGCAGCGGTGCGAATGATCCTCCCGGCATAGAATTGAACCCAGATGCCGCTAATGACACCTGATCAAAGCTGGAGAAATTCCGCAGATGGGCTAACCAAACAGGGGATCAAAACCCCCCCGGATAAGACAGAGCACAGAGCACAAAAATCCATGACCGAGAGAAAAATCAAAGCTGGAGAAAATACAATTTGTTGTTTGAAAAAAATATATAATGCATGCATGCATGCTGGATTGGTTTAATATGGTAAAATAACTAAATGAATGGTATAAAGGTAGGTGTGGGGGCCCACGGTTTCTAAAGGAGAAAAATGCTCATGACGTGGCCTTTATGACCACGGGGCTCATCCGTGGTTGTGTAATCAGATAGAATAGTAGGAAATATGTCCCATATCAATTACAAAGTGGTTAAAAATATAATATAAGTACTATTAGCCAAGGATCAAGAGTCACCTAATCGGTTAACCAACTTTTGAGAGGCAGCTTGTGGTGGGCGGTTGTATACATAGTATCTAAATTTGTCTTATAAATTGTATAAATTGTCTGAGCTAGGGGCGTTATAAATGGTATCAGAGCCTACTTTCGACACCGAGTGTGGGGCATGTCTTATAGTCGGGCAGTGGGTTGACTGCATCGGCAGCGATTCACCAGGACTATAGAACTGTGGTTGCTTGTTATAATTAGTCTGGCGAGACTATATACCCAGTCGTCGGACTGTGGTTGCCCAGAAAGTGACTAGAAAGGAGATCCTGCACTAGATTGTGCATGCTCGTGCTCAGCGAGGACCCTGATTTTTGAAGGGAGGTGTGTGTAACACCCCGTAGTTTCAAAAAATATGTTGAAAGGTATAATAAAATTTGCTGTTTGAAAAAATTATATAATGCATGCATGCATGCTGGATTGGTTTAATATGGTAAAATAACTAAATGAATGGTATAAAGGTAGGTGTGGGGGCCCACGGTTTCTAAAGGAGCATAATGCTCATGACGTGGCCTTTATGACCACGGGGCCCATCCGGGGTTGTGTAATCAGATAGAATAGTAGGAAATATGTCCCATATCGATTACAAAGTGGTTAAAAATATAATATAAATACTATTAACCAAGGATCAAGAGTCACCTAATCGGTTAACCAACTTTTGAGAGGCAGCCTGTGGTGGACAGTTGTACTACATAGTATCTAAATTTGTCTTATAAATTGTATAAATTGTCTGAGCTAGGGCCAGGGGCGTTACAAGTTCAGCAAAATGAGCGACGGGATGCTTGATTGATAAGACCAGTGGTCCAACGAAGCATTTAGTTGAAAAAAAGCACTTGGTCAATGAAACAAGTAATCGACAAAGCATCCGGCACCCGCTCAACAAAACAAGTCAACAAATACTTGGTGGGCACCGAAATCACTATCAACAAAGAAGAACACCGAAATACAACCAAGCTATAGCCCAAATTTTGAATCTCCGAGACTCCAATAACAAGAGAAGAAGGAAATATGATGGGGTTAACAAGCATCAAAGTGCTAAATTACGGGTTAGAACTCCTAAAACCCGAAACCCAAACATCCATGCCTCAAAATACTTGAGTTCTAAAACCAAGTGAGTCATCAGGTTACAAGACCTGACCAGAAATCCAAGTCTTCTTCAAAACTCGAACTCCAAACCTCAAATCTCACAACCTAATTTCGATGCCTCGAAACTCAGTCGAGCTCGACCATGCCTTAGCACCACGATGAGTTCAACCAGATGTAGCCCAACCTCCGCATTGTCGCCAAGCTCGCCAGACACCTTTTCCAGGTCGACAAAGCTCCATAGCTCGATGAACAGAGCTCCATAAATCGACCAAAATAGAGCTTAGCCAAAGAGCTCAACTACAAGCAGCTCGGTCAAGGGGCTTGATGTAAAGCGCAGCTCAGCCACCGAGCTCAACTACAAGCAGCTTGGCTAAAGATCTCGATGCGAAGTGCAACTAGGCCAAAAAGCTCAACGAGAAGCAACTCGGCAAAAAGCAGCACGGTGAGAAGTAGCTCAACAAAAACCAGCTCGACGAGAAGAGGCAAGCTCGTCCAAGCTCTGAGCTCATCAACAGTAGCTCGCCCACAACTCTACAGCTCGACGAAGCCGAGCTCGACGGAGAGGAAACTAGAGCTAGCTTGAACATCGAGCTCACCTAAAACTCCTCAGCTCGACGAAGAAAGAGCTCGCCTACAAGCTCTGAACTAGACCACAAGCACAACGATAGCAGTTCGATGAAGAGCTAAGTCGACGAAGCCCCAAAATCCAAAAATAAATGAGGGGAGCTCGACAAAACGGTCGATCGAGCTGGGGGAACTCTCGCAGCTGTCGTTGATTGTCAGATCGCCAAGAGAATCGAGCACGTACAAGATGGACGCACAAAATTAATCCACGTCGTTACTCTTTTTCCACACTGCTCCACCTAATTCTGATTCGTTCGATCACTGTGAAAGGCGAGCCAGTGCGTGATCGATGCGTAAGATTGCACACGTTCCACTCTCCTCTGCTCCAGTTTCTCAGTCGTCTGACTCAACTCAGCAAGCGAACCTTGCCTGATCGACATTTTAGATCGTGTTAAAAAAGTACCGAGGTGATAATTCGTTAAAAATCCCCATAAATTCATTTGTAATTCAAAAAACTAATTAAAAATCTGAAAATAATTATTCGATTTAGAAAATTAATTAAAATTTATAAACATAATTTAAATTTGGATTTATTAATTAAAAATTTCGAAAAAGTGATTTTAAAATTGGGGGAAATATTTTAAAAATTTGGAAAAATCTAAAAAACTACAAAAAAATCCAGAAAAATCCAGGAAAATGTTCTCGGCACCAGAAGCTTCTAATCAGTTCCAGCTATCTCTAATACACCCTGAAAGCTAAGATTGTATTCCAGAATCCAAAATTAAGGCGAACTACTTCCTGAACGCCAACAAAATTGTCTCCCGTGAGTGGGGGGCTTATGATAATGGTAAATTTCGCAGCAAATTAGGCTCATACGATTCCAGCACAGATCTCAAAGCTTCTACATGCAGATTAATCATAATGAGCCTCTTTAACAGATCTAGGTCTTCTTTAGGCTCATCTACAAGACATTGCCCACTTACAAGCCCATTAAAAGTGACAAATTATGCCCAACAGGAGACACCCAACCCATGAGGGTTATAAGTCAAATCTCTTATCCGTAGACAGGGAGTCTTATCTCTTAAGTGGGAGAATCAACCGGAGATAAAGAATTCATATCAATCTAATGGATCCATATCAATCTTCTAAACTATTTCTCAAACCTATAAATACCCTCCCCCCCCCATCGGTCAGAAGGTAATCAAGAAATTCTCTTTCAAACTCTCTCTCTCTCTCTCTCTCTCTCTCTCTCTCTCTCTCTCTCTGTGGTTCTGACTTCAGCGTCAGAAGAGTCTGTCGTCGGGGCCAGTCCAGGTGTTTCAGGCTTTTTGCAGGTCTATCGGATGCATCAGCTGTAGCATGCTGAGCCCTGCTCAGCTGCGCACGCGACTACACGTGCACGCACGTGAACAAAACCCAACATAACAACTGCCCACCACAGGCTTGCCTCACAAAAGGTGTTATAATTTATTTGGTACCTTAAGCTCATTGGCAAATCTATATAAACTCATACACTACTTTCATCCCACCAATGTGGGGCAAAGAACCCACACCACACACACAACACACAACACCCACATACACACTACCTTTCCCCAACACGTGCAGCACACACAACTGTCACGCCCCGCTACCCAAAAATACAGAATACGAGCACATAACATTGGCCCAGCGAATGACTAACGTCACCCATAAGCTGTTTAATCGATCAACTCAACAATATAATCAATACAAAAAAATTGCGCTGGCAATAATGATTTTCTCATTAACAATAATACTTGGAATGAAGCAATATAAAATATCCAAATACAATAAAATAACGTCTGGAAACAATAATAAAATCCGAGACAAAAGTCCAATACAATAATAATCCAATCACAAATAATAACAAGTCTCAATACATTAAGTTCAATAAAATAATAAGCAATTTAAAAATATTAAATCTTCAGAATCTTTGTTCTCCAATTCCAGCAGGCAATTCTCCTCTATTACATGTGTACACTTCATCTAAAAAGTGGAGAAAATTTGTCCTTAGAGCAAGTCGTAGACAGTAAGTACAAAAAAGCAAGGAACAATGGAATAACGGTATAATAATGAATCAATGGATCAATATGAATCAATAACATAAGACAATAATCAATAAACAATATCACGATAATCGATGCAATGCTATAGACAATGATTCAATGTTATCAATAACACAAACAATATTTGGTATCAATAGAAACAATGATGTACAATATGCAATGTCGATGTTGTGTCAATCCTTTTGTCTATTAATCATTTTAATCCTAACTAATGCATGTACTACTGCATCACATACTACATGTTCGATGCATACAATCAATTTCGTTTAGACCGAGTAGTGAATTCTATAGATCATGTGTCGGTACGATAATCACTGATACGATACAATATTGTTGCACGATACATAACGATGATTCACTGATTTATTGATACGATACATTGATATGATTCATTGATACGATTCATTGATGCAATACACGAAAGATTGGGGTGCCGTAGTCAGTGCTCCACAATCAATCGATAAACACTGGCCGACACAGTCACTATATTATTCACTACTCAAGTCATTCCCTTAACCCCGGATTATTAATTATTTTATTAATACAACAATACAATATGCAATTTGAGACATGCGGTGAATAATAGTGACAATAGAGGAACAATAAGATGGTAACATGGAATAGGACAATTAGAAATGATGACAACAGGACACTAGGATCATGTAATACAGCATACAAACATTAATTCATGCAATATTACGATATAGGAATAGTTAAAACTATTAAAAACTGAAATATAAATTTCTAGACAGCAAGAGTAATCTGTACAAAAATGCAGTTTCCCGCTATTTCAGAAATCCAAAAGTGAATCCGCCAAAAGTTCTAGAAACTAGACTTCCACACGGTTCCAACAGATATTTAAAGTTCAAATTCGGAAAATAGTAGCTAGGTCAATCACATTGTTCTTTACAGATTTCATGTTCAGGTAGAATTTCAACATTATGTTATTCTATTTTTAGAATCAGCAAAAACTCAATATTAAATTCATTAAAAATATTTTCTTGACTTCTAAACATGTTAAGCAACAATCTGAAAATTTTCAAAGTAAAATTTTATCATTTGATTAGTCTTTTTACTGTTTAAGCATACAAGATACAAGAATCTGAAAATCTGAAAGTAAAAACACAGCTGTAGTAAAACGGGCATAACTTTTTCTACGCAACTCAGAATTTATAAATTCAAGATTTTCTGGAAACTAGAAAGATAAGGCTACAATTTATATTCAGAAAGTAATTCATTTTAAGATCATTTACTGGTTCGAAAACAGCAGTCAACATACAGGCCAGCAAGCAATATACAGGTTGTAGGGTATTATTCATAAAATAATTCAATTAAATATGATGGGTATCAATTCTATTAGTCGATAAACTATATAATCAGCATGATGAGTGTAAAAACATGATAAATAAAATTAGAACACATACATACAGTAATTTATCATCAATCAACCATCAATCGTTCAAACAATATGCAACCTAGCAATTGTCTCTTCAATAATTAATCATGTCATCATTATACGGTCAACCCTATTATCGATTCTACATGAATGCTTGAAAGATCAAATCTTTAGAGTTAAAAGTGACACGATGTTAAGAATATTGGGATTAGCTCGTGTAAACCCTCAATAGTCCCAACGAAGATAATCAATACAGCAGTATGATAACGAATAGGATCAACTTGCAAGAATTTCAATAAAACTTAAATTTGATATGATGTACAATTCAAGAGGACAGTGACTTGCCTTATAACCGGTGAAAACGAAGACCACGAATAACGGGTAAGAATCCCGAAGCAACGAACCTACAAACTAGCAATTTAACACGTGCAATATACGTGTAAGAGCAAAGGGTCAACATAGCAACCCAAGACAGCAGCAACATCAGCAATCAGCCACGATAGCCAGAGCGTGGTGGCATCGCTGGCGGCCAGTGGAGGTGGCGTCGACGGCGAGGTCAACGGTGCAACAGGGGCAGTGCGAAGTGGGTTGACGGCAGATTGGGGATTTGGGTCACTGCTAATGTCGAGGACAGAGGAGAAGGGGCTGGGGGGTTTGCTAGAGGTTGTCAACGAAAAGGGGGTGGCACCGGAGGTCTTCGATGAGGAGGGCGTCGAGCCGGAGTTGGCCTGAGAAGAAGACCGGAGATGGGGTTTTGAAGATTAGGCGGGAATTTCACGGGAAGAGAGAAACGGCTAAGGAAAAGAGAGAATATGCGGCTAGGGTTTCGATTGTGTACAATTTTTAGGATTTGCAGTAGAGTTGTATTTATTGGGTACAATTAGGGTACTGAGTTGGTGATTTAGGGTCCAATAATAGCGGATTTGTGTTAAGAACAAATGAAATTGGGTTTTAGGGTTCAGTAAGAGGTAGATCTAAATCAATAGGGTTCAAATAAAAATACCCACAATAACCGAAAGAAAAATAAAATAAAATCAATAAGAATAGCTCAACAAGAACCACGAGGAATTGCATGAACAAGATTTAAATTGAAATAATCAAGAAACGAAACTAGAGTATTTTATTAAATTACAAATAAAATATTACAAAAGGGAAAAAATAAAAATAGCAGGAATGGTAGTTACAACAACACACATACAACCCCCCCCCCCCCCCGGCCCCACCCCCATGTGCTGCTACAAGCAGCCACTCTCCCCATCTCATTCATGGTCAAAGTCCCATACAACATAGCTCATAAACTCCCCTTATAGGCCCACATAATATATATATATATATATATATATATATATATATATATATATATATATATATATATATATATATATATATATATCTTCCCAATGTAATATTATATATATTATATTTTCCCAATGTAATATTATATATATATACTCTTAAGTACGGGGTGTTACACACACCCCTTTAAGAACTCAGTGTCTTCGCTGAGCCCGGGACCTGCAAGCTAATACAGAATTACCTTTCTGGCCGATGTGGAAAAGAGTACCCTGATTCTGCTAGTGTATAGCCCTACCCAGGACTCTGGCTACCCACCAGTGTACACCGTTAGCTCCATCTCAGGTATACATCCTACACACTATCGGTGTTGAAAGTTGGCTCTGATACCATTTGTAACGCCCCGAGTCATATGTGCGTGCACGCGAAAATAGATCCTAACAACTACCCACCACATGCTTGCCTCACAAAAGGTGTTATAGCTTTCAGATACCCTTTGTTCATAGGTAATCCTAGATATACTCTCGCAATTTTCCTTCTCACTCCGATGTGGGACAATTGGAAACCCACACACACACAACACCAAACACACAACACACAACTTAACACACAACACACACACACACACACACACACACACACACACACACTCATCCCTGTGCTTTCAAGTGCAGCACACACCCTCCACCTGAGCCCCACTGCATGTACATCACACACACTGCCACTTCTCATCCCATTTCTTATTCTTGGCAAAATTCTCATACATCCAAGCCCTATAAACATCATATAGGCCCAACTACTACTTCTTCTTATTATTATTATTATTATTATTATTGTTATTATTATTATTATTATTATTAAAGGCCCAACTTCTTCTTCTTCTTCTTCTTCTTCTTCTTCTTATTATTATTATTATTATTATTATTATTATTATTATTATTATTATATATATATATATATATATATATATATATATATATATATATATATATCTTCTTCAAATAATATTATATATACATATACTCTTAAGTACGGGGTGTTACACCCCCCCCCTACCCCCTTCCTTAAGAACTCAGCGTCCTCGCTGAGTCCGGGACATGCAATCTAGCACTTGATCGTCTTTCTAGCCAACGTGGAGTGGAGTACCCTGATTCTGCTAGCAGTACAGTTCCACCCGAAATTTGTACTGTCCTAGCTCCATCTCAAGCGTACCTCTAACCCACTCTTACCCACGATCGGTGTCGAAAGTCAGCTCTAATACCATTTGTAGCGCCCCTAGCCCCGGTCAGCTGCGCACGCGAACAAAACACATCCTAACAACTGACCACCACAAGCATACCTCACAATAGGTGCTATAGCTTATTAGGTACCTTAAGCTAATTGGCAAATCTATATAAACTCATACACTCCTTTCATTCCACCGATTTGTGACAAAGAACCCACACCACACACACAACACCAAACACACAACACACAACACCCACATACACACTGTATTCCCCCAACACGTGCAGCACACGCAACACCCACACAGCCCCCTTCCGGGCCCCACCTCCACGTGCTACTACAAGCAGCCACTCTCCCCATCTTATTCATGGCCAAATTCCCATACAACATAGTCCATAGACTCCCCCTATAAGTCCACCTATAATATATATATATATATATATATATATATATATATACTCTTAAGTATGGTGTGTTCATCAGCAACTAATGGATTCAGATCACGGTGTTCAACCAACAATTTAGATCCACTCTCAGAAGCGTTAACCACTTTTTACTGCATTGATCAAAGGATAGATCTTTAATAGTTTCTGATATGGCTAAAAATAGGATTAAATCGGGACCGTTCACATCGGACACGAATCTTAAAGCTCAGGGGTAAAACGGTAATTTCGCCTACAAACGGGTCTGAAATGGGAACTGGGTCTTTATTCAAAGCCCAATAACTCATGAACGGATCCACGTCAACTGGGTACGGGTTCCAACCCGCTGCATGCCTGGTCCAACAAGATACAATCAAGGTCCCTGATTAGATCTAAATCAACGGCCATGATTCACATCTATCTTTTCACTGGGGATTAGGGATTAAATTCCTTAACTGATTACAGGGAATATACATTATCAGATTACATGCCTTATCTGATTACGAGGAATATTCCTTATCTAATCACGGGGATTACATTCCTAAAACCAGTCCCTAAGACGCCTATAAATACCCCCCATCCATCTCCATTGCGAGGTAATCAGTATTTTCTCAATTTACGCTCTTTCTTAATCATTTCTGATTACTGACTTGAGCGTCGGAGGGTGCGTCGCCGGGATCCCCCCCGGTGTCTCGCACTTTTTGCAGGTTAACGGCGGGAGTCAACGATCAATCTCCGACGGATCAGGTTTGGTTTTGTTATTCAGGTTTTCCTCGAACTCACAAATTCTGTCTGTTTACCCCCACACCAGATTTAGCGGTAACAGATTGGCGCCGTCTGTGGAAACCATACGAATAGCAGCCCCTCCTCTTCCCGTTGGTCAGATCTTCTCCAGCCATACCTCCTAGGAAAGTAAGATCCAGAGGGTCCAACCGTGGACCCAACCCCGCCGATCAGCAAGAGGTAGTCCCCGTCCAACCCGCTCTGCAGCAGGGACAACCCCCGCTTCAAGTAGAGGACCCTCTTCAACAAGATCAGCCTCTCCCTCAGAATCAACAACCCCCCAAGGGTCCTTAGAATGCCGGTGCGGGGGGCTCCCGCATGAAGCAACCTCTCCATCAAGACCACGTCCCCGTACACAACGCCTCTACGGATTCCATGGCCTCCCACAATCCTCAAAATCGGCAGAAGGAAGAGGACCTGCGCTACCGTCTGGGCGAGAAGCGGGCCCGAGAGGGAGCCTCCCGCCAACAACGTCCGGGTGAGCGGTCCTAAATGGCTCTCTTCCAGAGCCGAGCTCTTCCCTCCGCTCGCCGCTGAAGCGGACCTCTTCTCAACGAGTTCGGAGCTCAAAACTCTCTCCAAGAGTTGCTCCTCAAACTCACCTCACAAATGGCTCTCTTCCAGAGCCGAGCTCTCCACTCCGCTCCCCTGCAAAGCGGACCTCTTCTCAACAAGTCCGGAGCACACAACTCTCTCCTAGAGTTGCTCCCAAACCCTTCTCCCAAATGACTCTCTTCCAGAGCCAAGCTCTTTGCTCCGCTCACCTCCAAGGCGGACCTCTTCTGAACGAGTTCGGAGCTCACTACTCTCTTCTAGAGTTGCTCCTCAAACTTGTCTCACAAATGGCTCTCTTCCAGAGCCGAGCTCTTCGCTCCGCCCACCTCCAAGGCGGACCTCTTCTCAACGAGTTCGGAGCTCACAACTCTCTCCAAAAGCTCCTCCTCACACTCGTCCCGCAAACAGCTCTTTCCCAGAGCCGAGCTTTCACTTCCGCTCATCTCCAAAGCGGACCTCTTCTCATCGAATTCGGAGCTCACAACTCTCTCCTAGAGATGCTCCTCAAACTCATCTCCCAAATGGCTCTCTCCCAGAGCCGAGCTCTTCGCTCCGCTCGCCTCCGAAGCGGACCTCTTCTCAGACAGTTCGGAGCCCACAACTCTCCCCTAGAGTTGCTCCTCAAACGGCTCTCTTCCAGAGCCGAGCTCTCCACTCTGCTCACCTCGAAGCGGACCTCTTATCAACAGGTTTGGAGCGCACAACTCTCTCCTAGAGTTGCTCCCCAAACTCTTCTCCCAAATGGCTCTCTTCCAGAGCCAAGCTCTCCACTCCGCTCCCCTCCAAAGCAGACCTCTTCTCAACGAGTTCGGAGCTCATAACTCTCTCCAAAAGCTCCTCCTCACACTCGTCCCGCAAACAGCTCTTTCCCAGAGCCGAGCTCTTCGGTCCGCTCGCCTCCGAAGCGGACCTCTTCTCAGACAGTTCTGAGCTCACAACTCTCTCCTAGAGATGCTCCTCAAACTTGTCTTCCAAATGGCTCTCTTCCAGAGCCGAGCTCTTCCCTCCGCTCGCCGCCGAAGCGGACCCCTTATCAACGAGTTCGGAGCTCAAAACTCTCACCAAGAGTTGCTCCTCAAACTCATCTCACAAATGGCTCTCTTCCAGAGCCGAGCTCTCCACTCCGCTCCCCTCCAGAGCGGACCTCTTCTCAACGAGTTCGGAGCTCACAACTCTCTCCAAAAGCTCCTCCTCACACTCGTCCCGCAAACAGCTCTTTCCCAGAGCCGAGCTCTTCGGTCCGCTCGCCTCCGAAGCGGACCTCTTCTCAGACAGTTCTGAGCTCACAACTCTTTCCTAGAGTTGCTCCCCAAACTCTTCTCCCAAATGGCTCTCTTCCAGAGCCGAACTCTTTGCTCCGTCCACCTCCAAGGCGGACCTCTTCTCAACGAGTTCGGAGCTCACCACTCTCACCAAGAGCTCCTCCTCGCACTCGTCTCACAAACGGCTCTCTTCCAGAGCCGAGCTCTTCACTTTGGTCACCTCCGAAGCGGACCTCTTCTCAACGAGTTCGGAGCTCACAACTCTCTCCTAGAGTTGCTCCCCAAACTCTTCTCCCAAACGGCTCTCTTCCAGAGCCGAACTCTTTGCTCCGCCCACCTCCAAGGCGGACCTCTTCTGAACGAGTTCGGAGCTCACAACTCTCTTCTGGAGTTGCTCCCCAAACTTGTCTCACGAATGGCTCTCTTCCAGAGCCGAGCTTTTTGCCCCGCTCACCTCCAAGGCGGACCTCTTCTCAACGAGTTCGGAGTCCGGCTTCTTCTACATGGCTGCTCCCACAACTTGCTAAGCACTTCACAATGGTTCGGAGTCCAGCACTCGGCTCGACTCTTCTTCCTCGGCTCGCCCACAGACGAGCCGGAAGTAGATCGCCGTTCGAAATTGCTCCTGCAGCCGTTGAATGGATCGGAGTCCAACACTTGGCTCGATTCTACTTCGCAAGTTCGCTCCTAAGCGGACTAGAAGTAGCTCGTCATTCGAAACTGCTCCTGCATCCCTTAAACTAACCTCACAATGGTTCGGAGTCCAGCACTCGGCTCGACTCTTCTTCCTCGGCTCGCCCACAGACGAGCCGGAAGTAGATCGCCGTTCGAAATTGCTCCTGCAGCCGTTGAATGATCGGAGTCCAACACTTGGCTCGATTCTACTTCGCAAGTTCGCTCCTAAGCGGACTAGAAGTAGCTCGCCGTTCGAAACTGCTCTTGCATCCCTCAAACTAACCTCACGATGGTTCGGAGTCCAGCACTCGGCTCGACTCTTCTTCCTCGGCTCGTCCTCAGACGAGCCAGGAGTAGATCGCTGTTCGAAATTGCTCCTGCAGCCGTTGAATGGATCGGAGTCCAACACTTGGCTCGATTCTACTTCGCAAGTTCGCTCCTAAGCGGACTAGAAGTAGCTCGCCATTCGAAACTGCTCCTGCATCCCTCAAACTAACCTCACGATGGTCGGGGTCCTATGGCTCAACTTTACTTCACCGGCTCGTCCTTAAACGGGCCGGAGGAAGATGGCCATTCCGAACTGCCCCCACGACCATCCGAGCCGAGCTACCCATCTACCGAGAAGCAAAGTGGCGGAAAATGTGCCCCAAGATCCGTGCTCGGATCTACCGAACAAGATGCATCTACCGAGCGGCAAAGCAGATGAAGAGCAAGAAGAAAAAGAGGCTAACGGGTCAGGGTCGGATCCAATGCCAACGGTCCGACCCATACCCTTCTTAGCTCCTTCATTCTTCTCCTTCTTCAGTCTTCCCACCAAAAGTACCCAACACTTCTGCTCTTCTTCACTGTGCGAAAGAACGAGGCAGGGGAGAGAACCCGAATGCCTCTCCTCCCCTTCCTCTTCTCAGGGCCAAGCTCTTCGCTCCGCTCGCCTCCAAAGCGGAGCTCTTCTCAAGCGAGTTCGGAGCTAAAACTCTCTTCTAGAGTTGCTCCTCAAACTCCTCTTCCAGATGGCTCTTCTACAAATCGAGCTCTCCCCTCCGCTCGCCTCCAAAGCGGAGCTCTTCTCCAACGAATTCGGAGCTAAAACTCTCTCCTAGAGTTGCTCCTCAAACTCCTCGTCCAGATGGCTCTCCTAGAGCCGAGCTCTTCACTCCGCTCGCCTCCAAAGTGGACCTCTCCTCGAACAAGTTTGGAGCACAACTCTCTCCTAGAGTTCCCCCTCACACTTGCCTCACAAATAGCTCTCCTCCGGATCCAAGCTCTTTGCTCCGCTCGCCTCTGAAGCGGACCTCTTCTCAACAAGATCGGAGCTCACAACTCTCTCCTAGAGTTGCTCCTCAAACTTGTCTTCCAAATGGCTCTCTCCTAAAGCCAAACTCTTCGTTTTGCTCACCTCAAAGGATGGGTCTTCCCACGGCTCTTACAAGGGTCTTCCTGGCACAAGAGTTTTCCCAGCACAGCTTCTCTGCCCCTAGGAGTGGAGCTCCTCTTCCAAAATCCCCACGACCAAAACACTCCTCAACTTCATGAAGACAAGGATGTTGCGGGGCTATTTTGACCATGAAGGAGGGTGAATCTTCGTCTCACTCCTAAAGAGAAGTTGTAGATCTTCGAATTAGCTTCGAAACAAGGGGTCGCACGCCCCGAGCCGACCTCCGTAGCACCGGGAACATCGAGAAGAACTCTGCAGGGAAAAATTCCAGTTCGGCACCCACTGCCGAGCGTTCGTGGAACCGACCCTGTTACGGGGGAAAAAAAAATCAAGCTCCGCACCAGCTGCCGAGCGTTCGTGGCACCGACCTCGATATGGGGAAAAATTCCAGTTCGGCACCCACTGCCGAGCGTTCGTGGAACCGACCCCGTTACGGGGGAAAATTCCAGTTCGGCACCCACTGCCGAGCGTTCGTGGAACCGACCCCGTTACGGGGGAAAATTCCAGTTCGGCACCCACTGCCGAGCGTTCGTGGAACCGACCCTGTTATGGGGGAAAAAATCAAGCTCCGCACCAGCTGCCGAGCGTTCGTGGAACCGACCCCGTTACGGGGGAAAATTCCAGTTCGGCACCCACTGCCGAGCGTTCGTGGAACCGACCCCGTTACGGGGGAAAAATCAAGTTCGGCACCCACTGCCGAGCGTTCGTGACACCGACCTCGTTACGGGGGAAAAATCAAGTTCGGCACCCACTGCCGAGCGTTCGTGGAACCGACCTCGTTACGGGGGGGAAATCAAGTTCGGCACAAGCTGCCGAGCGTTCTCGGAACCGACCTCGTTACGGGGTGAAAAATCAAGTTCGGCACCCACTGCCGAGCGTTCGTGGAACCGACCTCGTTACGGGGGGAAAATCAAGTTCGGCACAAGCTGCCGAGCGTTCTCGGAACCGACCTCGTTACAGGGGAAAAATCGAGTTCGGCACCAGCTGCCGAGCGTTCTCGGAACCGACCTCGTTACGGGGGAAAAATCGGATCTCGGCACCCCTTCGCTGAACGCTCTCATATACAAGCAACCAAACAAACAACACAAAAAGAAGAGGGGGGCTATAGGGTCGGGTTCAGACCCGTTAAGGATCCAAACCCAAACTCTCTCTCTCCTCCCATTCTTCTCCAACAAAGTTGCCGCCGATCCCAAGCAAAAAGCCAAAATACTCCTCAACTTCATGAAGACAAGAATGTTGCGGGGCTATTTTGACCATGAAGGAGGGTGAATCTTTGTCTCACTCCTAAAGAGAAGTCGTAGATCGTCGAGTTAGCTTCGAAACAAGGGGTCGCACGCCCCGAGCCGACCTCCGTAGCACCGGGAACATCGAAAACTCTCCTCAACCTCATGTATACAAGGATATTCTCTGGCTGTTTTGACCGGGAAGGAGGGTGAATCTTCATCTCACTCCTAAAGAAAAGTCGTAGATCTTCGAATTATCTTCGAAACAAGGGGTCGCACGCCCCGAGCCGACCTCCGTCGCACCGGGAATATCAAGAAGAACTCTGCAGGGAAAATTGGAGTTCGGCATCCGCTGCCGAGCGTTCTTGCCACCGACCGTTTTACGGGCTTGAGTTCGGCACCAGTTGAGTTCGGCACCCCTGCCGAGCGTTCTTGCCACCGACCGTTTTACGGGCTTGAGTTCGGCACCAGTTGGGTTCGGCACCCCTGCCGAGCGTTCTTGCCACCGACCGTTTTACGGGCTTGAGTTCGGCACCAGTTGAGTTCGGCACCCCTGCCGAGCGTTCTTGCCACCGACCGTTTTACGGGCTTGAGTTCGGCACCAGTTGAGTTCGGCACCAATTGAGTTCCGCACCCACTGTCGAGCGTTCTTGACACCGACCTCGTTATGGGGGGAAAATTCGAGTTCGGCACCCACTGCCGAGCGTTCTTGCCACCGACCGTTTTACGGGCTTGAGTTCGGCACATTTGAGTTCGGCACCCGCTGCCGAGCGTTCTTGCCACCGACCGTTTTACGGGCTTGAGTTCGGCACATTTAAGTTCGGCACCCGCTGCCGAGCGTTCTTGCCACCGACCGTTTTACGGGCTTAAGTTCGGCACATTTGAGTTCGGCACCAGCCGCCGAACGCTCTCAGCACAAGACCCACGAACAACAACAAAAAAGACAAGGGGAGCACAAGGGGCCGGGTTCGGACCCATTAAGAGGACCCGAACCCAAACGAAACCGCCACGTCACCCTCCTTCTTTCTCCTCCTACGTCTGGCGCCGAAACCCAAGCAAAAAACCAAGCAAAACAAACCAGGGGAATTAAAAGGCAAACGGGTCGGTTTAGACCCGTTAAGGGTCCAAACCAAACCCTACCGCCACGTCACCCCCTTCTTCTCCATTCTTCTCGCCAAAAAACAGAGAAAGAAAAAACCAGCTCATCCCTTCCTCTCCAAAACCCAAACAATACGGTTCGCCACCTTCTCACGAGCTCCTTCCACGACCTAACACATGCCGAGCTCCACCCCATGGCCGAGCGCCTCCATCGCCGAGCTCACAAAGTCCTCGCCTCCTTTCCCTCTAGATGAGCCCCGAGCTTCCTCTTCACCAAAGCTCCCATTCTCGTCGAGCTCACTACCGCATCGAGCTCTCCCACGTCGAGCTCTTTCACACACTGAGACCACCGCCTCGTCGAAGCTCTACGCCTTCTCCCCCCGAAGCTCCATGTCCGACGAGCTCGCCACCTCCTTCGCGAAGCTCTACCGTCGCCGCCCATCCCCATGGCTCCGACGAGCTCCGCCGAAGCTAGCTCCTCCATCGAGCTCACTTCCTCGACGAAGCTCCGAGCTCCATTCGATGACCACCGTCGACGAGCTTCACCTCCGAACACCGCCTTCTTCAACCTCGGGCTCCGCCGAATGCATCTTCGCGCGAACCCAACCTCACCAACACGAGCTCCGTCACCACAAAATGCCTCTCCACCGCTTCGAGCTCCATCTCCAACTTCACCATCGCCATGTCCAAGCTCACACTCCGGAGCTCTGAGCTCCGAGCACCATGGCTCCGTCGTCGAGCCCGCTGTCGAGCTCGCCAAACCACCGCGAGCTCCCCTCGCCGAGCTCGACGCTCCGTCTCCATCATCAACTCAGCGAGCTCCACCATGGCCGAGCTCCACCATCGCCGTGTCTCCCCGTCGTCGAGCTTCTTCCCACCGAGCTCATCGACAACCGTTGCGAAGTCCTCTGCCAACCCACCGCCGAGCTCAGTCTCCTTCGTCGAGCTCCACTTCCGTTCGCCTCCTTCTTCACCGAGCTCTATCACTGAGCTCGACCCCATCACCGAGCCGTTCTCCTCTATCCGCCGAAGCAAACAAACGAAGCTCAGCCACGGCCGACCACCTTCACTCCGAGCACCAATGCCGAGCTCTCAAAGCTCCGAAGCAACGAAGTCCGAACTCCCACTTCGCCGGAGCTCCATTCCCGTCGAGCTTCTCCTCCAAGCTCCAACCCATTCACCACGGTGCCGAGCTCTAGTATGTCGACCGCCGTCGCCAAATCTCCGTTCCAGTCGAAGCTCGAACCCTTCGTTGAAGCTCCTCGCGAGCGAGCGAAGGCGAAGAAAAAGCAGAGGAGAACGGAGAAGAGAAAGAAACGAAGGAGAGAAGAAGAAAGAAGCAAAAAAAAAAAAAAAGTCAACGGATTGACTTGCCACGTGGCGCCACGTAGACTTCGGCCGCCTTTTCCGAGCATTCATGGCACCGACCCTCTTATATGGAAAAAAAATCAGCCAACCCACACGATCCGTCCGATCGTCTCAAAATTCGCGTCGTGACACGATCGACGCTCAGAAACGCGCCACGTGTCCCGATCGTGATCTGCCTCACGATGCGTGCAGATCTGATCATGATGGACGGCCAGAAACGCGCCACGTGTCCCGATCGTGATCTGCCTCACGATGCGCGCAGATCTGATCATGATGGACGGCCAGAAACGCGCCACGTGTCCCGATCGTGATCTGCCTCACGATGCGCGCGGATCTGATCATGATGGACGGTCAGAAATCTGCCACGTGTCTAGGTAATATTTAAATTATTTATTTATTTATTTAATTGTTTTTTTTATTTTAAAAATCCGAAAAGATAATTAAAAAATCGAAAAAATTAATTAAAAATTCTGAAAATAATTATTAATTCAGAAAAAATTATTTTTAAATTCTGAGAAAATAATTATTAAATTAGAATAATTAATTAATATTTTTGATAATTAATTATTTAATCCGGAAAATGAATAAAAAATTCAAAAAAATGAGAAAAAATTCAGAAAAATCTGGAAAAATCACCAAAAATCCAGAAAATTCTGAGGATATTTTTGGGTATTTTACAAGCCCAAAATAACACCGTTACACCGCCGAACAAGATCCGAACTCCCTTAAGAACACCGATAAAATCCCGTACGCCATTAGAACAGTAAACTACTCCTCAAAGACTGATCAAACTCAGTCTTTAGGAGTGGGGGGCTCGTGATATGGCTAAAAATAGGATTAAATCGGGACCGTTCACATCGGACACGAATCTTAAAGCTCAGGGGTAAAACGGTAATTTCGCCTACAAACGGGTCTGAAATGGGAACTGGGTCTTTATTCAAAGCCCAATAACTCATGAACGGATCCACGTCAACTGGGTACGGGTTCCAACCCGCTGCATGCCTGGTCCAACAAGATACAATCAAGGTCCCTGATTAGATCTAAATCAACGGCCATGATTCACATCTATCTTTTCACTGGGGATTAGGGATTAAATTCCTTAACTGATTACAGGGAATATACCTTATCAGATTACATGCCTTATCTGATTACGAGGAATATTCCTTATCTAATCACGGGGATTACATTCCTAAAACCAGTCCCTAAGACGCCTATAAATACCCCCAATCCATCTCCATTGCGAGGTAATCAGTATTTTCTCAATTTACGCTCTTTCTTAATCATTTCTGATTACTGACTTGAGCGTCGGAGGGTGCGTCGCCGGGATCCCCCCCGGTGTCTCGCACTTTTTGCAGGTTAACGGCGGGAGTCAACGATCAATCTCCGACGGATCAGGTTTGGTTTTGTTATTCAGGTTTTCCTCGAACTCACAAATTCTGTCTGTTTACCCCCACACCAGATTTAGCGGTAACAGTTTCCATCAAATATAAACTCACTATCTGTTTGCTCCAACACCAAAATTAGCAGCAACAGTTTATCATAATGGTAAAAGTCACGGCAGATCAACAACAGATTATGATAATGGTAAAAGTCTCGGCAAATCAGGGTCGTACGATTCCAACGTAGACCCCAAAGCTTCTACAGACAGATTAATCATAATGGGCCTCTTTAACTGGTCCGGACCTTCTTCAAGCTCATCTACAAGACATTGGCCAGTTTCAAGCCCATTAAAAGTAACAGTTTAGGCCTGTAATACTCCGATTTCCATATACTGGGAAACCGTGACACAAGCCAGATTCTTTTCTTCAATTAGTCATAATACACAGAAAAACAGGAAAATTTAAAACTTTTTATTCAACACCCACTACAACACACAAGTTATTCGCCGGCGTTTTTTTAGACCTTCACCGACTTTTTTTACGCCGGTGAAACCTTCACCGACATTTATAAAAATGCCAGTGCAAATGCCCCCGAATCGAGCGACACGGAAAGATAGGCACATTCACCGGCGTTTATACTGGACGCGTTTATACTGGACGCCGGTATATCTTTAAAATACACCGGCGGCCAGACAAACGCCGGTATATGCCGATTTCTGGGTGCCGTTCTTTCCCCCAATATACATTCACCGGCAGTCACATACCGCCGGTATATATCTTTTCACCGGCAATTGTACAACCGCCGGGGAATGAGTAATATTTACCGGCGGTAAGAGAACGCCGGTGTATGCATGTTTCTGAGCACCCTTCTTTCCCTACTTACAACCATCGGCGTGTTGTAAAACGCCGCCATATAGATATTCACCGGCATTTTGTAAAACGCCGGTGTATCTTAGGAGTGCTGCAACTTACTGGTATACCGGCGGGTGTGGAAACGCCTCTCTAACGAAATTTTCAAATAAACAATTAGATACACCGCCGTTTTATGAAACGCCGGTGTATGCCCGTTTGTTTTTCCTGCTCCAGTTTTCCATTCGATTTCAATTCACAATTTCATACGCCAGTGTATGCCCATTTGTTTTTCCTGCTTCAGTTTTCCATTCGATTTCAATTCACAATTTCATTTAAAAAAACCTGTAAACTAATTCACAACAGATTCAACCAATTTCAGGGATATTAATGCGCAAATCACAACCAAACAAAAGAATTAAAGATAATAAAGTTTCACACGTGTTATATCATCGTCTAAATCCACCACAAAATTAACACAGTGTCATAATTAACAAATACAATTACAGTAACGAATGTCCCAAATATCCCAACGAAAACTTAAAACAATAATACAAGACATAACAACAGCAAGGAGGACATAACAACAGCAAGGATGGGCCAAAGACATATTCATACCCCTCGAGTAGCTTCAGTTCTGATCATCAGAATTTCCTTCATCTTGGAAACCGCTCTATGAAAAAAAAAACAATAATTTAGTTCAACAGTAGACCACAATACATAATATACATATTTTTAAAGCTTACAAAAAGATCTACCCAATTCATAAATTCTAAGATCAAAGTGCCAATTGCAATTGGAATTGTTAATGATATATAGAGAGGTAAAATAATTATATTGCAGTGCTAAAAAGCTAGTACTTAATTTTGTTTTTGAATATATCTAAAACAGCCAAACAAATGAAAATCAAGTATCTAACTTAAAACCATCATATTCTCCTCTGATTGGGAATATCCAGTATCTAAAACAGTAAAACAAATGAAAATCCAGTATCTAAGCATGTCTTTCATGGATTGTTCAGACAATCCATGAAACTGTCATCGTGGAAGGAAATCAAATATAAAAAAAATAAGAAAAATAAGAAGGGGCTCATATCAAGTGTAGTTTTAAGGAACTGTCATCGTGGAAGGAAACCAAATATAGAAGCCAGAAATGGAAACAGAAAATGGTAGAGAATGAGGATACACCAGGCAAACATATCGGCATTTTCCTCATCTCTCTTTCATCCCTTCTTTCCCTTCAGCACACGCACACAAAGAGACATCAGCAACAACAGTAAGAGCGACAAGAACAATAATATTAATAAATTATTATAAACGAGATGTCTCTATATGGGTTTTCAGATCTCCACTCGAGCCCTCTCTTTCTAATCACAGCCCAATTAAGAACATGGACGACGGCCACTAAACAATCCAATCACAGCCCAATGAAAATTTCCAGTATCTAAGCATATATGTTTCTCTATTAATTCTTCACCCAAACTAAACCATTGATGTTTGTGGCTACAAAAGAAGCCTGCACAAGGTTTGTTCTCACCCAATTCTTGTACATATTTGGAGGATTTTGGTATACAGCTAGCATCCTTAGTTGACAGTGAACCCATTACTTTGGTAAAAAATCATGCTAAGATGACAATCAGATGCATGAATTCAGCTTCTTTAACAGTGAAAGAAAATGAAAATTTCCAGTATCTAAGCATATATGTTTCTCTATTAATTCTTCACCCAAACTAAACCATTGATGTTTGTGGCTATAAAAGAAGCCTGCACAAGGTTTGTTCTCACCCAATTCTTGTACAGATTTGGAGGATTTTGATATACAGCTAGCATCCTTAGTTGACAGTGAACCTTATACTTTGGTAAAAAAATCATGCTAAGATGGCAATCAGATGCATGAATTCAGCTTCTTTAATAGTTAAAGAAAATGAAAATTTCCAGTATCTAAGCATATATGTTTCTCTATTAATTCTTCACCCAAACTAAACCATTGATGTTTGTGGCTACAAAAGAAGCCTGCACAAGGTTTGTTCTCACCCAATTCTTGTACAGATTTGGAGGATTTTGGTATACAGCTAGCATCCTTAGTTGACAGTGAACCCATTACTTTGGTAAAAAAATCATGCTAAGATGACAATCAGATGCATGAATTCAGCTTCTTTAACAGTGAAAGAAAATAAAAATTTCCAGTATCTAAGCATATATGTTTCTCTATTAATTCTTCACCCAAACTAAACCATTGATGTTTGTGGCTACAAAAGAAGCCTGCACAAGGTTTGTTCTCACCCAATTCTTGTACAGATTTGGAGGATTTTGATATACAGCTAGCATCCTTAGTTGACAGTGAACCTTATACTTTGGTAAAAAAATCATGCTAAGATGGCAATCAGATGCATGAATTCAGCTTCTTTAACAGTGAAAGAAAATGAAAATTTCCAGTATCTAAGCATATATGTTTCCCTATTAGTTCTTCACCCAAACTAAACCATTGATGTTTGTGGCTACAAAAGAAGCCTGCACAAGGTTTGTTCTCACCCAATTCTTGTACAGATTTGGAGGATTTTGGTTTACATACAATATCCTTAGTTCATAGTGAACCTTATACTTTGGTAAAAAAATCATGCTAAGATGGCAATCAGATGCATGAATTCAGCTTCTTTAACAGTAAAAGAAAATGAAAATTTCCAGTATCTAAGCATATATGTTTCTCTATTAATTCTTCATCACAACTAAACCATTGATGTTTGTGGCTACAAAAGAAGCCTGCACAAGGTTTGTTCTCACCCAATTCTTGTACAGATTTGGAGGATTTTGGTATACAGCTAGCATCCTTAGTTGACAGTGAACCCATTACTTTGGTAAAAAAATCATGCTAAGATGACAATCAGATGCATGAATTCAGCTTCTTTAACAGTGAAAGAAAATGAAATTTTCCAGTTTCTAAGCATATATGTTTCTCTATTAATTCTTCACCCAAACTAAACCATTGATGTTTGTGGCTACAAAAGAAGCCTGCACAAGGTTTGTTCTCACCCAATTCTTGTACAGATTTAGAGGATTTTGATATACAGCTAGCATCCTTAGTTGACAGTGAACCTTATAATTTGGTAAAAAAATCATGCTAAGATGGCAATCAGATGCATGAATTCAGCTTCTTTAACATTGAAAGAAAATGAAAATTTCCAGTATCTAAGCATATATGTTTCTCTATTAATTCTTCACCCAAACTAAACCATTGATGTTTGTGGCTACAAAGGAAGCCTGCACAAGGTTTGTTCTCACCCAATTCTTGTACAAATTGGGAGGATTTTGGTATACATACAGTATCCTTAGTTGACAGTGAACCTTATAATTTGGTAAAAAAAATCATGCTAAGATGGCAATCAGATGCATGAATTCAGCTTCTTTAACAGTAAAAGAAATTGAAAATTTCCAGTATCTAAGCATATATGTTTCTCTATTAATTCTTCATCCCAACTAAACCATTGATGTTTGTGGCTACAAAAGAAGCCTGCACAAGGTTTGTTCTCATCCAATTCTTGTACAGATTTGGAGGATTTTGGTATACAGCTAGCATCCTTAGTTCACAGTGAACCCATTACTTTGGTAAAAAAATCATGCTAAGATGACAATCAGATGCATGAATTCAGCTTCTTTAACAGTGAAAGAAAATGAAAATTTTTAGTATCTAAGTATATATGTTTCTCTATTAATTCTTCACCCAAACTAAACCATTGATGTTTCTGGTTACAAAAGAAGCCTGCACAAGGTTTGTTCTCACCCAATTCTTGTACAGATTTGGAGGATTTTGGTATACATACAGTATCCTTAGTTGACAGTGAACCTTATACTTTGGTAAAAAAATCATGCTAAGATGTCAATCAGATGCATGAATTCAGCTTCTTTAACAGTGAAAGAAAATGAAAATTTCCCGTATCTAAGCATATATGTTTCTCTATTAATTCTTCACCCCAACTAAACCATTCATGTTTGTGGCTACAAAAGATGATTTTAGAACCAGGATGACAAATTTTGATTGGGCTTTGAATGGAGATTCTAGTCATAGATCGATTCTTTGGAGCCCGACTTTGTAAAGAAAATGCCATTTGGAAGTATGCGGGTACATGTTTGTTGGATAACCAAAACTCCCATTTTTATTGAAGAAAAATATGAATAGGGCTCATATCAAGTGTAGTTTTAAGGAACTGTCATCGTGGAAGGAAACCAAATGTAGATGCCAGAAAGAGGAATGGTAGAGAATGAGGATACACCAGGCTAACATAGCGGCATTTTCCTCAACTCTCTCATCCCTGCTTTCTCTTCAGCAAACGCACATAAAGAGACATCAGCAACAACAGCAAGAGCGACAAGAACTGCAATAATAATAAATTATTATGAACGAGATGTCTCTATATGGGTTTCCAGATCTCCACTCCAACTCGTATCTTTCTAATCACAGCCCAATTAAGAACACTTGTTGACAGTCACTAAACAATCCAATCACAGCCCATTCAAAATTTGTGATCCTGGATCTAAAAACTTCAGAATTCCCAAAATCTGTCCAAGAATTGGTCAGAACAAACCTTGTGCAGGTTTCTTTTGTAGCCATAAACATCAATGGTTTAGTTGGGATGAAGAATTAATAGAGAAACATATATGCTTAGATACCGGAAATTTTCATTTTCTTTTACTGTTAAATAAATCCTTAGTTGGCATCTCATTGCCATCTTAGCATGATTTTTTTACCAAAGTAATGGGTTCACTGTCAACTAAGGATGCTGTATGTATACCAAAATCCTCCAAATCTGTACAAGAATTGGGTGAGAACAAACCTTGTGCAGGCTTCTTTTGTAGCCACAAACATCAATGATTTAGTTGGGATGAAGAATTAATAGAGAAACATATATGCTTAGATACTGCAAACGTATTAGTGTTTGTGAGTATGCAGTGGGGTGCAGCTATGATCACTAGTTGGATCACCAAAACTCCTAATTTTATTGAAGAACAATAAGAATAGGGCTCATATCAAGTGTAGTTTTACGGAACTGTCATTGTGGAAGGAAACCAATTTAATATAGAAGCCATAAATGGAGCCAGAAAGAGAAAATGGTAGAGAATGAGGATACACCAGGCTAACATAGCGGCATTTTCCTCAACTCTCTTTCATCCCTTCTTTCTCTTCAACACACGCACACAAAGAGACATCAACAACAACAGCAAGAGGGGGTTGGTCCAACAATAATAATAGATTATAATAAATGAGATGTCTCTATATGGGTTTCCAGATCTCCACTCGAGCCCTTTCTTTCTAATCACAGCCCAATTAAGAAACATAGACGACAGCCACTAGAAGACAGCCACAATGCAGACTCACAAACACTAATACGTGTCTTTCATGCATTCAAAATTATAATCTCTTCAAAATTACCAATTTAAAGACTTACCGGTGGTGGGACTTGAGATTGCTGCCCTATTAATTGGGCCATTTGTTCTTGGAGGAGTGCCACTTGTGCCTTTAATGAAGTCATCTCCTCGTCCCGAGACCCACTTGAAGTAGATTCACTCCGCCCGAATAACCGTGAGGGGGTTGGGCCTAGCCCCATACCACGGACACGTCCATGCCTCTCCTTTTCCCTAACTACGGTCAAGGCAAGTCGCTGGCGGGTACGAAAATCTGTGGATGCCGTCGTGGGGTCAGAATTTGAAGCGGAAGAGATTTCACCAAACTTTTTTCGAGCGTTAGTCTGTAAAAGGACATAACAATCAGAGTTAAAAGCGTATGAGATTTCGACAACTTATTAGCCATTTACAAAAACAGCAAGAGATCATCAAAAAGTAAACCCAACTGAAGATATATATAAACAATAACATTGCTATAGCCTATATATAGTAGTAAATTTCTAATTACCACAATCCGTTCTGCCTCAGGACTCGCATACGTCCCATCCTTCGACTTGTGGGTGGCATCGAAAAAATCTATGTCGCCAAACTCCGTAGGACCCCCCAAATCTTCTTCCTATATATTAGTAAGATGAAATGCTTATAAACAAATAACTGTAAGTCAAAAATGTTCAATTTGATTGTGCTTACCAATTCTTCCCGAACCAGAGCAAAGCTCTGTCTACCAGCAGTGTGCAACACTAGCTGCTTTGACCTACTGGCAACACCCACCTTCGCCCTTTTCTGTACATGCCACAATGAAGTTAACAAAAATTTAATTAGAGTAGCCATACAACCACAAAGTCATTAAATTTTGGTTAGTAATGTAAATACCTGACCGACTGCCGAACACCAATAATGCACAAGAAATTGCCAATCTGAAGGCTCCACATTCGGTGGCACAGCTCCTGCATTATCTGCCTCTGTAAGGTCTTTGTCAAAAAACTTAGCCTTCAAGTCACTCTTGTAGTTCCTCCACTTTTTGGAGAGTGACTTTTCAACCCAAGACGTAAGGGAGTCCAAGAACGAGAAGTATTGCTGCAAAATTTATGAAGTTTAACAAATGATAACTGAATTGCATAAACCGAATACCCATCACCAAAAATACATATTTCAATAACATATTTGAGCCTATCAATTATTTATTTTAGATGGAAAATACCTTGATTGTTGTAATTGCAGTTCCCATTGTCGTGGTTGGCACCTTCGGCCAACTCTCGTACGACAAAGGAATTATCCGTGGGTTCCTTGCTATTACCCCAATAAAGGATGAGAATTTGCTTGCATTATCACCAACTTAGCATGATTTCAGATCTCCACTCGAGCCCTCTCTTTCTAATCACAGCCCAATTAAGAACATAGACGACGGCCACTAACCAATCCAATCACAGCCCAATGAAAATTTCCAGTATCTAAGCATATATGTTTCTCTATTAATTCTTCACCCAAACTAAACCATTGATGTTTGTGGCTACAAAAGAAGCCTGCACAAGGTTTGTTCTCACCTAATTCTTGTACAGATTTGGAGGATTTTGGTATACATACAGTATCCTTAGTTGACAGTGAACCCATTTTGGCAAAAAAATCATGCTAAGATGGCAATGAGATGCATGAATTCAGCTTCTTTAATAGTAAAAGAAAATGAAAATTTCCTGTACATAAGCATATATGTTTCTCTATTAATTCTTCATCCCAACTAAACCATTGATGTTTGTGGCTACAAAAGAAGCCTACAAAAGGTTTGTTCTCACCCAATTCTTGTACAGATTTGGAGGATTTTGGTATAGAGCTAGCATCCTTAGTTGACAATGAACCCATTTTGGTAAAAAAATCATGCTAAGTTGACAATCAGATGCATGAATTCAGCTTCTTTAACAGTGAAAGAAAATGAAAATTTTCAGTATCTAAGCATATATGTTTACCTATTAATTCTTCACCCCAACTAAACCATTGATGTTTGTGGCTACAAAAGAAGCCTGCACAAGGTTTGTTCTCATCCAATTCTTGTACAGATTTGGAGGATTTTGGTATACAGCTAGCATCCTTAGTTCACAGTGAACCCATTACTTTGGTAAAAAAATCATGCTAAGATGACAATCAGATGCATGAATTCAGCTTCTTTAACAGTGAAAGAAAATGAAAATTTCCAGTATCTAAGCATATATGTTTCTCTATTAATTTTTCACCCCAACTAAACCATTGATGTTTGTGGCGACAAAAGAATCCTGCACAAGGTTTGTTCTCACCCAATTCTTGTACAGATTTGGAGGATTTTAGTATACATACAGCATCCTTAGTTGACAGTGAACCCATTATTTTGGTAAAAAAATCATGCTAAGATGGCAATGAGATGCATGAATTCAGCTTCTTTAACAGTAAAAGCAAATGAAAATTTTCAGTATCTAAGCATATATGTTTCTCTATTAATTCTTCACCCCAACTAAACCATTGATGTTTGTGGCTACAAAAGAAGCCTGCACAAGATTTGTTCTCACCCAATTCTTGTACAGATTTGGAGGATTTTGGTATACATACATCATCCTTAGTTGTCAGTGAACCCATTACTTTGGTAAAAAAATCATGCTAAGATGGCAATGAGATGCATGAATTCAGCTTCTTTAACAGTAAAAGAAAATAAAAATTTCCGGTATCTAAGCATATATGTTTCTCTATTAATTCTTCACCCCAACTAAACCATTGATGTTTGTGGCTACAAAAGAAGCCTGCACAAGGTTTGTTCTCACCCAATTCTTGTACAGATTTGGAGGATTTTGGTATACATACAGTATCCTTAGTTGACAGTGAACCCATTTTGGTAAAAAAATCATGCTAAGATGGCAATGAGATGCATGAATTCAGCTTCTTTAACAGTAAAAGAAAATGAAAATTTCCGCTATCTAAGCATAATTGTTTCTCTATTAATTCTTCATCCCAACTAAACCATTGATGTTTGTGGCTACAAAAGAAGCTTGCACAAGGTTTGTTCTCACCCAATTCTTGTACAGATTTGGAGGATTTTGGTATACATCTAGCATCCTTAGTTGACAGTGAACCCATTACTTTGGTAAAAAAATCTTGCTAAGATGACAATCAGATGCATGAATTCAGCATCTTTGACAGTGAAAAGGAGAGAAATCAAGAGAAATTACCGAAGAGAGAGAGGGGGGCGACGAGCGGGGCGATGAGCGGTGGCGTAGGAGATAGAGAGAGAGCGGGGCGACGAGCGGTGGTTTTCGATCGCAAATTCACCGCGAAATAGAGAGAGGGAGGAGGGAAATCGGATTGGGCTGTCGAAGATGACGAAGGGACGGAGGCGAAGCGCACGAAATAGAGAGAGGGAGGAGGGAAAACGAAGGCGTGAAAATTGGATTTGGGAAATTAGCGAGTGAAATGTTAGGGTACGCGGGGATTTATCTCAGTTAATTCACCGGCGTTTTAAATTACAAATGCCGGTGATTGTATCTGTATATTCCCCGGCGTGTGTTATTAAAACGCCGGTGAATTATACCCTTCACCGGCGTTTATAAATAAAACGCCTTCGAATATCATGATTCACCGGCATTTTATAGAGGCCACCGATGTATAACCATCCAATCTGATGCCCCATTCCTGGTCCCTCCCTACCCTGGCACAAATGGTAAAACGCCGGGGAATATACGCCGGTAAATCGCACATGTGTTGTAGTGACCATATGTATTACAAGTCTGAATGTTATACAACTGCAATACATTACAATAGTGTTATAATAATACCTTTATAATCCCAAGTATTACAACTTTCAGCAAATTACATCAGAGTACAATGAATGAAGAACAACACTTGGTAATTTCCACTTGGGTACTTTTCAACAAATAGATGATCAACATAAATATTACAGCGGAACTTAAAATGACATCGACTCCTCGCTTTCCTTGCCTTGAGTCCTCCTAAATCTCGCACCTGTACTTCTGCAATCCAGTACCTATTGAAGTGGGGACGTCAGTATTCACTGACACTTTAAGGCTAATAACTAGCAGCAAATCTCCCAAAACAAACATATAACCATGGCAAATGTGTCAGTGTAGTTTAAGTGTTCGTGAGTGTTATGACTAGAATCTAATGCAATATCAACTAAGGCTAGGATACTCCTATTCTAATGCCAGCAAGTCTCCGAAGCAACATGCAGCCAATACTACATGCGCCCCTCTCAAGCCGTCTCTTCATATATAAGGATTTGAACCCGCGCCATGAGTTCTACTCTTGTACTCAACTTGTTCTAAATATTAGACATGACTGATGAGGTTGCCCTGAAACGGTCTAATTCCGCCATTTGCAGTTATATAGTGATGTCTTCGTTGCCACTATTGCCTCACTCAAAAACCTGACGAACCCCAGAGTTTCTGCAAAACAGGTTAGCTCGAAGCCTCCCCTGTCGCCCCCTAGCCAGACCGTATTCTATGGCTTGTTCGCCCCTAGATCCAAGCCAAGACGGAGTACCGAGAGGTCCATTGCCTGGCTCCGACAGGAATCGATCCCGCTTATCAAGACACTTCAGAAATTAATAGACGGGATATGGATCCCATGCTCCCAACTCGTGAGAAGACACAGACCGTATCCCTTTGACAAGAAGGGTACAACCCAATAACACCGCCTAATGCAGGCCTATAGGACAGGTCGGATCATAAGGATCACCCTTAACACCAACTCCTTCCCTTCGGCAAAAAGTAAAGGTTGAGTAGTAAAAGCCATAAGTTACTATCCTAAAAATGTCACAAACCCTAAACAAACTGAGGGATGACAACAGAACTTACACAACATGCTGAGTCTTAAGTTAGGCTTCGCAAGACAACTCTACTAGGTTGCTCAACTTAGACTTACCAGAATCCATAAGGATCTGGTTCATGGCCTATCGATCCAAGACCCCGGCAATACGAATGTACCCGCATGCCACTACCCTGAACTTAGATTTCGTCTATACTCCGGTCCGCGATCAACCTATACCGGTTAAGATCCGACGGTACACAAGGAGTGACTCGTCCATAGTCCCTTAGGAGTTAGGAAACACATGTCTTTATGGTCGATAGCCCCTAGGGTAATAATATCACCCTAGACGAGCACAAAAAAACTGCGTACTAGCTAACAAGTTATCTACGAGTAAACAGAACACATACGAGCCAACAAGCTACGTATGAAATCAACAATTACATATGAGCCAGGCGGGCTACATATGAGACAACAACATACATACCAGCCAAATAGGTTGCGTATGAGATCAACAGCTACATACGGGCCAGTCGGGCCGTGTATGAGACAACAACATACATACGAGCCAAATAAGCTGCGTATGAGACCTACAGCTACATATGGGCCAGTCGAGCCACGTACAAGCAAAACCACATACAAAAATAACCATACAGGTAATCAAACCTAGAAGCAACCTAACGTGCTTACTAGCAACTTGATCTTCTATAATTAGAAGCAACGGAAGAATCTACTAACAGTCTAAAATAGGCATTCTACCAATGAGAAGCCCCAAAAGCGACATAAAACCTTTTATCGAGCTAATCAATTATTAGTTACCTTTCCAACCCTTATTACTCATAAGGATGAGGAATGTCTCCATGATACGGTCCAATCTCAATTAGAACCTCACACAACTAGAATCCACGGTTTCTGTTCCCCAAACGAACTAGAACTACATGCAACTAGATTCTTAGGTTCTCTCTCAAGTTTGGGCTAGAATCACCTAGGAGCTAGATGCATGGGTTCATAGTTCCTTTTGAATATTTCACTATCGTATACAATTCAAGCATGCATGGCTCTAACTATGTAATCTCAAATATGGGATTCCTTCTAGGGGATTAACTAGAACTACTTCACAACACAAGCACGACAACTACAACATGCTAGTTTCTTTGCTAAACACTACAACTATAACATGAATATCTACCATTACTTTATACAAGAATGGTTACTACTATTTTAAGCATGGGCTTTACTCACACTTAAGCGTGAATAACGACTAGATTTAAACATGAATATCTCCTACTACTTTAAGCATGGTTAATTGCTACAACTTGCCATGAGTATTAGCAATTTAGCATGGTATACAACAAGCATGATTTTCTTTACTATTTTAACCTACAACAATTGGCATTAGGGGTGGGCATCGGTCGGTATCCGACCTGGTATGGAACATCCACCACCGATCCAAAGAAGATCGGTTTTTTAATTTTCTCATCCGCAACCAATCCGAACCTTAATTGGATCGGTTTCCATCCAAGCTAATTAAGCTCAGTTTGGATTGAATTGGATGGTCGGTTTGGCGTGCTACTTTTCACCTTCAACATCATTCATAATTTTGTTGAAATTTAAAAGATCAACTTCAATCAAACTTAAGAAACAATCTGCTATTTTTTATTCAGAAATGAATTTAAAATGAAGATTCATAAAACCACAAGTTGTTAATAAATTTTGCATTAATTGTTTGAGATTATGACGTTTAAATGGGTGAGATAAACTACTTTTCACTTGCATACTTTTGTAATCTTAGTTTATTATCATAAAAAAAATATTAAATAACCATAGCTAATTGAATTTCAAGTACAATAAAAAAAATTAGATTACAATTTCTACTTGACTTGATTAAAGTAACTAAATGTTACATCAATTTCATGATTCTATTAAGTTGGGCCACACTGTAAATCAAGTATTTCTCAACAACATAACACACAGGATTATGGAAAATCAAAACACAGGTAGAACAATTGCTCGGTTTGTATTAAAGAAATTAAAGAAGACTGTTTGTATCTCCAAAAAAATGAGAAATGACTATTTTTATATTCAAGAAATTAAAGGAGAACTATATTTTTTTTATGAGTTTATGCATAGAGATACGGTCGGTTCGGTTTCATCGATTATTTGAAAGCACCATCCAACAACCGAACCGATCGAGTTGGTTATTTAAGATCAAGAACCGAGCCAATCCAAACCCCCTATTGGTTCGGTTAAAAACTGGTCGGTTCGGATTGGATTGGTTCGGATTGATCGGTTCGGATAATAGTTGTCCACCCCTAATTGGCATGGTATACAACTTTAAACATCATTCTACAACAATCTAAGCATGGATATATACTTAGCATGAATCTACAACATTCCTAAGCATGGTAGGTAATTTAACATTAATCCTACAACAATCTAAGCATAGATGTATACTTAGCATGAATCTACAACATTCCTAAGCATGGTAGGTAATTTAAACATTAATCCTATAACAATCTAAGCATAGATATATACTTAGCATGAATCTACAACAATCTAAAATATGGTAGGTAATTTAAACATCAATCCCACAACATTCCTAAGCATGGTAGGTAATTTAAACATTAATCCTACAACAATCTAAGCATAGATATATACTTAGCATGAATCTACAACAATATAAAGCATGGTAGGTAATTTAAACATCAATCCTACAACATTCCTAAGCATGGTATACAACTTAGCATGTATCTACAACAATCTTAAACATGAATACTACGTAAGTATTACCCTACAACAATCTAGGCATGTTAGGTAATCTAAACATCAATCCTACATATTCCTAAGCATGATATATGACTTAGCATGAGTCTACGACATTCTAAACATGGTATACTAGTTAAGTATCAACCTAAGCATGGTATACATTTTATGCATGAACCTACATCATTCTAAACATGAACCTACATCATTCTAAACATGGTATACTACTTAAGTATCAACCTAAGCATGGTATACATTTTAAGCGTGAACCTACATCATTCTAAACATGAACCTACATCATTCTAAACATTGTATACTACTTAAGTATCATTGTACAACATTCTTACATGACATATAGCATAAGTATCAATCCTACAATAATCTAACATGGTATGTAATTTTCCTACCACAATCTAAGCATGGATGCTTAATTAAACATGAAAATTGCTACAACTAAGCATGGATAATTACTTTAACTCCTACAACAAGTTAGCAAGGTATCTACTACAACTCAAGCATGAGTATCTACTACACTTTAAGCATGGATACCTACTACTAAGCATGGATGTTTATTAATGCTTAAGCATGGATGTTGCTACAACTTAACATGAGTGCTTACTATGTTTAAGCATGGACATCTATTACTACTTTAAGCATGGATAAACTCAAGCATGGGTCTTTTCTAGCTATTATAAAGACTACTTCTCTTTATGAAAGCAAGTCTTAAATGTTGCAACAATCTAAGTATGGTATATAAAATAAACATTAACCTTTACTTATATTTAGGCATAAACATCTATTACTACTTTACTTACACTTAAGCATAAACATATACTACTACTTTACTTACACTTAAGCATAAACATCTACTACTACTTTTCTTACACTTAGGCATAACATTTATTACTACTTAAGAATGATCTTTATTAGCTAATACAAGACTTGTTATCTTTATGAAATACAAGTCCTTAAAACATTACAAAAAGAATTCAACTTTATGAACTACAATACTACAAAAACTACTTTTTTATAAATTACAAGTCCTACATACTACAACATTCTTTTCTTTAACCCTCTTAGTTCCTACATACTACAAGTCTATCTTTTTATAACTAGGAGTTAACACAATTTGTTACTTAATAAAGTAGAGAGAAAGAAGCAAATAAAAGACTCATTTATTTGTAGTCAAGTTCCATAACCCAAAAATGGTTACATAAATATTCTAGTTCACAATTTTCATATGCCTTTTTCCAATAGTCCAAATTTTATGTTCTACAACCCAAATGGGTATGTACACAAGTCCATATGCATATGTGTATGAGTCCAATGTCAAGTCTACAACCCAAAATGGATGTATACACAATCCTCCATATGTTTATGCTCATTAGTCCAATAACAACAACAAGAACAAGTTACAACAATCCAAGAGTCAAACTTTATGTTATTTATTTGGTTCCATCATCCTTTTTATCCAAACAAAACTTAGATCCAATTGTTTAACACAAGCAACACACACAAAAGCAATAACACAACCAACAAACCCACAAAAGAACCAAAAATAACACACAAGAAAACAACATCAAACAAGGAGGACAAAAGAAATGGAGATCCCCCACCTTAAATTTTTGTAGGAAGAACTAGCCTACGCAAACCTTCTCCTTCCCCTTAGCTCTTGAGAACTCCTATGGAAACTTATAATAAAACTCTCCTATTAGTAGTTCTCTCTTTCTTTTCCTTTCTTTTTTTTCTTTGTCTTTGTAAAATGACACAAGAGTGAAGGGAAGAGGTATTTATAGGATGGAGAGAAGGTGGAGAGTGAAAAATTGCACTCACAATTTTGCACAAAACCCCTTAGGGTTGGAGGTCGGCCCATGTTCTAAGGGATGGCAAGGGTGAGGTGGAGGTATGGGTGAGGTGTGAGGTGGAAGTATGGTGCAAGCTTCTAGAAGAATTTCCTAGTTCTCTTATGCACACTAAACCCTAGCTTAAGCCTCCTAATCCCAAACTTAGCCATTTGTGATGACAAGGAGGAGTATTTTGTCCAAAAATATACACCACATAATTTGTACAATGTACTAATTTGCTAAAACACACATATGTATGTATATATGTGTATACCGAAAATCTTTCCATAATCCGTATAAAATAATTAAATTTCAAATTTAATAATAAAAATAAATTTTATTATCAGTTCAGTAGATCACGGTATCAATTTGATACAATACGGGTGTATGCAGACTGGTATATGTGTACAGATAATGTTTATGAACAAAACTGGGTGATAACCACCAAAATATTCCAAAACTTTTGAGTTCTTATAAATAAATAAAAATTCATTTCTATTTGTTAATTGCATTTGTGGTCATTTCAAAATAAATTTCATATTGTAATGTAAATTACATTATTTTTATAAATTATATTTTATTGGTTAATTATTTTTCTACTGGATTTTATACCCATTTGCTTCTTTATAACCCATCTAACCCATTAACCCATCTAAAATACCCAAAACCCATTAAATAAACCCAATACCCTATTAAAAATCCCCAAAACCCATTCCCTATTAACCCTTAAACCCGATAGCAACCCCCAAACCCGTTCACGTCTACCAACCTGAAACCTACCCTAATGAACTATAGCCTATATATCCCCATTAACCTACTTTGCCTGTTCGTCTTCTACCTTGCGCCGCCTCCTTCTCATCCCCTACTCCCGATCACCCTCTGCCTCTCCGTCTCCCGTCCTGCAGACCAGCGTCAACCACCCCCTACCGTCCAGTTGCGGCGCCAGCGAGCCACCCTGCACACCCCTGCGCTGCTCCCCCCGTCGCCAGCCAGCCGAACAGCCAGCGGCAGCAACGTGCGCTTCCCGCCATTGTTCGCTGCCTTCCATCGCCGGTGCCATCCCCCTTGGCCACCGCTAGTCATCGCCATGTAGCTGCAATCAGTGCAACTATGGGTTGCTGCTGTATTGGTTTGATCAAGTGGGGTTTGATATTTTGATGTGAACCGTCCGTGGATCTTGACCTTGATCTTTGGTTTTGATCAAGTGGATCGTGGGCCGTTGATCATCATCTTGATGAGCACTTCGATTGTGTGCTGTTCGATTGGATCTTGATCTCATCATCTTGGAGTTTTTTTATCATCTTTGACTGGTGGCCATCCGATCGTCGATCTGACCCGATCATCATCATCATCATCAAGATACTGATCACATCTCGATCTTGATCTTGATCTTCGATCAGAGTCGTCTGATCTGATCCGATCGTCTTGATCTCTTGATCTTAGCCGTCCGATCGTGTTTGTGATCTGTTGTTCTTAGTGAACGTGTGTTCGTGATCTTGTTTGTGTTCGCTTTGGTTGTATTTGTGTTTGTGTCCTGGGGATTCATTCCCGTTATTATTTTTCTTACTCGGTTCTCGTCGTCGTCTTTCAGGCAAGTAACTTGTACTCCAATTCATTTGTTTAATTCAAGTCAAAAATACCATCTATAGTGTAGTTGGGTCTAGAGACGACTCTTGTTTGTGATATGCTTGATGGGTTTTGTCTCTATTGTGAAAATTTGACCGTAGATGACTCACGACACAATATGTACATGAATTAACTTAGGTTTTGCCCGTTCTTGATTTGATCATGTATGTAAGACTTTTTGTGAGAATTTGGATATTTGTTGAGAACCATGTGATAGGCTTGATTTAGATATGCCAATAACCCTAATTCATGATGTTTGGACACTTGGTAGACTCGATTTCATGTTTAGCTGTGCTTTGAACAAGTTTTGTATGATATATGTTGAGTTGTTGTTAAAGGGAAAAATCTGTATTTTGTTGCTAATCTGTTTTGGTTGCTGTTTTGGACTGTCTTGAAGTCAGTATCTTGGTTTCAGTATAAAACATGAATTTTAGAGAACTTCGTCTATTTTTCAACCCCTCTGACCTTGCTTGATTTTGTTTTCGTATGAGTGAGTTATGACTGTTTTACTACAGAGGTGTCGATCTTTTCCAGATTCTATTTTTCGGTAATTTTGATGACAAATCATTTTAAAGAACTAGGCTACGTATATTATTTTGATCCAAAACATTGGTAAGTATTTCTTTATCAAGTTAGGGATTACCCAGAATTTTGGTGGGGATTTTATTGGTGATTTTTATGCATTGTTTCATGCTCGTTTATGAAAACTATAATTGCTGTATTTTACTCGCTGTCCTGTAAAGAATTGTGTTTTCACCCTGATTTCATTTACTGAATGGAAAATGTTTGTGAAATATGAAAGTTAATATATTTTGTCTATTTTCATCTACCTTTGGCGGATTTGGGTTTCGTTTCACGGCTTGCGAGATATTTTAGTTTTCGTACAGCAGTATTGGGAATTCCAAATTTGCCAAACTACCATTTTTTGATATTTTCTAATTTTGGTTGACTAAACTAATCTTTCTGAAAAATTATAAAACTTTATATTTTGATTCTAGACATATAGGGGAATACCCCGGATTTTTCTTGAATTTATTCGAGAGGTTTTGATGCGGTTTTCCTGACTGAGAATTCGTTTTCCTGATTTCTGACTGAACATGTTTTCTGTTTTCAAACATGTTTTGAGTTAAGATGTTGTGAATTACTATATGAATTATTTGTACTCGCTGGATTCGTGTGGAAGTCTATTTTCCAGATCCTTCGACGGATCCAGATTTGGATAATTGTAGTAGTGGAAATCACTGTTTTAGTACAACATTGTCTTGCTGTCCTGAATTAGAAAACTAGTTGTTTTATCCTGTTATGTGTTATCTTGTACATGTACGTGTTTATATTGCACCCTGAACCTGATACATGTTTATGCCCTGTTATCCTTGCTTTGTTTTGCGACACATACATGCATGCCTGATTATAATAATAAATGACCAAGCCTGGGTTAAGGAAAAGATCTAGTAGTGGAAAATATAGAAATGTGTACTTAGAAGAGGACCTGTGTCCTGCCTGCCTGTTACGTGTTCATGACTACATGATTCACGATCCTATTATCTGTACTTGATTGCATGCTTCCCTATAGGAAGATGTACTCGGAAGATAACCACTAGGATATGCATGTTTCCTGTACCTGACTCCATACTTCCCTTAGGAAGGTGTACTCGGAAGAGAACCACTAGGTTCTACCTGTCCTGTTATACCTGTTTTCTGTACCTGAGTACACTACCCTATGGAGTCCACTACGAAATCTAAAGCGAAACTGTTTGTTGTAGCAACTATGTGTTATGTTTTTGGGCGCATGAAGTGCTATCTAGATAGTAATAAAACAAGACTTGACATGACATAATCTGATTTTCTGTACTTGTTTCCTGATTACCAGTTTTCCTGATTACTTGCTCCTGATCACCTGATACCTGTTACATGATTACCTGTACTTGTACCTGTTACCTGTATACCTGATTACCTGTTACCTGTTACCTGATACCTGTTACTTGTTTACCTGTTTACTTGACACTTGACACATGTTATCTGTACCTGTTAGTACACCATGCTACTTGTTCTATTTTCCTGATTCATGTTAGACATTTATTCTGTTGACACTTATACCAAACTTGTTTATTCCTGCTGTCATTTTGTATTTGTTATTTTTTTCCCCATGTGCTTGTATCCTACATTATAAGTGGTCTGTAACTTGCAATTGACAGGTACTTGTTTTCTTTTTCCTTCTCCTGCAAATTTACTAATTGCATATCAGGATGGTCGACTGCCAGACGGTATTGGCGAGATGATGTATTAGTGCTGGATTTTCTGCTTTATTATTATTATTACTTGTTGCTTGAACTTGAATAAAATGTACTTGATGACTTGGATATTTATTTGTATTTGGGCGATGCGACCCAGGATATTTGACTCGTTCAGAATTTGATTATTTGAGATTATTATATTTGGTTTCAAGTAATTTCTATTGGTATCTTGTTTCAATTATGCATGTCTGGTTGTATCTTTTGCTTCCGACTCTGATTATTCCTGTGATATGTAGTAAAGATTCCTGAACAGCTTATGGATGATAAAAATCATTCGCTGGGCTTTTGTTACGTATCCGTATTTTGTATTCTTTTTAGGAAGCAGGGCGTGACAAATAATATCAGTAAGAGATCTAAGAGAGATTCAAGAATATTCAAACAAGGAAAGCAACAAAGAAAGATTGCAAATACAAGCAAAAGAGGAAGTTATTCAAAAAGAGCTCTTGATTAATTGGTCTACAAGCAAAAGAGAAAGATATCATGACTGGAATTTTTCCTTCTATTTTCGTGAGATTTTAATTTTATAAGATTTATTAAAGATTGATTAGTTTATGGAAAGAAAACAAGTGGATTCGGAATATACAGTGCGATACCGATCGACCGTACTTCATGACGGTCGACCGCATCGCAGTCGACCGCAACCTTGAGTTGTTTGAGAAGCGGTCGAACTTTCACCTCTCTACTTTACGTCAGAGAGCTGAACGGTCGACCGCACCAATATGCCGGTCGACCGCACTTTGTGCTATGTGTATTCTTGGAAAGTGTCGTTTCTATTTTTGATCGATACACTTCCTGGTCTATTAATATTGGACGAATCCACCATGTATTCTTTACCCTATTTACTTCCGATAAAATTCTTTTGAACTAATCTTTCGATAATCAATCCGAGTGTGAGCGATAATTTTTCTGTATTCTTCAGTCAGGATCATTAATGATCTTGAGTTTTGGTTTTTCTTTCTTTTTCACTTTGATGAGATTGACGGGACTTGTATTAAAAGTCTTGTGGGTGTAATAGATCTCTCGGCATAAATCTGAGAATCACTGTACAAATGGTTTTAAGTATAGTGGAATGCCTGTGGCGGAGAATTGCTACAAGTAGGTGGTGTGGACGTAGACCTGGAGGTCGAACCACGTTATATCGCTGTGTCATCTGTGTTTGCTGCTCTTAACTCCTTTACTTACCTTGCACTTTATTTTATTAGTTTTTAATTCCACACAATCACCCTATTCCGCCCCAGGGTGATTTACAGTGGTATCAGAGTGAGGTGCTTATCCAAAAGCTTCAAAGCTTAAGCAAAAGGTCCAATGGCCGAAATCCCTCCTCCCCAAAACTTGTACTCATCGGAGCCTTTCGTGTCCAATGGGACAAGTCTTACATGCTCACCATTTTTTGATAGAAAATGCTATGACGTCTGGAAAGTTCGTATGTCTCATTTTTTACAGATGCTCGGAGAAGAAGTGTGGAATGTGTGCATCAATAAAATAGAAATTCCAGTTAGCGATGGGAAGACATCCTTTACACAAGCAGAGTTGGCCCTCAAGACAGCAAATTCCAAAGCCATGACGGCTTTCTATGCAGGGTTGAATAATGAAGAACTAATGCGATGCGGGCATAACTGCAAAACAGCATATGAGATCTGGAATAACATGCTGAAGCGGCATGAAGGAACCGCTTCGGAGGTAAAAGCTAAAGTTAATTTATGTTTCTGTAAGTTTGATGTGTTTCGCATGTTGCAAGGAAAAATGTGAATCAAATGCTCGCCTGCTTCGATATCATTACCCACGAACTTAAGAGCTTAGGTAAGGGGCTAGATGATGACCGAAAGGTCGGAAAGCTCATAAGCTGTCTCACGCCAGAATGGGATGTAAAGGCCACTGCTATAAGGGAGACTCTTGAAGAGAAGGGATTCGACTACTGCACATTCCAAGGAAAGCTGAAGAAATACGAGATGAAAATGTCGGAAACCAAAAGATACAGACAAAACATCGGGATTGAACCAAAGACCGAAGAGAAGACCATTGCACTAAAAGCAAAAAAAAACCAGACCATCAAAAACAGATTCAGATCGAGAGGAGTCAGACGAGGACATTGCTCTATTGACAAAATAATTTTGTAAGTACCTCAAACATAATACATATGGCAGGTACCAAGGAGAAAGGGAGAAGGATAAAGATGATGTGTGCGATAAGTGCAAGAAGTCTGGACACATTCGGGCAAATTGTTCCGTCTCACAAGACAGGAACAAGGACTACTACCGCTCAAACCTAAGTCTGAAAAAGAAGGCGCTAAAGGAAACATGGTTAGATTCCGATTCAAGTGAGGGAGAGCAAGGTTACGATGACGTCGGCTTCACGGCTCTTGGGAATGGTGAAATGCAATCACCATCTCAAGAAGAGGTAATCGAAGAACCCACTTATGATGAACTAGTAGACATGTGTAATGGTTTGAAAGACTATGCTAAGAAATTAAGTCGTGAACTTAGGCAATATAAATAAATTTCAAATGATACCCATGACTCTTGTATTACAAAAAATCAAAAACTGAAAAATAAGAATGCCTTGATCTTAGAAAAATTTGAGTCATTTAGAAAAGATCATGATTTATTGCTAGAGGAAAATGAAATCTTAAAACAACACATTCGAGAATCTTTAGCAACACATGATGATCACTTAAGAGAAATTCATGAGAAATCTGTTTATATCGCCAAACTCGCAGATGATTTAAAAGAATTTAAAAAGAAATTTGATGAGGTAGTGGAAGGATGTAATGAAGCTCTTGAATAAAATAGGATTCTTGATGCTACACTAGATACTCTTCGTTGGAACACAAAAAATGATAAGATGACTAGGAAAAGATTATGTAAAAGAGTAACTGAGCTTGAAAAGATTGTTGAAAAATATGAAGGGCCCAGTTACCTTATTACAAAAAATTCAAGATCTTATCATGATAATCGAGGGCTTGGTTACGAAGAGCTAATACACCATCAAAAATGTAAATCATCATGTCATACACACTTGCACAAACTCCAACATAATCATAAACCAACCCAAAGCTATGCAAGTACGCATGACACAAGACATAGTCGTATCACATGTCATTACTGCTGTAGATTAGGACATATTTCATATAACTATTCATTAAAAAGGAATACTAATTTTGTTTGGGTAAGAAAGAATGTTAGTGTAGGATCAAAACCTACTTGGACTCCTACAAAATTCCATGTAGGTGGTCTGATGCTCTCAACTTAGGAGACCGTAGACGCCTTGATAGTAGACGCTCGAGAGGCTCAGCAAGTTATACTAACAACCAGCATCTCTATCAAGGAAAACGGAGAAAGATCTTGGTCCTTCAGATAAGTATAGCGTTGGGTAAAATCTACACTAGCTTGACCTTATATTAAATGTGCATCTGCTGAATTATTCCTGAAATACATGAATTGTGCGAACTTTACAATAATATAAAATCACCATTTTACAATAACATAAAATCACTATTTGACTTTTAGTCAACAATTAAGTTATTTGAATGATCGGTCGACCGTACATATCATTTGTTCTCAATCAGTCGAGAATGAACCGGTCAACCGTCCACTCCTCTATCACAAATCACCAAATTAAAACTCTTTATTTCGATTGTATATATGAACCGGTCGACCGTATATATGAACCGGTCGACCGACCAAGTCGGCTGACCTGCTTATTTCCTTTCTAATATAAATACCTCTTCACCCCTAACCCCTCTTTCTTATAAAACCGTAGCCTCCGAATATAAACCAATCAAATAAACCCTCATCTCTTAATATTTTTCGTCAAAAATTTCTCAAGTGTCCTCTCATCCTTTGTCTCAATGGCTTCCTCTTCTCACAAATCGAAAGGCAAGAAAGTTGTTGCTTCCAAATCCGTCACTAAAAATGGTATAATCTTTCACAACTCACAGTGTGCTGATCTTTACTTCTCTTCTCTCTATAATGCCCCCGTTGTTGCAAATCGGGTTATTAACCTATCATCCTTGGGTGGGCAATTCTCTGTCGTTGTTTGAATTCTTACGGATTTTGGATGGAAAAACTATCTTGCTACCCCAAGCACTCACTCCGAGTCTCTAACTCAACAATTCTATGCAAATCTTGAGAGACATCAAGATGATGATCTTACCCTTTCTTCTATCATCCTTGGCCGTAGAGTCAAAATCACTCCCGAATATCTCTGGGGGAGATACGAGTTTCCCGAAGGGGAGTTTGATGCACATCACTTAGACTTTAAAACCCTCAATTATAAGCCCGGTCACAAACAAAACACCATCAAATCTATGATCATTCAACCCGAATTCTCTTGTATCCTTCATCCAGCTCCTACCAATTTTACTGATACTGCTCGCGTTCTTAATAAAATTGTCAATGCTGATATTTGGCCCAAGAAAAATGATAAATCAGAAATTAGGGTCGATCAATCTTTCATCATCTTTCTTATTCTTGGGGAGTACAAATTCGATCTTGCTACATTCATCATTCGCACAATGAATTATGCAACTACGACTAATCGTGGTCTCCCCTTCGGCTCTCTCATATACAACCTTGCTATTGATTCCTGCATTGATGTTAGGAACTTCTTGCTTAGTAAAAGCCCTATGCCTATTCTTCCTCAACAAATGGGTATTGATGTACCCTTCAACCAGCGTGGTCGTCGTCGTCAAGCCCAACAACAAGCACGCCAAGCCGAACAAGCACCACAAGCATCTTCCTCTTCACGATGCAAGAGTGCCACTTCATCTTCATCATTTGTGACTCATGAGCGGTTTAATACTCATCAAATGCAAGTATATGAATATTATGTTAACACAATTGAGTATTTGCAAGGGAAGGAAGATTGGGAAATTCTTCCTCCACCGAATGATGAAGATGATGAGGAAGATGAGGAAGACAATGACGGCAATGATGGAAATGATGGTGGGGATGATGATGATGATGATGATGATGAGTGAATATCTTTTTGTAATTGAAATATCTTTGTGTACGCTCCTTGTTGCTATGTAATCTTATATGAAGTTGCTTGTCTCAAATATCTGATTACTTGCAATGTATTTGTTTTTCGGTCGACTGTGCGGTCGACCGGTTTTTGCATAAATGGACTTTCAGTATTTGCTGTCGACCGTGCAGTCGACCGGTTTGCTCTCTATGATCTGTTGTGTTTTTGACAAAGGGGTGCGGTTGACCGGTATGCTCTAGGGAAATTTTTTAAATCATCTCTATTGCGGTCGACCGGTCTCCTCTCTGGTCTTCGATAACAACTCTTTTTAAAACCATTTTTTTGTGATTCTTGAAATTCAATTTTTTATTATACTTGTATTAGGGAGGATCTCAACTCTATGATATTATGAAGAGCTCTTACTGCATAGCAAAGAGTCTCGCTATCAACGGTATCATGTAAGAAGATTCTCTTTCACTCGTTTTCAGTAACATTTCGTTCTTTTCAAACCCTATCCCTCTTGTCTATTTTGATTAATGAGTTTTTTTTTACGTACTTTCACTAGAATATTTTTTTAACGTGCTTTCACTTTTCTTCTACTTAAATCCCTATTGGTGTGTTCCAAAAATAGGGAGGATTTTTTGGAATGTTTTCAAATAAAGTCTAAAGTATTCACGACATGTTTTCATAAAATATTTTTAAATACTTTGCAATGATTCTATGAATATTCTGAACTACAAATTTGGTTTCAAAAATCTTACACTAATCATATATGTTGTAGTTCAATATAACAGGTGACATTGAATTAAGGGGGAGTATTTACATCTCTCTTAAAGACTCTTACTTATGAAAATCTGTGTAACAGGACATTCCAGCATGTTTTGTTCATACCAAAAGGGAGAGATTGTTGACTCTTAGTTTGGTGTGCACAAAACGTGCTCATTAATACTAATAAGTGTAAAGTTAGTTGTTCAGATCTTCAGGATCAAATAATATCAGCAAGAGATCCAAGAGAGATTCAAGAATATTCAGATAAGGAAAGCAATAAAGAAAGATTGCAAATACAAGCAAAAGAGGAAGTTATTCAAAAAGAGCTCTTGATTAATTGGTCTACAAGCAAGAGAGAAAGATATCAAGACCTGAATTTTTTCTTTTATTTTCGTGAGATTTTAATTGTATAAGATTGATTAAAGATTGATTAGTTTATGGAAAGAAAACAAGTGGATTCGAAATATATAGCGCGATACCGGTTGACCGCATCGCAGTCGACCGCAACCTTGAGTTGTTTGAGAAGCGGTCGACCTTTTACCTCTCTACTTTACGTCAGAGAGCTGAACGGTCGACCGCACCAATATGCCGGTCGACAGCACTGTGCGCTGTGTGTATTCTTGGAAAGTATCGTTTCTATTTTTGATCGATACACTTCCTGGTCTATTAATATTGGACGAATCCACCATGTATTCTTTACCCTATTTACTTCTGATAAAATTCTTCTGAACTAATCTTTCAATAATCAATCCGAGTGTGAGCAATAATTTTTCTATATTCTTCAGTCAGGATCATTAACGATCTTGAGTTTTTGTTTTTCTTTTTTTTCCACTTTGGTGAGATTGACGGGACTTGTATTGAAAGTCCTGTGGGTGTAATAGGTCTCTCGGCCTGAATCCGAGAATCACTGTACAAAGGGTTTTAAGTATAGTGGAACGCTTATGGCGGAGAATTGCTACAAGTAGGTGGTGTGGACGTAGACCTAAGGGTCGAACCACATTATATCGCTGTGTCATCTGTGTTTGCTACTCTTAACTCTTTTACTTAACTTACACTTTATTTTATTAATTTTTTATTCCACACAATCACCCCTATTCCCCCCCCGCCCCTCCCCCCCCCCCCCCCCCCCCCCCCCCCCCCCCCCCCCCCCCCCCCCGCCCCCGCCCCCGCGGGTGATTTACAACTCGGGCCTATAAATACCCTCCCCCCTTCTCGGTTAAAAGGTAATCAAGAAATTCTCTCTCAGACTCTCTCTCTCTCTCTCTCTCTCTCTCTCTCTCTCACAGAGGGTTTGTCGCCAAGGCTATCCCCGATGTTTCAGGCTTTTTGCTGGTCCATCAGACGCGTCAACAACAGACGAATTCAGATCACGGTGTTCAATCAACGATTCAGATCCACACTCATGAGCTCTAACCACTTTTTACGGCATAGATCAAATTTTAGATCTTTAGTAATTTCCTTCAAATATAAATTCACTATCTGTTTGTCCCCATACCAGCTTCAGTTATCATGCCTTGTTATTGACCAGTTTTAACACTCACGCATAACATATATGTAAAAGTTATCAATTCGATGTGAATTTTCACGTAGTAGATTTCAATCAGAACACTTGTTTTGATATATATATATATATTTTTTCCTTCTATTGATCCCTACCTAATTTTAACTGAAAAAAGATGAGAAGTCTTCACAAATTAAGTGCCCAAGGCTTCAGCCATATGCCTTAAAAGTAAAAACTACAAATTTGATAAAGCAAATCCTTAGTCTAAATCATTTACTGCTGCAGACTTCGACAATTTAAAGGCCATCAATAACTATGGCAAATCTCTCACTAGTCAATTCGAAATTAAACACGAGGGAACCATTGTCAGTTCGACAACTGATCATGTTTATTGATATTAATGTACGACAATGCTGATAATTTCAACATAATGCTGATTTTGCCAATTTATAAATAGAATAAACACTTATTGCCGAACTGATAACAGATTACACGATATATTTGGCTACATAAAACAAATACAAGAATGGACCTTTCTTTATGTATATGTCTGTGTCATATACAATAAAAAACAAAAGAAAAGAAAAGATTCGTTGTCATCCAAAAAATGTTAGGAGCATTGCTATGACGATAGAATGATCAATTCCAGGATACACAGTGAGCCGAAATTTATGCCTAGAGTATATTACCTTCCCAAGCTTGTAGAGCAGGTTTGTCTGCAGAAATATAAGACAATTCAATTACTCTGTTCTCATCACTAAATAATATTTTTTAAAAACTTTGTTCTCTGCAGGAGAAATTTTTTGTGAGGCCCCTTTTTTGACACAGTTTGGCAGTATCCCCTTTTATTTTTTATGTTAAATATACCTTTTAAACTGCTGTTGTGAAAAAACTCCTCTAATTAAAATGGTTAAGTAAAACTTTTCTGACCAAATGTATCCTTGTTGAAATGTACTGTATTCAGTTAATACATCATTACATCCTGCTTTTTACTAAAACAGGAAGTACAATATTTATGGCTAAAATGCACTGTTTTTTTTTTATAGATACTGAAACATGCTAATTACTTGTCCAGAAAAAATCAAATTTAACTGCTAGAGGTTGACTTGTAGTAAAAGGGATTTCAGACTATAAAAAAGTTGGGAGAGCGAGGGGATTAAAGTGTAGAAAAAACAATAGTAGGTGCTAATGAGAAATCATGGTCAGATAAGGAGAATAGAACAAAGTTTCCCTTCACATAGTAAAGAATCAGTTAGTTATGTTGCTAACTAAATCTAATAACAGGGAGTAATCTGGTCTGTCAGTATGATTGAACTCAAGATGCAAAAAGTTGCTTCAGTAAACTATTACCTGAGCAACGATAGCATTATCGCTGTATATTGTACAAGATCTCCAGAATGGGCTGCCTTTTAATCTGTAGCTCGGGCTCTGATCTTCATAATCAGTACTTGTTAGGAAAACCTCTAGCTCTGTTTTAAACCGAGAATCAAATATTTTCTTTACTGTAAACACCAAATCCTCACTTTTCTGGCTGTTCCCTTTAAAGCCTTGCCATTTGCCCTAAAAGGAAAAGATACCGAGGTATCAAGAAGTTTACTCTTCTGTCAAAAAGGGGAAACCCCATGAGCATCGTTAAAAGCTGAACTATTTTGGTCATAGTAGGCGAGAATCTCATCTTATCAATCATACAAGAGTAGAGGTTACTTTCGACAATTTGAGAACTAATATAACGAGTGCTTTGGTCTCTTCTAAGTGGTTTCCCACATGACAAAGCAGGCAAAGTAACTTTTTGATCTAAATATAATACTTCAGTGTTGAATTCAACCAGCTACATCACTGATTCACTGTTGTCCTCTATTATTTCTCGATCTGTTTATGTTTTTGTTCTATTCTTGTTGTGATTCCACAGATAATCCAAATAAGAGAGAGAGAGAGACAGAGACACTGCTCTGTCATCTTCTTTTCATTAACTTTATACAATCAAATGTTGGTTTGTGCGAGAGTACATAAATATGCTTCCTAAAGTTTCAGAGGACAACAAATATTCTTCCCGAGTCAATTATTCAAAACTTTGCACAACATCAAGTCTAAAAGAGCTAGCAATTTGCCAATTTCATCCAAACATGCTATTTGTTTACTAGTACAGGACGATTTATACACTGTTGCCCTGCTTAGCAGGTGAGGCCTAAAAATTGAAATACAACAAATGTTAAAAGACCCCAAAATTCCCGTGGATGTCAATGATTGTCGAGATTTAAGATTATACAATTGTTATCGTAAGGTTGCACAAATGTTATGGTACCAACAGACCCAATGTATTTCACAATTACAAGGACCTCATTTGCTCTAACAAAAAATTTGTGCAAGTAATGATGTTTAGTGGCATATAAATATATGTCCGAAAAAAATTGCTAACTACTTTTTGAAGTTGTTGGACGAAGTGTTGAAATATCAACTTTAGATAGGATATTTCTGCAAAAAAAAACTTTAGGAAGGATATATGCTTTTCTATGAAACTTTAGTAGGGGTTAGCTGTAATGTTTTCTTCTTTGGTCAAGCAAAATCCCAGTTTCTAAACAAAATAAAAGGTGTAATTGTAAACAACGTAAAGACTTCAAAGATCCAAACATATCACCCCATAAAACAGACCACTGATCAACAGCATGAAGCTATAAGTGAGACCATACAAACTCCAACGAACTTCCAACATCCAGAATAACATCCATGAAAGAGCCAAAATTAATAATTGACATATAAGACGAGACATGTGCACACCAAACAAACGGTAGATAAACAGGCATAGCCAACTGTTTCTGCCACAACCAGATACCAATGATAATGCCAAAGGTAAAACTACATGTAGTCCTATTTGTTCGATAGCAAAGGATATAGAGCCTATGTTCTATTAAATAACAACTAGCCAAATAAAATATTTTTTAAGAAATAGTTATAAAAGAAAGCAAGAACACCAAATCAAACATAGTCTGGACAATCTGACCTAGGTTTGCACTGAATGAAAGACTTCCAGTTGTGATTTTTGATACATCTGCCAGGCTCTCTTTTTTCGTGTGATCTATGTTTATCATACAATGCTGACCTCAAAAATGCAGATACATACGTAAGAAAACAAACAAAATCCAAAGCTCAGCTGACCAACAATTTCATAAAAGCCTGTGTATGTATAAAACTTCAACAAATTTTTATCATGGAAAATGGGGGTGGAGTGAGCAATCATTAAGTTCACATTCTGGGCTTAAAATTCAAGTTCCACCACATAATACTGAGTTTACCACACTACAACCAAACATGCTGGACGTATGACAGAATATGAGGTATGGAGTGCAGTTAACCAATAGTACTTGTTTATCACTATTTTTCCTTTAGACTTGCCAAACTGGGTAAGAACTGGCTCTTCTATGAAACAACCTGTAGGTTGAGGCCTAAGCAATAGTCCACTAAACATGACTACATAAGACATATACTGAAGATAACTCGCGGGGAGTAATGGCCCAAAATGCCAGGTGCAATAAACTTAACAGCACTGACATAGAAGACATGCATAAAGATAATAGACACGGCTTCAACAAAGATAATCTAGAACTCGACAGCTAGCAACTACCAATCAAACAGAGCCGAATGTGCAAGCCAAGAAAGAGAGGTAACTGTTTGTTGTGTAAACCACAAGATCAGAGAGATCTAGAAGAAATTTCTCCAGTATGGTAGAGGTCAGATGATAAAGATGAGTGTGAATAGAAGTTAACAATGAATATCTGAACGTGGATCTTCAAGAGGATCTTCAAGAGGAGGCCTATATTTCCTGGCTGCTATTATTTCCTCTATTGAAGGCCAGTAAAGCTACAATTAAAGCTACAATTAAAGCTATAGAGGATCTTCAAGAGGTGGCCTATATCTCCAGGATATACTTCTAAAGGCTAGACAAAGCTACTGATAATGGTAAAAATCGCAGCAAATCAGGGTCATACGATCCCAGCAGGCAGATTAATCATAACGGATTTTTTTAACAGGTTCAGGCCTTGTTCAGACTCATCTACAAGACATTGACCGCTTTCAAGCACATTAAAAGCGACTGGGTCCACTAGGCGAGACACCCAGCCCATAAGGGCTGTAAGTCAAATCTCTTATCCCCAAACAAGAGAGTCTATCTCTTAAGGGGGAAAATCAACAGGAGATAATGGATTCATATCAATTTAATGATTTCATATCAATCTCCTAACTTTTTCTCAGGCCTATAAACACCCTTTCCCCACCTCAGTCAGAAGGTAATCTGCAATTTCTCTCTTAAACTCTCCTTTTCTCTGATTTTGACTTGAGCGTCGGAGGTTCTGTCGCCGGGACCACCCCTGGCGTTTCAGGCTTTTTGCAGGTCCATCAGCCGCGTCAGCAACCGTCGGATTCAGATCAAAGTGTTCAATCAGCAATCCAAGTCCAATCTCAGGTGCTCTAACTACTTTTTATGGCGACGATCAAATTTTAGATTTTTAATAGTTTCCTTCAAATATAAACTCACTAACTGTTTGTTCCCACACCAAAATAAGTTGCAACAGATTGACGTCTGTAGGAAACTACATAGATCTACACCAAAGATCAGACTTACCACCATGCCACATAGACTAAGAGAGATAGCAACGGCCTTAAGTCGTCTAGCCAACTCTCTTCGTCAACAAACTCCTCTCGTAAAGGACCCAATTCTTCCTCAACAGTTGGATCCACCCCAAAGCCTAATCAAGCTCCTACCAACAGAGATGCACCAAGGGGCTCCCGACATAGCCGTCATGAAACGCGCCATGAACAACGCCCTCTACACGATCATATCTCAGTCCATAATGCTTCCAGCAACACGACGCCCTCGCGAGGTCCTTGGGGGTCAAGAGATCTCCGTCAAATCAGCAATGCCAGACAACAATGGACTGATCTAATGATTCGTTTGGATGAGAGGCATGCATGGGGTGAGGCCTCCCACTCAGAACGTCAAGAGAACCAGAGAAGCAACTCTCCCCACATGCAGAGATCAAGACATTCCTCTCAAAAGGAGTGCACAGTAGAAAGAAGCCGGACTCATGAGAGTCGAAAACATCTCGAGAGAAACAAAGAGAAAGATGCCCTAATCACTAGGGCCGAACTGGAAAACTTCAAACATGACATCCTCGAGCTATCCGAGGTACTCATGATCATGGTCGACGCTTATGGAGCTGCCACTTCACTCCTCCAAGAAAAGAAGAATCTAGCGACTCAACTAGATACAAGGGGAAGGACGACAAAGTCCTTCACTGCATCCGAGAGGTAGAAGATCACCCGAAACAGATAAGGAATGAAGGGATCTGCTCCAGCAGGGCCTACCACCCCAGTCGACCTCCTTTCAGCAAACCCATCCTTGATGCACCCATTACGAAGAACTTCAAAGCTTCTCAATTCGAGTCATACGTTGATGAATCAAACCCGGCTAACTACATTAACATGATGGTCTACAACGCCACCGATGCTCCCATGTGCCCAACATTCCCTACAACTTTGAAAGAACCAGCAAGGGAATGGTACTCCAGCCTCACTCCAGAGTCAATAATTTCCTTCGACCAGCTTGAGGAGCTCTTCATAATGCACTTCGTTACTAGCCGCAAGGCTGAAAAAAAAAGTGCTTCTCTGTTGGAATTGAAGCAAAGAGACGGATAACTGTTGAAAGACAGTGTCAAGCGCTTCACAGCCGAAGCAAGGTCCATCTCCCTAGTCTCGTCAGTGGCAGCTGCTGCTTTCCGTCACTCACAAAGACTTGAAGGCCTCCCTCGCGAAGAAGCCTCCTAAAGATTTTACCGAGCTCTTGTAAAGGAGTAACAAGTATATCAGAGTCGAGGAAGCTCTTTATCCTCAAAGCTAGAATGATTCATCTTTCGGGAATAAACGGAAGAATATAAGCGAGGAAGGACGAGGAAGTTGCAGAAAGATGACGCAGGTCAATGTCGTTCCCTTCCAGCACTACTCTTCGACAAGTTTACTCCCCTCAATGCAAGTGTGTCAGCTATCCTTACGAAAGTTGAGGACGGAAAAATCCGCCCTCTCCCCAAGAAATCCACAGCTAGCAAGAGAAGAGACATGAACAAGTGGTGCGCATTTCATAGATACAATGGACACACTACCGACAACTGCTGAGCCCTTAAAGAAGAACTTGAAGGCCTAATTCGCCGGGGCTATCTCTCCTAGTTTGTTCAACGGAATAACGTCGAAACACCTCCGACACGAGGGGCTAGTAAGCATCAAGAGAGGCCATCCAAATCACAAGACTCAGAACACATTGTCATTCTCCACTCTATTCACTGAGGGTCGATGGAGGAAAATTCAAATTCCTCCTGCAAAACATTTGTCAGGAAAGTCAACTCAGTACATAACATCATGCTTGCCAAGAGCACCGGGGTTCCAATATCTTTCTCCGACAAGAACTTAGAAGGTGTTCGAACACTTCATTGCGACGCATTGGTTATAAACCTTTGCATGGTGAATCATGAGGTACGCCGCATCCTGGTGGACAACGATAGCTCAGTAAACATTCTTTTCATGAACACTTTCAACGGCCTCAAGCTCTGCCGATACCGACTCAAGCCAGTAGGTTAAACACTACGGATTTTCTGCTATGCCTGTTCAAATAGAAGGAATCGTCACACTCAATGTAATAATAGAAAAAAGTCCCCCGCTATTCGAAAAGAAGCACTCGACTTATGGTAGTCCTCGTCAAATCCGCATATAACACAATAATTGGCCGTCCGGGCCTACTAGTCTTTCATGTTGTTGCTTCCACCTACCACATAAAAATGAAGTTCCCAACAGCAGCAGGCGTAGGCCAAGTTGTAGGGAGCCAACAGACAGCATGAGCATGCTACACCGCTACAGTGGGGGCTCAGTTCTCCCCCTCGATGCCATAGAGCTACTGTCAGAAAGTCATCATAGTAAATCCAAGACTGTAAACAAGCTTGAAGCCCTGCCACAGAAAATTCTGCCAAGCACTTCTAAACCTGTCAAATCAACTCCCACCAAGTCTAAATTCGTTCTCATCAGAACACAGTAATAAACCTGAATCCCTCGTCCGAAGCAACTCCGCTCATTCAACGGAAAGAACTAGTCATGCCAAACAAAATGGCGAACCTAAAGATCTCCCATTTTCTCTGCAATACAAGAGGAGGCTCGCTCCAAAATAATCAAGTCCAGACAAGGTCTACCAAGTTGTTCGCCTAGCAGCTCATCAACTTGAAGACCATGGGGTTAAGGAGATATCAGCAGGAATTTGGAAAGTGGAACACCTCATGAACTTCAACAAGGGCGCATAATGTCTGCCTTCTCTATATTTTTTTCAATATTTTCGAATAAAGGCCAGCTGCCTAGTTTTATTTTTCAATAAAAACCGCTTTCGCTACCATCATTGCATGTAATAAATGTCAGCCACTAGAGCAGCGACTTAGTTTTAATTTTCAATAAAATTTAATATGAATTTTTGCAGAATTATTGTACAATTCTCTGGATGCAAACAATGAGTTAAATGCCAAACTTACTCTTAAAAAAGGCACCAAAAACTCATTAGAAGATCCTTATAAAACGAGTTTGGAGTCATACCCGTGGCTTGGAGTTGCTCTAGCAATTTGCAACGAAGCAAGTTCAAAGCTCAACTCACAATTCGATCTGCTCCTGCAACTCGTTAAACTTTCCAAAGACAAGTTCGGAGTCCAAACCCATGGCTCGGAGTTGCTTTAGTAACCTGCAATGAAGCACGTTCAAAGCTCAACTCTCCATTCCATCTACTCTTTCAACCTGTTAAATTCTTAAACAACAAATTCAGAATCCATACTCATGGCTCGAGTTGCTTTAGCAACCTGTAATCAAGCATGTTCAAAGTTCAACTGGCCATTCGATATATTCCTGAAACTTGTTAAATTTTCTTGAAGACATATTAAGATTCCAAAATTGTGGATTACAGTTACTCCAACGAACGTGCAAAAAAAACAAGTTTCGGAGTTCAACTCGCTCCTCGATGTGACTCACAATTCATTGAAGGACCCATAAAGCCAGTTTGGAGAATAACTCTTCCTCAGAGTTGCTCCTACAACTAGCTAAAGTACAAAACGGCAAGTCCGGAGTCCAACTCTCCCCAAGAGTAGCTCCTACGACTAGCCAACCCCCAAGACGACGAATCACAAGACAAGGCACAGACATGTAAGATATTTCTTATTTCGCAAACAACTGGTCTTGTTACAATTGCAGAATTAGAACGAGTCTACGTCTCATGCATTAGCATCGCTACAAAAGTCTTGCAACAAGCTGTCCTACAAGACATCCTTCCGGCTACACGATAGATAAATGGTCTGCCTAAGAGACACAAACCTCTTCATAGGCCTCTTGCCAGCTAACAGCTCCCCAGGGCCGCCTCAACTCTTGACGATGAAATTCAAGACAAGACTTCCTTAGACAGGTAAGGGCAAAGTCTTTCACACCACCTTCACCTAAGCAAGCTCCAATTCCATTCCGTGTGACGAGCCGCGCAAATGGACAAGTCCTAACTTTATCAAGCGCAACGCATTGTGAAGGAGAACAAGCTCAACATCCTGAAAACCTCATTCGGTGTACACGACTGCTTGTTAGCAAACAGAAGAACGAATTACGTCAACACTAAACAAACATAAAAGGCTTTACTTCAATATCAAGAAGATTCGGAACAAGTTCCTCCAACAACTCGTTGACTCCATACAACGAGTTCCACGCTCTGCTCTTCGCCAGAGCTCCGTCAACCTATAAAGCACAGATACTCTCCGGGGATCACGTACCAAGTATCCTGTATGTATCAGACGCGATACACGTAGGATATGCGTAGGATACTCTATGAATACTCTACGGATACACGAGGATACGTTGGCAATACGTTGGGATACGTGGGGTTTTTTTTTTTTGGCCCAAGCCCAGCCCACACTCCCTCTCTCTTTCTTTTTTTCTCTATCCCCCCTTTTTCTTTCTCTTTTCCCCAGCCGCCTCACCCCCCCCTTTTTCTTTCTCTTCTCGATCCAAACCCTAACCCTAATCTCCTTTCTCTCCAGTCTCCACTCCATCAACTCCCTACCAATTTCCAACTTTGCAACACCTTCAATTTCCACCCCGACAGTACCCTCGACCTCCTCACCTCTTTCGAAGTTCGAACTCGCTGGTCGCTGACTCGCTGCACTCCACTTCATCTCTTCCCGTTGCTGCACCACCCTTGGGCCTCAACCTCTTTCGAACTCCGGCAAAGTCGCAACAACCACCTCAGATAAAGGTACTTATCAATTTTAATTATTTCATTTGTTATATACAAATTGGGGATTGTACAATTTTTAAAAGAATGATATCTCTAGATTTTATTCTGGATACGAATTCAATGTATGCTGAAGATAATTGTAGCACTAACCAGCTAAGAGGGTTTTTCCATTAAGTAGATAGAAGCACTAGAATCCTTAAGTTGGTTCACAATCATATATTGATATGATTGCAAAAGCCAGATGACTGATTCTTTAAATTCAAGTTCGTTAAATTTAAATTAAAAAAACATTAGCAGTGATATTAGAAAGTAGTTAAACTAATATTAAAGATGGACATAGCTATACAAATATTGAAAAGAACAAATAAGAAGTATCTCTCTCGGGTATGTATATTTTTATTAATGCAATTTTATGTTGTATAATACATAAGGAATTCAAATTTTATTTATAATATATATATTATTAATTATTTTTATTTATTTTATTTAAGCATATCCTAATGTACCTATATCCTAGTTTTTGAGAAACCGGCGTATCAGCGTACCAGATACGTACCGTATAGGATACACGTACCCATATCCCTGCTTCATAGCCATCAACAACTCATTAGCTCCATACAATGAGTTTAATGTCTTGCTATTCACTTAGGCTCCATCAACAACTCGTTGACTGCAAACAATGAGTTCCACACCTTGCCCACCGCTCGAGCACCATCAACAACTCGATAAACTCCAAACAACGAGTTCAACGCCTTGCTCTTCGCTCGAGCTTCGCCAAAGACTCGTTAACTTCATACAATGAGTTCATTATTTAGCTCTCCACTCGAGCTCTGCCAAAAGCTTGTTAACTCCAAACAACGAGTTCAATAGCTTGCTCTCTGCTAAAGCTCCGTCAACAACTCGTTAGCTTCATACAACGAGTTCAACTCTCTGCTCTCCGCTTGAGCTCGGTCAACAACCCATAAGCTCCATACAACAAGTTCAATGCCCTGCTCTCTGCTCGAGCTCCATCAACAACTCGTTACCTCCATACAATGAGTTCAATGCCCTGATCTTCGCTTGAGCTTCGTCAACTCATTGACTCCAAACAACAAGTTCGACGCCTTGCTCATCGCTCGAGCTCCATCAGCAACTCGTTGACGCCAAACAACAAGTTCAATGCTCTGCTCTTCGCACGAACTCCGTCAGCATCTCGTTAGCTCCGTACGAGTATAATGACCTGCTCTCCGCTCGAGCTCCATCAGCAACTCGTTGGCTCCAAACAACGAGTTTGACATCTTACTCTCCGCTCGAGCTCTAGCAACAACTCGACTCCAAACAACGAGTTCAACGCTCTGCTCTCCACTTAAGCTCCATCAACAACTTGTTTACACCAAACAACGAGTTCAATGTTTTGCTCTCCGCTCAGTTTCCATCAACAGCTCGTTGGCTCCAAACAACGAGTTCCGCTCTTCGTTCAAGATCCATCAACGACTCGTTCTCTAAACAATGAGTTACCATTTGAGCTCCATCAACAATTGTTAATGCCGTACAACGAGTTCAACATCTAACTCTTTGCATGAACTCCGTCAATAGCTTGTTAAGTTCCAAACAAGAAGCTCAATGCCTTGCTCTTCCCTCAGGTTTCATCAACAACTCGTTGACTCTAAACCACGAGTTCAATGCTCTGCCACCGCTCGAGCTCCATCAAGAAATCATTCGCTCCAAACGAGTTCAACACTCTACTCATTGTTCGAGTTTCGTCAACAGCTTGTTAGCTCCAAACAACGAGTTCAATGTCTTGCTCTTCGCTCGAGCCCCATCAACAACTCGTTGACTCCAAATAACAAGTTCAACTCCCTGCTCTTCACACGGGCTCCATCAACAACTCTCAACTCCGTACAACGAGTTCAACGCTTTGCTCTTCGCACGAGCTCCATCAGCAACTCGTTAACATCATACAATAAGCTTAATGGCTTGCTCTCTACTGAAGCTCCATAAAAAACTCGTGACTCGAAACAACAAGTTCAGCGCACTGCTCTTCACTCGAGTCCTTCCAACAACCCCTTATCTGTATGCAATAGACTCGGTGTCCAATGCTGGCATAGAGTTGCCTCTACAAACTTATTGGGCACAAACAGCAAGCTATACGTACAACTCTGCTTGATTGCCTCTACAAACTTGCTAGGATTAAACGGCGAGCTCTATATCAACTCCGTCCTAAAGTTGCCTCTACAAACTTGCTGGGCGCAAACGGCAAGCTCAACGTTCAACTTCGCCTCAGAGTTGTCTCTCTAAACTTGCTAGACGCAAACGATAAGTTCAAACATTCGACTCCGTCTCAGGGATGTCTCTACAAACTTGGTGGGCGCAAATGGCAATTCAAATGTCCAAATCCATATCAGAGTCTCTGTAAACTTGCTGGGATCAAACAACAAGCTTTACGTTCAACTAAGTCTAAGAGTTGCCCTTACAAAACTTGCTAGGACAAAACGGCAAGTTCAAACATTCAACTTCGTCCAAGAGTTGCCTTTCCAAACTCGCTGGGAGCAAACCGCGAGTTCAAATATCCAACTTCGTCTCAGAGTTGTCTCTCCGAACTTGCTGGGAGCAAACCACGAGTTCAAACGTCCAACTCTGTCTCAGAGTTGTCTCTCCAAACTTATCGGGGATCAAACAGAAAGTTCAAACGTCCAACTCCATCTTAGAGTTGCCTCTCTAAACTTGCTGAGATCAAACAACAAGCTCTACGTTCAACTCCGTCTACGAATTGCCTCTACAAAACTTATTGGGATCAAACGACAAGCTTAATGTTCAACTTCGTCCTAGATTTGTCTCTCCAAACTTATTGGGTGCAAACAGCATGCCCTACAACCAACTCTGTCGCAGAGTTATCTCTATAAACTTATTGGGATCAAACAGCAAGCTCTACATTTGACTCCATCTCAGAGTTGTCTCTTTCAGCTTGCCAGGCGCAAATAGCAAGCTAAACGTCTAACTCCGTTTCAAAGTTGTCTCTATAAACTCGCTGGAATCAAACAGCAAGCTCTACGTTCAACTCTATCTCAGAGTTACCTCTACAAAACTTGCATGGAACAAATAGCAAGCTCAACGTTTAACTCTGTTTCAGAGTTGTCTCTATAAACTTGCTAGGATCAAACGGCAAGCTCTACATTGAACACCGTCCAAGAGTTGCCTCTCCAACCTTGCTGGACGCAATCAGCAAGTTCAAACGACCAACTCCGTCAAGAGTTGCCTTTACTCACTTGTCGGGCACAAACAACAAAAGTGATCTCTACAAACTTATTGGGCTCAAACGGCAAGTTCAATATTCAACTCAGTCTTAGAGTTACCCCTATAAACTTGTCAGGCATAAACGGCAAGTTCAAACGTTCAACTCCGTCCCAAAGTTACCTCAACAAACTTGCTGGGATCAACCAGTAAGTCTGCAGTCCGACTGCCGTCCGAAGTTTGTTCCTGCAAAAGCTCTTCTAGGATAACTACATACACAAAATCGAACAGAACACTCGTCCAACAACGAAGCGCTCGATCGACAAAACAAGTGAACAACTCCATGCTTGGTTGACAAAATCGGTTCAACAAAACGAGCGACGAGACGTCTGGTTGATAAGAGAACTATTCTACGAGGTAGGCCGCTCAACAAATCTCTAGACCAAGCTCGACAGAACAAGTTGACAAGCACAAGAAGCCATGATTCATAGAAAAGATCATATTTGTTGATTTAAAGTCAAGGATTATAAAGTGAGCTTTGGGTGTATGTTTACACACGCGCACACACACACACACACACACACACACACACACACACACACATACACACATACATACATACATACATACATACATACATACATATATATATATATATATATATATAATTGTGTGCTTACACAAAGAAGCAATCACCGACCAAGCTTCAAACTAGGAGATGATCAAGTTCCAAAGGCAAGCTTCAAGGAAGAACAGTCAAGCTCCCAACCCGAACTCCACACAGGGACTTCGAAGTTGATCAAATCAAGCTCCAACACTTAACAACTTCACCAAAAAAGCATCAGATCGACAATGCTAAACCAAACTCAAGCCATCGGAGAAGATCAAGTCCAAAATCTCTAACAAACATCATGAGCTCTCTTACCTACAAGCTTCGAGATAGGAGACCATCAACTACAAGCTTCGAGATAGGTGACGAAGTTTTGGAGGCAACATACAAATAAGAAGTTAAGGGCCGCATGAGCTTCAAATACTGAAGCAAATGGTTATGTCCAAAACCCAAAATTTCAAAACCCGAAGTCCAATACCCGAGCTCCAAAACCCAAAGTTCGAAACCTGAAGTCCAAAACCCAAACTTCTAAAACCCGACTTCAAAAAAGTTTGAGGCACTAAGCTCGCCTCGTACCTCTGCTCGTCTCGCCATTCACCAAGCTCGCCGACGAGATTCCCTAGCTCGACCACTCCCGAAACTCACCCGCATTAGCTTCGCCGAGTTCCTAGCCCTTCAAAACGAGGCTCACCGAGCTCGTAGCTCACCCACAGTAGCTTCTCCGAGCTCATAGACCACCAGAACAATGCTTGCCGAGCTCAAAGCTCGCCAGAACGATGCTCGCCGAGCTCGAGCTCGCCTAAAGAGACTTCATCGAGCTCCTAGCCCGGCAAATGAGGCTCGCCGAGCTCGTAGCTCACCCACAGTAGATTCGCCAAGCTCATAGATGGCTAGAACAATGCTTGCCGAGCTCGAGCTCGCCCAAAGAGACTTCACCGAGCTTGCAGCTCGCCAAAGTAGTGCTCACCGAGCTCGTAACTCACCCAAAGTGACTTCACCGAGCTCCATCATCCAAAGCAAATTCGCCGACTTCCCCCCATTCGTCGATCCTTTACTCGTCAAGCTTGGTCGCCCATGAGATAGCTTGACAGAGAAGAAACTATTGTGCCCAAGACGAGCTTGACGAGACAGGCGCTCGCCCGAAGCCTAGGTCAGCCAAAAACAAAAAATCAAAAAAAAGATAAATAGTAGCTCAACGAAATGGTCGACTGAGTTGAGGGGTTCCCACAATCGATTACAACTGTCGGATCTCCACGAAGATCAGGCGCGCTTGAGATGGATGCAGGAGATTACGCCATGTCGCTGCCTTCATCCCTTTACTCCGCTTCAAATGCTAGCCGCTCGATCATTCAGATTAGCGAGCTCGTGCAAGATTAGTGCTCCAGATTTTGCCACATCGCCCCTCATCATAGCAATCAGATCACCACCACCTGGTTCACTCAGTGCGTGAGCCAGATCTTGAACTACATGACAGATCGGTTCAAGAAGCATGCCGGATCAGATAAATCGATAAAAAGTCCCTAATATTCAATTATAATTCAAATTTTAAATTAAAAATTCCAAATTTTTTTATTAAATTAGGAAAAGTAATTAAAGTTTCTGAAAAATAATTTAAAATTGGAATAATTAATTAAAATTTTTGAAAAGCAATTATTAATTGGGGAAATTATTTTAAAAATCCGAAAAATTATGAGAAATTCCAGAAACATTTGAAAAAGTCCAGGAAAATATTTGCCATCTCCAGAAGCTTCTGATCAGTTCCAAGTATCTCTAATCGTCCCTAAAAGCTAAGATTATACACCAAAACTCTAAAACAAGGCGAACTACTTTATGAAAACCAAGAAAATTGTCTTCCGGAAGTAGGGGGCTTATGATAACGGTAAAAAGCATTTTTATAACAAGTCTATTGGCCTTCTTAAGAAGCACAGGTCCTAAAGCTTCTACTGGCAGATTAATCATAATAGACTTTTTTTACAAGTCTTGGCCTTCTTTAGGCTCATCTATAAGACATAAGCCACTTTTAAACCCATTAAAAGTGACTAAGTCCACTAGAAAAGACACCCAGCTTATGAGGGCTGTAAGTCAAATCTTTAATCCCCAAACAAGAAAGTCGATCTCTTAAGGGGGAGAATCAACAGGAGATAAAGGATTCATATCAATCTAATGGGTTCATATCAATCTCCTAATTGCTTCCCAGACCTATAAATACCCTCCCCCCTCCTCAGTCAGAAGGTAATATGCAATTTCTCTCTCTTTGGTTCTGACTTGAGCGTCAGAGGGACTTACCAAGGCCACCCCCAGTGTTGCAGGGTTTTCGCAAGTCCATCAACAATGTCAGCAACCGTCAAATTCAGATCAAGGTGTTCAATCAATGATCCAGATTCAATCTCAGGAGCTTTAACTACTTTTTATAGCGATGATCAAAGGTTAAAATCTTTAGTAGTTTCCTTCAAATATAAACTCACTACCTGTTTGCTTCCACACCAAAATAAGCAGCAACAGCTACAATTACTAGTTCTAGCATCAACTTATTAATTATAGGGTAACACGAATGTAGTTTTAATACTAGAGTAAATGAAAGACTTTTCGGCTTTGCAACAACCTTTCTGGCTTAAAGCTTGCACTAACATATGCCTATTTTTCAATAGGTAATCCTCAATCCAATTTTAGGGTATCAGCAGCAAGGATTGTATGGCTAAGGAAGATGATATGACTTATTGAATCTCAGTGGAGCAATCAAAATGGTGACTAAGGACAACCGCAAGGTCCAGTATTGGACATAGATTTAGAATAAAATGCATGATACTTGCTTCAACAACTGAAGGTAGTTGAATTCTATTGAAGAGTTAGTGGGTGGAACCACATTATTGTGTGCAGGGAATCCGTTCTTGTGTATTAACTGATGACAAATTCTAGGAGGGAAATCCAAGAAAAATCAGGATCAAGCCGTAAGTTAATTGTATATACTCCAATCAATTTTCTGAGAACAAAGTTAAGTCAAACCAATTAATGAGTTGACTAATGTATTAGAACGGAAGAAGTTGGCAATATCTTCGTTAAACAAGATCATCATGTGATAATATTATGGGAACCTGCTATTTATATCTGGAAAATCACGCATATAGAGTGAATATAATCACTTATAGCAACTCACAATAGATGATCTGCATCGTTCATCATGTTTTAATGTCATAAGAAACATGCCTCTAAAAAGTCAAGTGACCGGGAGAAATCTTTTGCATGCATCATATAGTTGTTCTATTACTAGAAAAAAATTTGCAACCACTTAAAACATGATCAAAAGACATCCAAACTACTTGATTTTTCATACATATAGATACTATGACATGAAAAATCAAGGTGAATTGTGAGGATCATCCACAATGGATACCACCAAATTATTACAATCATTATGTAAGAGGAAACCACCTCATAAGGACTTGAGGTCCATTTTCCCTAATAATAGAAACTGGTCTAGATGGACAACCTTTTCCTTTCCTTCTCATCCTTTTCCGTTATTCCCTGTATTTAATTACATTATACAAGCATATATAGTGCTTTATGCCTAACAAGAAATACAAGAACAATTTTCCCAGCTTTAAATTTGTACTATCTTTAGTCTGAGGTTGGTTTTGGCCATGCAAAGGGTTTCTGATATTTTGTCGATGGCCAATTTTTCTCGAGGACATAGGATTATAATGGTTAATATAATGGTTAAAAGGTGATGGATTATTTAGGCCGATATGGATTTGGATAATCTAGGAGTTCAAAAGATGTAAGGTTTGACCATATTTGAGAGGATAAAAAGATAAGGAGACCATATATATATATATATATATATATATATATTTGCAACGGAAGAAGACTCTCTCTCTCTCTCTCTCTCTCTCTCTATATATATATATATATATATATATATATATATATATATATAGTCTAGCACGTGTAAGATACATGCCTATCCGATCTTGTATGTACTAATATATATAGTTGGCTTGTGTGCCCTAATACATTGATTGATTTTATTTGCTCCATATTTGATCACCACTAGAGGATAAAGAAAGGAAGGTCCTTGAGCATCAAGTATGAGAACTGATGACCAACAATGAGAAATTTTCAATAATATAGATGAGGCATCAATAAATGAGTTCTTCCCAATGTAAACCTTACATCAAGATTTTGGGTGCTTACGATGCAAGGTTTATGCCTGCTTGTAGTCGAAGATTATAGTACAAATCTGTCAAGATGATCTCACGGTATATGCTAGAATTGGATGAATCACACATATTATGTTTTTTAAGTTTTGTTCTTCTTCTTATTGTGTAATTTCAAATAGTCTTAGGCGGATATGATGGTGTATTGGTGTTTGTTAAGTTCTGCAATCAAAAAGACTGTAACAACAATATTTTAGGGTTTCTCAATGGCAGAATTCTAGCTAATGCTAATTTATGTTTTTCACACTTGATGACTAGCATTAGGATGGCTTAAATCCATTGATGACATTGGGTGTTCTGATAATTGCATAAAATTTTCGGGTTGCACAGTATAGCCTATCTTATATACTAAGTAAATAGGGGTGTTGTTGATGGCTATGAAGCACGGATACAGATAATTGGTGCAGGTTGGACACAACATGAGTACGGGGATATGTGATTTTAGCAAAAAAATAGGGTACATGTGAGGTTTATCAGTAAGTTTTAATATTGTATAATTTACATTATATATAAAAATAAATAAATATCTTTTTGAAATGCAAGAATCTAAACAATTTAATGAATCACGAAAGTAAATTATACTAATAAGCATTTTTGAGGAAAAAAAGGATAATCTAGATATCAATAGTTTGGGGATTCTTCTTCAGCGTTCGAGCAAATCTATAAACAAGTTTTTGAAGTTACATTAGGCTCCATGGTTTTGAAGTTTTACACTAGGCTATCTAAATATAATTGTGTTAGAAAGTTGTAAAGAAGAAATTAAAAAATTGGATACCCCTTGGGTATGCACCCGAGAATATTCAAGGAGTATCGGCACCACATAGGTATGTAGGCCATCGTGGACTACCAGTGCTTTCTAGGTTGTTGGCATGCCCACTTCTAGAATTCAAAAAAAAAAAATTTAAAAAAATAATGTTGCCAAAATTTAGAAAGTCAGATATGTTGCCAAATTCTGAAATAGGGAATAAAATCATAACTAGCCTCTAAAAATAGAATGCAAGACTGTGCCCTTACTTTTTGGATTGGATAATCACCTTTACGATTGTATACAGGAATATTGAACAAGTTACCTCTTACTTAAAGTAGGAATATTGTTAGCTGTTACCACCTAACCTAGGCCCTGTTTGAGTTCAAAGGTAGAATACCTATATGCTGCATGCCCGCACCTCCATTTTTAACTTTAAACATAAATTTGATAAGTTTGGAGTTTAGATTGCTAATGTTATCTTAACTTTGAGGTGCGATGACCGAAGGTTGTTGGAAATAGTTTTGGCATATTTTCCGGGCCGGATTCCAGTGGGCTCCGGCCATCGACGGCGGCGGAAATTGATTGGATTACGTTCCTCTTGTCGACTACTATTCCGTAATGTACCCACTTGCCAAAAACGGTTTTCGTATGAATGAGAAATGTAGGTCCAAAGTTGGGTACTCGAAATGTACTAACTTTGGCAGTTGGAATGGATAGTCCCACATCGAAAGATAGGAAAGATTTTATCTAGTATATAAGCTAAATAAATGAACTAAAGGGCGTAGCCCTGGGGTTACCACTAACGTATAGTGAAGAGAGAACCTAGCCAAAATAACAAACACACGCACGCGCGTGCCCGGCCCGGCCCCGGCCCGACCCTGGTCTGGCTTGGTCTGGCTTGGCTTGGCTCTGGCCTATACTTATTTTTGCCCCACTCCAAAATTTTTCCCAGTTATTGTTGAGCCTTTTCAAATTCTATAACTGGTACCATTACTCTGTAACAGCAGAAAAATGGCTCATCAGTTACGTTTTTGAACCATTACTCTGCTGTTACAGAGTAATGGACCCTTCAGTTACTCCCCTTCTCCTATAAGATCAGTAATTTTTGTCTGTCAGTACGCAGAGTTTAAAACATTCCGAATCTCCTTCTTCTACTTCCTCTGAGTCAGAGTCTGAGAGTACAATACAGCTACTGGTTCGCTGAGATCTCTGAAGCTAGGGTGCTGCTCTTCAGAGAAAGGTAATACAGTTGTATCCTGAAAGGCAATTCGTCAACCACCGTTACAGTACGGGGCGAATTTTGCTTTAAGGACAGAAATCTTAATCTCGACTCTGTATTGAAGTGTCTGGTTTGTTCTTTTATTTCCTGTAATTGTATTTCTTCACGAATATTGTTAGCATTTTCCTATTTTATGAAATTCAAGTTTTAACAATCTTAAAGCAAAATTTTTCCTCTATTCTAACAGTTTTTGTGAAGATAATTTACAGGGACTGTTATCATTTCGGAAAAAAAAACAACTAACAGTTCTATTTCAACTGTTTCAGAAAATGGAAAACACACAAAACGAAAATGTCAGTGGACTTATCAGTGCACAAACACCAGTGACCGAAAATATGACTGCACAATCAGTTGCGGCACAAACGGTCATTCTGCCCACACATATAATTGTGAGAGAAAAACCAGAAAAGTTCAATAGAACTGGATTCAAGAAGTGGCAAGGAAAGATGTAGTTCTACCTGACCACTTTGAAGCTGGACAAGTTTCTCAATAAAACTGCCCCTATACTGGCACCTATGGATGCGCACTCCATTGCTGTGGTGGATGCATGGACTCAGGGTGATTATCTCTACAGAAACTACATCTGAACGGCTTGGTAGACCTGATCTACAATGTCTACTGTGTCTTCAGGACTTTCAAACTTCTGTGGGGGTCTTTGGAGAAGTACAAAACAGAAGACGCCGGCTCCAAAAAGTTTGTAGTTGGCAAATTTCTGGACTACAAGATGGTTAATTTCAAGACAGTTGTGAGTCAAATTCAGGAACTGTAGGTGATAATGCACGAAATCGCTACAGAGAACATAACGCTGTGTGAACCATTCCAGATTGCAGCGTTCATTGAGAAGCTTCCACCTTGATGGAAGGACTTCAAGAACTACCCCAAGCACAAGCGAAATGAGATGTTTCTTGAAGACCTGATTGTCAGATTGCGGATTGAAAAAGAAAATCACAAGGTTGACAGGTCCTATGGAAATCAGTCCATAGAAAATGCCAATATGGTGGAACACGAACAGAAGGGCAAAAGGAGGAAGTTATTGCCACAGGCCTCGAACAAAAAACCTGCTGCAAAGAGGTTTGCTGGAAAATGGCACAAGTGTGGTAAGCCAGAGCACAAAATTTCTGACTGCCGCAGTAAGGACAACAATCGTGCTCGAACTGGACAGGCAAAAGGGAATGACAAATTCCATGCACATATAGCTGAGAACTTGTCCGCTGGTCTCTCTGACTTGGACCTCTGTGCTGTTGTATCAGAGGTAAATCTGGTGGGGAGAAATCCTCGTGAGTGGTGGTACGATACTGGGGCTACCAAGCACATCTGCTCGGACAAGGAGATGTTCACTTCATACCAGAAGGGCAACAAGAATGAACAGTTATTTATGGGGAATTCTTCCACCTCCAATATTGCTGGAACAGGGAAGATAGTGCTGAAGATGACTTCGGACAAGGAACTAACACTCACCAATGTGTTGCACGTTCTAGATATTAGAAAAAGCCTGGTCTCGGGATCTTTGCTAAGCAAGAATGGATTTAGGGTTGTTCTTGCATCTGATAATTTTGTACTTTCAAAAAATGGGGTGTACTTAGGAAAAGGGTATGTTAAGGATGGACTGTTCAAATTCAATGTAATGACAGTCATCCCGAAATCTGTTGTTCCTATTGTTCCCATAATTAATGAAAATAATCTTATTGCTTATGTTGTTTTCTTCTGTTTGGCATGAAAGACTAGGCTACGTTAATTTTAATTCTCTACGTAGATTAATTAACATGAATTTACTATCAAAATTTAAGGTAGACAACTGTGCAAAACGTGAACTTTGCACAGAGGCCAAACTCACTAAAATTCCATCATGTTCTGTAGAAAGAAACACTGAAACTCTAGGTCTAATTCATACGGATCTGTGTAATTTAAAATACGTACAGACCAGAGGCGGCAAAAAGTATTTTGTGACATTCATAGACGATTGCACAAAATTCTGTTATGTATACTTGTTAATAGCAAAAATGAGGCCTTAGATAAATTCAAGGAATATAAGCTTGAGGTTGAGAATCAACTTGCCAAAATGATTAAAATCGTTAGGAATGACAGAGGAGGTGAATATGATGCACCATTTAATATATTCTGCTCTGAACATGAAATAGTTCATCAGACAACTGCTCCTTACTCACCTAAATCAAACAGTACTACCGAGTGCAAGAACCGAACTCTAAAGGAGATGATGAATGCCTTGTTGAATTATGGGTTATCCCAAAACATGTGGAGGGAAGCGTTACTGACTGCCAACTATATTCTCAATAAACTACCTCACAAGAAAACTGGCAAGACACCAAACGAACTGTGGAAAGGTAATGTACCTTCGTATGAATACCTCAAAGTGTGGGGGTGTTTAGCAAAAGTGGCAGTACCTAATCCAAAACAGGTCACAATAGGACCTAAGACCATTGATCGCATATTCATAGGCTATGCACACAACAGTAGTGCATATCGGTTCTTGGTATATAAATCGGATATATAGGACATCCATGTGAATACAATAATGGAATCAAGGCATGCTTCCTTCTTTGAACACGTATTTCTGTGCAAGGATGCTACGTATCCCAAACGCACACGTCAGCAAGAGAGTACAAGTACCTCGGTTGATGAACCAGGAGATGATAATGATGAACCTAGACAGAGTAAATGGGCTAGAACATCAAAGTCATTTGGTCCTGACTTTGTAATGGCCGTTCTGTTAGAGAATGAGTCCAGAACATTCAAGAAAGCTATGTCTACGCCTGATGCTCCTATGTGGAAGGAAGCAATCAAAAGTGAAATAGACTCTATTACGCAAAATCATACATGGGAGTTGGTCGATTTGCCTTCTGGGTGTAAAGCTCTAGGATACAAATGGATTTTCAAATAAAAATTAAAACCAGATGGTTCAATAGAGAAACATAAGGCGAGATTTGTGGTACAAAGATTTAGGCAAAAGGAAGGCCTAGACTTCTTTTATACATATTCTCCGGTCACAAGAATAACTTCCATAAGAATGCTGATAGCTATTGCAGCTCTACGTAACCTCAAAATACATCAAATTGATGTCAAAACCGCATTTCTAAATGGGAATTTAGAAGAAATATACATAAAACAATCTGAGGGTTACGTAGTTCCTGGACAGGAAAACAAGGTGTGCAGGCTTGTAAAATTCTTGTACGGACTGAAACAAGCTCCAAAGCAGTGGCATGCAAAATTTGACAATGTTATGATATCGAATGGTTTCAAAATAAATGAATGTGATAAGTGTATCTACATCAAAGATACTCCAAATGAATACATTCTAATGTGTCTGTATGTAGATGACATGCTCATTATTGGTAGCAATAATGACATTATCAAACAAACTAAGAACATGCTTAGTGGTAAGTTTGATATGAAAGATTTGAGAATTGCAGATGTCATACTAGGAATTAAAGTTTTCAGGATGTCTGAAGGAATTACTGTCTCAAGCTCATTACGCTGAGAAAGTACTTGAAAGATTCAAGAATTACTCCAATGGGACTGCCAAAAGTCCTGTGGATCCCAGTCTTCACTTGTTCAAAAACACGGGTGACAGTATATCACAATTGAAATATGCACGTGTAATCAGTAGTCTGATGTACTTAACAAATTGTATAAGACCGGACTTGGCACATTCAGTAAATGTACTGAACCACTATACAAGTAATCCAAGACGAACTCACTGGAAAGGAATAACTAAAGTATTGAACTACTTGCGACATACTCAGAGTTATGGCCTGCATTACACCAGATATCTAGCAGTACTAGAAGGCTACAGTGATGCCAACTGGATATCGAACTCCAAGAACTCGAAATCCACAAGTGGGTATGTCTTCACTCTTGGTGCTGCAGTTGTGTCATGGAAATCCTCTAAACAAACGTTACTGGCCAGATCCACCAAGAAATCTGAGTTTATTGCTTTAGACAAAGCGGCAGAGGAAGCAAAGTGGCTTCAAAACTTTTTAGAGAATATTCCCATGTGGAAAAAACCAGTGCATGCTATATGTACACTGTGACAGCCAATCAGCTATAGCAAGGGCACTGAGTTGTATGTATAATGGTAAGTCTCGTCATATCAGAAGGCGACACAAAACCATTAGACAACTGCTCTCTAATGAAATAATCTCTATTGAGTATATAAAATCGGCCAACAACCTAGTGGATCCATTTACTAAAGGTTTGTCACGAGAGCAAGTTGTGAGATCATCAAGAGGAATGTGTTTAAAGCCTATTACGAAAGAGGATACTTGATAGAAACCCTACCTAGAAATTGAAGATCTCAAGATCTAGATTCAAGAGGACAACTAAATCTTGTTGAATCGACGTGAGCACTGAAAGATTAAAATCTCGTACCCACTCTTAGGATGATAAAACAGTGCTACCTGCAAAGGGTTAGGATAAGCTTGGCTTTTAATGATTTCCATAGCTTTGAAATAAAAGTAAGGTATGACAGGATACTCTTTATGGGCAATCACCTTGAGAGTATAAAATGGGGCCGTTTCTAGGAGAATGAAGACAGACTACATTCTCCAAGTTCACTCACGATTAACCAAGGTTGTTCAAGGCCAAAATGAACACAACAAGATAATCTAGTTCTGTAAGAAGATGAAACTGTGTGATAGTTATTGTCTAGGTTCACATCAAAGCCCGGGTAGTTCAAGACATCATGTTCACTACCTGGTCAAGTGAATCCGATGGCTACTCACTAAGGGTGGTTCAAATTTAAAAAATTACTACCATTCCTAATGCAGTTATTTTCCGATTGTACTCTCAGAGTCTTTTCCGTCATGACTTTTTCTGTCATGTATTTTTCTGTCGTATCCGGATTACATGGTCTGGTATTTCCATTCATGTGGGAATTGTTGAAAATAGTTTTGGCATACTTTTCGGGCCGGATTTCAGTGGGCTCCGGCCACCGGCGGCACCGGAAATTGATTGGATTACGTTTCTCTAGTCGAGTACTATTTTGTAATGTACTCACTTGCCAAAAACGGTTTCCGTATGAATGAGAAATGTAGATTCAAAGTTGGGTACTCGAAATGTACTAACTTGGGCAGTTGAAATGGATAGTCCTACATCGGAAGATGAGAAAGATTTTCTCTAGTATATAAGCTAAAGAAATAGACTAAAGGGCGTAGCTCTGGGGTTACCACTAACGTGTAGTGGAGAGAGGACAAAGCCAAAATAACAAACACACACGCGCGTGCGTGCCCGGCCCGGCCCTGGTCTGGTCTGGTCTAGCTTGGTCTGGCTTGGCTTGGCTCTGGCCTATATTTTTTTTTCCCACTCCAAAATTTCTCCCGGTTACTGTTGAGACTTTTCAAATTCTGTAACTGGTACCATTACTCTGTAACAACAGAGAAATGGCTCATCAGTTATGTTTTGAACCATTACTCTACTATTACAGAGTAATGGACCCTTCAGCTACTCCCTTTCTCCTATAAGACCAGTAATTTTTGTCTGCCAGTACACAGAGTTTAAAACAGGCCGAATCTCCTTCTTCTTCTTCCTCTGAGTCAGAGTTTGAGAGTACAACACAGCTACTGGTTCGCTGAGATCTCTGAAGCTAGGATGCTGCTCTTCAGGAAAAGATAATACAGTTGTATCCTGGGAGGTAATTTGTCAACCACAGTCACACTACGGGGCGAATTTTTCTTTAAGGACAGATATCTTAATCTCAACTCTGTATTGAAGTGTCTGGTTTGTTCTTTTATTTCCTGTAATTGTATTTCTTCATAAATATTGTTAGCATTTTCCTAATTTATGAAATTCAAGTTCTAACAAAGGTAACGTAACTCCAAAATTGGATCCAAACAAATCAAAGATTAGATACTGCACATAATCAAGTCACCTCTATTAACATCTATATCCAAATGAGGCCTTATGGTTTCTTTACTACTCTAAGGGGATGTTTATTTGGATCAAAGTGCGAAACTAAACATTTGGATATATGCTGATTTCAATGATAAAACGAGTTCGACTTTCCTCCACTTTACATATGCATGCAGTTAGTTGAATATCTATTCGGATTCTGTCCACTACAAACGGATAAACAGTGTAAATATGAATACCTGCACCCCTAACTCATATAAGTTTATACAAGTACTAAGCATGTAGTGTTGGCCACCACCATTGCCATACGCGAATTGCATGTGCTAAAAAGTTCTATAAATTTAATAGCATAATAAAATAAAACTCAATTAAAAATAAGGATAAATCAAGAACAGGGCTTACGTCGTGATGGACGGCTGAGAAGAGGGGATCGCCGTTGACATGGAGCAGCGTCTTGATCCGACAAGACGACGGTCGGCCGGATACCGTATAAACCTTGGTGCCGTCCGCGTCATATACGGCCATTTCACCGCGTACGAAGCCGAAGTGGGCTTTGGAAATCGTGTAATCGACCGGGATCTGCCACGTGGACGGCCAAGGAGAGGGCGGCATAGTTGGTTGGAAAGAGCTGTTATGAACTAAAAGTCTACAAGGAAGAAAGGGGATAGGTACCTCGTAATAAAGGGGGATTTTAGTGGGTTGGTTCGTAATTTTTGCTGAAATTGGAGGTCAGAATTTGCATTAATTTGGGGCGTTTATTGAAAAGTTATTCTGTGATTTAGGACCTAACTTGAAAAGATTTGGTAGTGGACCGGGGAACACTTTCTCGTAATAAAGGGGGAACACTTTCTCCGTTGTTCAGTAGGAGTAGGCTAAGCTGGCTTGATGCTATTCCACCTAATTTATATTGAGTTCTATATAACAAACAGGAAAAGGAATCGAAAGCTCTATTGTATATATTTTTTAGTTTAAGTTTAAAGTGTACTTGTAGTGAAAATTTTCATATTTCATCAAAGTTAATTTGCTCATATAAGAGCATCTGTAGTCGTTCATTTCTAAATTTTGGGTATTTGGCTTTTGGAAATAGAAAATATGAGTGCGCGCTGCAGTCGTTGAAAGCTAAAATATAGCCGAACGAGAGATTATCACTCGTTCATTAAGAATGACGAGGTATAATCGTTCCTCCCAATTTTTTTTTTTAAAAAAAAATTTTTTTTAAGCACTAAAAGACAAAAAAAAAAAAAAATTTAAAAAAATATATATTGGAAAAATCCCTGGACGAGAGATTATAACCCGTCCATTAAGAATGACGAGGTGTAATCCTCCGTCCCAGATTTTTAAAAAAAAAAAAAAAAAAATTTTTAAGCACCAAAAGACAAAAAAAAAAATTTTAAAAAAAACATAGGAAATATCCCTGGACGAGAGATTATAACTCGTCCATTAAGAATGACGAGTTATAATCCTCCGTCCCAGATTTTTTTAAAAAAAAAAAATTTTTTTTAAGCACTAAAGACAAAACAAAAACAGAAAAAAAAAATTTAAAAATCCCTAGGACGAGAGATTATGCTTCGTCCATTAAGATTGACGATGTATAATCGTCCGTCCGTGCTTTTTTTTTATTTAATCCTTCGTCCGAACTCGATTTTTGTACGGCTCACCTACGAGACGAAAGATAATCTTTCATCAATTCTGACGGACGAAAGATAATAGTTCGTTAGCTATATTTTGCATTTGGCCAAATCGTCTGCTATATTTGGCAAGGCACTATTCATCGTACTGCCAAATTTTGGGTATTTGGACGACGAGTGCAGCTCCTTTTTTTCCAAATTTTTGCAAAATTTAGATATTTAGCCCACGACTACAGATGCTCTAAAAAAGGTATTTTGACTCCCAAACTAGAAGGCAAGTTATTTTATAGAAGTAAAAAGAACAAAACATTACTATATGTTTATATATGTTTAAAATTTGGTATTTGCAAGAATGTAGAGAATTTTGTAGTAAATTTTACTTATTTGTGTTCTTTGTCATTTGCGCAAGCTAGAGATGTTAGAGCTTTTGCCTAAATATCGTTAATTTGAAACCTTCAGTTTGATTGACTCATTGAAACTTGATCATGTTTATGTCCGATCTAGTGACATGTGAACTTGATTTTCTTAGGCATTAACTTATTTTAAGAATTTCAAGAATAAAGGAGATGAATCAGCTGTACCATTGGCAGGGTTCATATTCAGAAGTTCATATAAACTTGTAAAATCAATCACACCAGAACTGGGAATGGGAGAAGAATCCCTAGGAAGATAAAGAAGAAGAGCCTTGGAAGAGAAAGAATTTTAGGAACTAAAGACGGAACAGATGAACAAAAAAAAAAAAGTTAAAGACAATTTATTATCTTATTTTAACTATTTTAATGGGAGAGTTTGTTACCAAATAAATTCTATTTGTCACAAAACAAACTCGTGCATCGTACGTGCGACTCTAACTCTCCCATTATAGTCTTTATTTATATTTATTATCACGTGCTAACCAAACAAATCTCATTTGTAGCAAAACAAACTCGTATATCGCACGTGCAACCCCAACTCCCATTATACAGTCTTTATTTATGTTTATTAAGACGTGCATCGCACGTGCTAAATACTAGTTGATATAAGGGGGAGCTTGTTTTGGGTTTTTTGTATTGGATTTTCTTACTCATGATTCCACAGGAATCTCAATTGGAATAGAATTTTTTTTCTGTTGTTTGTAGGAATGACATCCGGGTCGGATCGGGTCCACCAGCGATCCGCCCAGCTTAACCCGACACGCCTCGACCCGTTTCAGGTTCGAGTCGAACCCGAAACTCTTACCGGGCGACCAGGATTTAAAAAAAATGCGAATTCGACCCGATCGACCCGACCCGCGAACCCCGTTGACCGAGTCAAACCCACCCACGACCAGCCCACCATTCCGCGAGTTGTCTCACCGTTGGACTCGAATGGGTCGAATGTTCGAACGTTGCAACAGCAGCAAAACTGGCTATTTTTTTTCCTATAAATACCCCTTAATTCAATCTAAAAAATTTCACACCTTACCCTCTTACTCTTTCTATTATTACTCCTCAATTCAATAAAAGAAGTTCTCTCAACTCTCAACTACGTCTACTACAACTCTCAACTACGTCTACTACAATTTTGATCGTATCGAAATGTGTCGATTTAACTCTCAGATACGTCTATTACAACTCCCTCAATAATGAAACTCTCTCTCTCTCTCTCTCTCTCTCTCTCTCTCTCTCTCTCTCTCTTTCTTTCTATGACTACTGGACTACGTGACTACGTCTATTACACTTCTCAATCGACTACGTCTAGTTCTACTATTATTTTATACATTTATCTCCGACGAGAAGAATCCCAGTGTAGGACATAAGATTTGAATAACTTGTAACAAAAGTTACAAATGGAAGAAGGGCTAGGGAACGTGTACTATTAAATCACGCATTCAAAATGTACACCCCGAGCCAGTACAAGACTAATAAGGCCAACAAAAAATTAACCCTAGGACCAGACAAATAGATAGCCACTCATATGATCCTGAAATTGTTCGTCGGGAAATAGCCCGACTAGTTATTAAGGATGTGTTACCTTTTACCTATTCTGAGAGTAGGAATGTAGAGTATTTTAACCAAAATGCACTAAATCCTCATTTTAAAAGAATCCGTAGAAATACACTCAAGGCTGATTGTTTTTAACTTTGCAATGAAATGAGAGACACTTTAATTACTCTTTTATTTTCTTCAACTTGTGGAGTATCGTTAACTTCCGATTGTTGGAAATGTTGTAACGATATTTTAGTGATGAACTTCCGATTGTTGGAAATGTTGTAACGATATTTTAGTGATGAGCATAATTTGTCATTGGATCGATAGTGATTGAATTATTCACAAGAGAATCATATCACTTGCCGCCTTATCCCCATAGTGGTGTGGTTATTGCAACTCGTATTTTAGAAGTTTTTGATTTATTTCATATTCGTGATAAAGATTTTAATATTAGCTTTGATAATACATCTAATAATAATTCTTCGATTAGTACATTAAAAATACAATTAGCTCCTTCATATGATGAAACTTTTCATGTTAGATGTGCATGTCATATTTTAAATTTATGTGTATAAGATGCTTTGAAAATAACCGAACCAATTGTGTATAACATTAGAAATTGTGTACATTTCTAGCTTTAAGTGGCCCTATGCTTCAACAATTTAAAGCATGGTGTACTCTTAAAGGCGTACATTTTAGAAAATTTCCTAAGGTTGTTAAACACCGATGAAACTCTACTTTTGATTTATTAAATGTTGTTACTCAATATAAAGCATGTATAAATAATTTTTGTCTTGCAAAAAATATGAATTTTTTTAAAATGACTCACAAATCATGGTTTTATGCCGAATCTTTGTTAAAAGTTTAGATACTTTTAAAACCGCAACTATATCATTTTCAAAATCTTATGATTCTACTTCTACTAGTATTTTCATTTCACTAATTACTATGATGCAAACATTTCAAGAAATGTTTGATGACACTTACATTAGCCATATTGTTAAACCCGTATATACTAAAATTTTGAAATATTTTAGTCCTCCTCTTATGTTGTATTGTATTGTTTCAGTTATGGATCCTCGTATCAAATTAGCGGGTACGAAGAGTTTGATTGACATATTTTTTACTTGTAGATGAATCAGAAATTGATTGCGACTCATTTTTAGCTAGCTTCGAATCGACATTGAATAACTTATATAATTATTATGATAGAACTTTTACGTCTAGTAGTACAACTGGTATAGTTACTTCTTCTTCTACTTATAGAGGTAAGAGTAAGAGTACATTAGAAGATGTCACTACTAAATTACTTACTCGTATTCAATCTAAAAAACCTAGGATTAATGCACCTAATAAATTAAATTGGTTTAATCAACAAGATAGTGAAAGTTCTACTACTAAGATTGATGTGCTACAATGGTGGAAAGAATATGAAAATCTTTTTACTATTCTTTCACATATGGTTAGAGATCTACTAACTCCTTCTGAATCTACAGTTGTTTCAGAAAGTGTTTTTTCGACAAGTGGCAAAGTTTTAACAGATTATAGGAATCACATGGAGCCCCAATCGTTGGAGATGCTTGTGTGCACAGAAGATTGGGTGAATGCTGAAGCAAGTAATTGTGGTCGACATCTCCACAAGTGGAAGCACATCGCCTGAAGATTAACAACAAGAATAAGGAATTTAGGACGATGAGATTCTAGGTTTAGGTTAAGTAGAGGTGCACGACAGTAGTCCACTGCCCTCTCTTTAATCTAATTCTAGGTCATCTCGAATTCTAGATTATTCTCTTCAGTCTTAAACTTGTAATTCAAGAAATTTGTATTTTTTCTGTTTTTATTATATGTATTTGTATGTTACGAAGTTGTAAGAAAAATCATAAAGGCTGAAATGAATAATATATGCAATTTTCTTTAACTCATATCTTATTGTACTTTTTTTTTGAACTATTAAATTTATATTAAGAAAAAATTTACAACCCAACCCGCAACCCACAACCTAATCGCGGGTCGTACGGGTCGGGTTTTTAACTTTCGACCCGGCCTAGACCGGCCCGATTAATTGCTCGACCCGACCCGATCCCGCCCTACAAGCGGGCCAACCTAACCGGTCCCGACCTAATCCGGCCCGCTATACCTGATTGCCAACCCTAGTTGTTTGCAAGGGCATTGTGAAACTCCATAGCGAGCCCACTTCAAAAAAATCCACCCATGGGGATTCGTTTTAGGCCTTCATTGTACTAATTTTATTATTTTTATTTTGTAGTGGAGTCCACGACTTTTCACATGGAGAAAAAACTTTAACCATTAGTATATACTCCTTTCACATATGGTCCAAAATACAGGCCCACAGCAAGATGAGCCAAATTGGATGAAGGAGTAAGATTAAAGTGTTTTGGGGCCTTAGACAAAGGTGAGATTTGGACTTTGAAAATACTGATTTCTGACATGAACAGTAAATTAAGAATAATCCTCTTGATCCTTATATTTACAATGCATGAAGCCCTAAGAGCATCCACTATCGTTTCGTCTAAATTTCTACTTTTAGCAATTAGGATTTAAAAATTATACGTGGCTTGTGCTATCGTTGCTGCTATTGTTATTGCTAAAAGCGCGAGTTTTTTTTAAATAGGATGGATGATGATCCTCCGTTTGACGCTATTTTTTTTTCTGTTCTGAAACGTCGGACGGATGTCATCCGTCCGATATATATTTTCTTCTTCCAAACTTAGCCTAAAAAGGAGGGGGGGATGACAGACGAATGAAGTTCATCCGTCTGAGCCTTTTCCCCTGTTTTTTTTAAAAAAAATGAAAATTTGAAATTACCATTTTGGCCCTTAGATCCTAAGCCTACTTAATTTTGGTGAGAGGGCAAATCAGTAATTAAAAAATAATTTAATAATTAAAAATTGACGGACTGATGATCTTCATCCGTCTCTCAATTAAGCCTATTTAACTACATTTTTTTCCCTTCCAAATAAATGTGGGATGGAGCTTCATGTACCGTCCGTCCCTTTTTTTCCATCAAACGGATCATCTTCATCCGTCTCCTATATTTAGTAGGCTTCTAAAGCGACTCCTAAGTTTAGCAATACACTGTTCACTCATATTCTAATATTTGGGTTTTTAGCAAACGACTGTGAGAGACTTTTTTTTTACTTTAATTGCTAAATTTTTAAGTATTTAGAAAATGATAGTGGATGCTATAAGTAGTGTGAGGCAGACATAACCGTCCATCAAGGGATATCGTTCAAAAGTGGTACAAACATTTGTATAGGTGAGTAAGTTGAGTCAATGGGAATTCAAACTCCATGTAGTACAACCAAGTGGTGAGGTAGTTTAAAGGCACATCAATCTAGAAACGGAAGCAAAAGTCATCATATGATCCTGAGGCATTGAATTCCAATACATTGCCTCGCAAACATTTTGATGAAGGCAAGTTGCCGGAGACATTAATAAAACGAGTGGATAAGACATTTGATGTTGCATATTTAGTGGTGAAAACAACAGATGTGAGTTCTTGTTATTTATAAAGGAGAGAAATCTCAATCCCAGATCTGGATCTGAGATGATGATTTGATGAGAAGCAAGAGAGGGGTGTTGTTGGTCGCTGGCTACCCTGAACACCTGCAAAATGCCTAGAAACACCGGGAGAGATCCCGACGATAGGCCCTTCGATGATCTAGTCAGTCACTGGAAGAAGGGAAATTTAGGGTTCAAGTGGAAGAAAGAGGGAGAGGGTCTGGTATTTATAAGCAGAGTGAGTGGAAACCCTAACCCTTATGGGCCGGGTAACCCTCTTCTGTAGGCCTAAAACAACAGAAGGCTCACGGGAGCTATAAGCCTGATTCTGTAGGAGTCTACGGATCCTGAGGGATTAGACGGTTCATATTGAGCCAGATTATTTACTCATATCATAGGCCCCCATTCCTGGAGGGTTGTATGTATCAGCCATCGAGGAGTAGTTCATTCTTGTGAGAAGATTGGTAGACAACGTTCAGGAGTATAGGATGGAAGATCCCTGAAGAGAGTGACATGAAGCCAAGATCGAGCTCCATGATGACTGAGCTCCGACCTCTGAGCGTCGAGCATTGTGTGTAACCTGGTAGCTGGTTCGAGGTTAACGCCGAGCGTCGAGCGCCGAGCTTCGTAAGTAAGGTGCTGGCTCGAGGTTGATGCCGAGTGTTGAGCTTTGTGTATTTTGTGAGAAAGACAGATACTAGTTCGAGATTAATGTTGAGCATCGAGCTCTGTTCTTTGTGATAAAGCTAGGTGCTAGCTCAAGGTTGATGCCGAGTGTCGAGCTCTGCGTGCTTTGTCAGAAAGACAAATGTTGGCTCAAGGTTAATGCCGAGTGTCGAGCTCTATGCTTTGTGAGAAATCTAGGTGCTTGCTCAAGGTTGATGTCGAGCGTCATGCTTTATGTGCATTGTGAGAAAACTAGGTGCTTGCTCGAGGTTGATACCGAGTGTCGAGCTCTGTGTACTTTGTGAGAAAGACGAATGCTGGCTCGAGGTTAATGCCGAGAGTTAAGCTCCGTGTGTGCTTTATGAGAAAGCTAAGCGCTTGCTCGAGGTTGATGCCGAGCGTCGAGCTCTGTGTGCTTTGTGAGAAAGATATTTGCTGGCTTGAGGTTAATGCCGAGCGCCGAGCTCGGTGTGTGCTTTGTGAGAAAGCTGAGCACTTACTCATGGTTAATGCCGAGCATCAAGCTCTGTGTGATTTTTGAGAAAATGTTGGGTTGAGGTTGATGCTGAGCATCGATCTTAGTGTGTGCTTTGTGAGAAAGCTAAGCGCATGCTCGAGGTTGTGCCGAGCATCGAGCTCTGTGTGCTTTGTGAGAAAATTAGGTGCTTGCTCGAAGTTAATGTTGAGCATCGAGCTCTGTGAGCTTTGTTGAAAAATACACATGCTGGCTTGAGGTTAATGTCGAGCATTGAGATTCGTGCTTTGTGAGAAAGCTAGGTGCTTGCTCGAGGTTGATGTCGTGCATTGAGCTCTGTGTTCTTTGTGAGAAAGCTAGGTGCTTGCTTGAGGTTAATGCCGAATGTCGAGCTTTGTGTGCTTTGTTGAAAAAGACACATGCTGGCTCAAGGTAAGTGTCGAGCATCGAGCGCTGTGGATGCTTTGTGAGAAAGCTAGTTGCTGGTTCGACGTCTATGCCGAGCTCTGAGCATGATGGAATTTGTGAGAATTGAGAAAAGGAGTATAGGCTTCCTACGGTTGTGGTGGCACGTGTGATGTACGTGCTATGCTGACGTCACGGTTGTGAAAATCGATGCGTCAACATCTTACCCACCATTGGATTTAGATGGGCGATTGAGATCTATCTGTGGAAATCGAGGTGTCACAGAGCTGCCTATATATCCCCTACCCCTCTCATTTTTCACTTTGCACTCTCTCTAGTTCTCAGAGTTTCTCTCTCTCTAGGTGCTGCCCAGTAATTGGCGTTCATCTTTTCAGTGAACTTTCCGGCATAGATAATCAGGTTAGTATTTTTATTATGTCGAGAGTTCAGTCCGGTTCTTCTGCCTCTACATCTGGACAGGGCAATGGTGATCACCTCTCTGACTCCTTGTCTTGGGAGACGAGGGAACAGGTCTACGACGTCAAGCTGCTCTGCAGTCGAAAACCCTTCGTAGTGGAATCGACCAACTCGGAAGGAGTGGTGAAAGTGGCTGAGGTAGTTGAATGGGTAATGAAGAAGCGGTGGAGGAAGTTGGTAAAGGGGTTTGTGAGGAGGAGGACAATGAAGTGGTGGACGTCGATCCGTCGGTTGAGGCCTCTAATCTGAAACCGTTGGTGACACCGTCCCCTCCCAAGGCCCTTCGTATTCGAGGGAGGAGAATGAGGCGGACCCTCCCAGATAGTCTGGCACAGCCGGATGAGTTCCTTTCCAAACATGGGCTCGACGTCCCTTATCTCCAGCAACCGAGCTCCATTAGGATGTATCCGGATGATATTGGGACTTGATTCAATATAGGGTGCAACCTTCTTTGCCGAGTCGACAAAAGATCCGGATGGACAAGACGCCGAGTGTCTTGACGGTCGATGACCTACCACTGATTTGAGCTAATTACTTCATAGGGTTGAAGTATGAATTGCTGATTCTGAACTTCGGTCTCCATCCCACGGATAAATCGGCGCCTTGGTATTGTATGTTTCCAGTGGATGCTTTCAGTTTGGGGTTGCGGCTGCCGCTACATATGTTTATCAAGGAGGTGTTGAACTGGGGGGGTGGGGGGGGAGTGGTGGTGGTGGCAGTGGTTGTGCCCAATGCAGTACGGCCCGAACTCCTGGAAGCAGCTTGTGTGCTTCATGTTACTTTGCGAGGAGAGAGGAGTACCTCTGAAATAGAAGTACTTCCGAGCCGTGCTGGTTGTCAGTTCGTCAGGTGAGTATGAGGGAGTTTACTACATCTCGCCTCTCCCCAAGAAGAAGGTAGTCCATGGACATTCGGACTCCATAAAAAGGTGGAAGGAGAAATATTTCATCATCCGAAGTCAGGTGCCTTGGGAAATCCCCACGAGTTGGAATTTTTATAAGCCGAATCACAGGTCACCGAGGAGAAGGGACCTGACGGATGAGGAGTGGGCCGATGTGGATTAGATCGTTTCTGGCAATAGCATCGGTTGGCCGAACGTGACAGAGAGGCACCTGGCCAGGATCGGACTGAACCCCATTCCTTCTCGTTTGTCTTTCATTTTCTTTTTTATCCAACTTTTTCCCTTCGTTTTTATAGCCTTGTCTTTCTTTCACAGACAAGGACGATGCCTCCATTGACGTGAGGAGAACTCAGTTGGCCAAGAGGAGGGCGGCCGAGCAGTCAAAGCAGAGGAATGGGTCTTTTCAGGGGGGTCCGAAGGCCCCTCGGATCTGACCCAAGAGGTAGAAGACCCTATCGGTTTCGGGGACACCCTACTCATCGATGGTGGTACCTAGATAGAATAACCTTAGGGTTACGAAGGTACTGAAGGGCAGGGTCCCTTCCGTTCATCCTGCAGCCCAGGAAATGGTGGGTGAAGAGGGGCTTAGACCGTGGGCTCCTGACTGGGTTGTGAGGGAGGCCGACACGCTGACCGAGGGGCCAGTGGCGATTGAAATAATGGAGAAACTGGCCATGCCTCGCAATAAGGAAGCCCTGGCGACCAAAACCCTGGAGTCCTGCTATATGAGGTAGACTCAGGCCAGCGTGCTAGTAAGGCTTTGTTCAACTCCATGACTCCTTACTTCGATCTTTTTATTTTTTATTTCTGAAGTCTTATCCCCTCATTTGCATGCATCTATGTCCAGGGCCCAGATGATGAGGCTGCACTCCCACGAGCTCATGCGGGAGGTGAAGAACGCTCAACGTATGAGCGTGAGATGAAGGACCTGAGGCTGAAGCTGGGAGTGTCTGAGTCTCGTGAACAGGCTTTTAAGGCTGAGCTAGCTTCCCTTGCCGACAATTGAGTCTGGGTAGAGGGAGAAATAAGGAAGGCAGCCGCCAGGGAGCTGAAGAAGATGAGGACCGCCGGTATGGACAAGGTCATTGCCTCCCAGGATAAGGCATACAACCGGACCCTCGAGCACGTCAAGTTCTACTACCTTGAGTGCTAGCTCGAGGAGTTTAATTATGGTATGAAACTCCCCGAGCGTTCGAAGATGCCCAGCGGAGACGGTGAAGAGGAGGGTGACGCAATGCTGGCCGAGGAGGATGTAGTGGTGACGACCGATGTAACCCCTATTTTTCATTTTATGTATTTTGGGATGTATTTTTTTTTCTTCTTTTGAGTATTTATTCATATTGTATTCTCCGACTCTTTTGAACCGTGTATTGGATCTTCTTTTTCAATATATTCATCTATTTGAATTGTCGTCTTTTATTTGATCTTCTTGATTCTATTGTCAGCCTATTGTTCAGTCTCTAATTGATCGAGCTATTATTTTTTATCCTCATTATTTAAATTATTCATGTCCTATTTTATTTATTCATTTTGTTCCCATCTCATTATTGGATCACCATATATTCTATTTGGATCTTTTAATTAAACCCAAAATCCTATTGAAAACCCTATCAAGTCTCTTGAATAAACCCTATTAAACCCAATAGCTTTACATACCCAATAACCCTGTTGGATCCACTACTCCTATGCACCCAATACCTGTTAGCCCACACACCTTCCTCTATATACACCTAACCCTAATACCCAACTATATATATTCTACATTATACATGTTCACCTCCATCAAACCCTAGCCGCTTCGTCCCCTACCACCCGATTCCCTGTGCACCCCCATCCTCCTGCTCCCACTCACCTCTCTCTCACCCCGACCTACCCAACACCCTGTCCCCTCTTCCGATCCACTCGCGACTCAACCACAGCAACCTCCCGACGCTCCCTTGCCTTCCTATCGCACCGCCAGTCAGCAGCCAGGCCGTCGCAGTGCTCTCCCGCTGCGCTATTCTTCCCTCCGACGCCTGACGCAGCACAGCCCGACGCTCCTTTCCATGCTGTGCCTTCCCCGACACCATACACAGCAGCGACGGTAAGCCACATCGACAGCCGTGTGCAGCGCTGCCATTGTTGTTCTCTCGTCGCATGCACACCCCTCCGCTGCCCTCTCTTATGTGCGTGTGTTGGATCTCGTGGGTTCGTTGTTCGTGAGTTGATCGTCGTTCGTTCGTTCGTTGAGTTCGTGCTGGGAAACCGTTGCAGAATTTCTGACAGATCTCAGTTTCGATTTGTGAGTTGCAAGTTATTGCTGTTTTACTACAAATGTGTAGAAAATTCCAGAATCTGTTTTATATGAATTCTATATGGTTATCTATCTTTATACTGATGTTAAAGATAATATTTTGATCCAATATTTTGCTAAGTAAAACTAGACTTGATTGGAATTAACCCCTAATTTTTGTGGATTTAATTGATGACTTTTATAAACTATTCTATACTTGCAAATAACTAATGTACTTGTAGAATTTTCATGCTGTATAGTAAAGAACTTAAATTTCAACCTGATTCTATTTTCTGTTTATAAAAACTTTGGAAATGTGAATTGTAGACTGCTGTATCTATTTTATCACCCTTTCGACAGATCTGGATTTCGATTTATATTTTGTGATCTATTGCTGCTTTAGTACTGCTGTGTCAAGAGTTTCAGATTTACAAATTTGATGTATCTTGCTGTTTTCTGATTTTATTTGACTATGCTATCTATGTTAAAAAATTATGAAATTATATTTGCTAATACTAAACATACTGGGGAATACCCCAGATTTTTCTCGGATTTAATCAGTAAATTTTTATGACTTTTTCCTGTTTATGAATACAAAATTCTGATTTCTAGTTGAACATGTTTTCTGGATACAATTCTATTTTGAGTCCTGTCTTTGTGAATTACTATATGAATTATATATATTTGCTGGATTCGGCCGAGAGTCTATTTTCCACATTTTCTGACGGATCCAGGTTTGCATATTCGTGGCAATGGGAATCCCAGATTTAGTACAGTACTGTCTTGCTGTCATAAACTAGAATTTTCGTTGTCCTAATCTTTTATGAGTTGTCTTGCACCTGTACATGTTTATCTTCCAACCTGAACCTATTACTTGTTCATATCATGTTATTCTTGCTCTGTTTTGTGACACATACATGCCTGTTTGATAATAATAACAAAATAACCAAGCCGGGATTTAAGGGAAAGATCTAGTAGTGGAAACTATAGAAATGTGTACTTGGAAGGGAGCCCGTGTTTCCCACCTGATGATCTGTTATCTATTACCTGTTATATGATTATGCATGATCCTGATTATCTGTTTACTTGATTCCTGACTACATACTTCCTTATGAGAAGGTGTACTCAGAAGGGGGCCCGTGTTTCTCACTTGTTACCCAACTACATACTTCCTTAGGAGAGGGTGTACTCGGAGGGGACCGTAGGTCCTACCTGTGCATGATTACTGTGGTAGGGTAAAAATGGCCTGCGGGCCCAACCAGGGCCCAATACAACTCTCACTCAGGAAAGGTAAAAATAGCAATCTAGCTCGGCTTCGAACCATTACAGGATCGGCGCCGAACCTCAATCGCACCCCCCAGAGCCGACCTCCTCGTATCCGACGAGCCTCAGTGACCCTCGGTCTCCGATCCGTGACAGCCCCATGAGCCGCCCCCCCCCCTCTCTGGCGAAGCAGGGGGATGACCTGGCACAATCTAGGCCCTCCGATTCTCCCAGAGGCACAGAGGACCCACGATCAGCCATGTCAGCTCTATACCGCTCAGGGTTTTGCCACGTCAGCCCTATACCACTCCTGGTATTGCCACGTCATCCCTAAACCCCCTGGGCCTTCTGCCACGACAGGCCCATGGGCTTTCGGGTTCAGACCCGGCCCCCAAGCGGATCCAAACCCGGTTGGGATTCTCTATAAATACTAGACCCTCACCCACCTTTTCAGGTAATGAATCTTTTGCCACTTAAATTCACCTAGTTATTGCTACTCTCTCACAGAGACTGACTAGATCGTCGGAGGGTCCGCCACCAGGACAAACCCCGGTGTTTCAGGACCGTCTGCAGGTACACAAGACCTCGGATCCGAATCCTCTGATCCGAGCCCAGATCTCCGAACCACCCCGAGGTCGCCACAGGTCACACCCGGTCAGCCTAGGGTCGTCAGACGAGCAGCTTTCTCCTTCAACTACAAATTGAGTCCAAACTCACACCTGGTGCATCCACACGTCTCCCAGAAATAAACCGTATCAGGTTGGCGCCGTCTGTGGGAAAACTGCTTCAGAAGCCGACCCGAGCCCGACCATCGAGCGACCTCGACAGTCGAACTCCCATGGCCTCCAGAGGCCAGGAGGCCGCGTCCGCCGTCAACCGACGGGACACACCCCCACCAAATACCAATGCCGGGCCACGCGCATCAAGGCACGGAGATTCCCGTCAGGGATCCCGGCAAAGCACCACCCGTACAGTCCAGCCCTACCTACGAGGAATAATCGTTAACTGTCAAATCACCCGCAGCAGGGGAAGGGCCGCTTCCAACCCGGCCCCGAACCATCCACGACCACCGCCCGAGAGACGGAGGCCCGCACTCAGCCGCATCGGAAGGCAACCTTCAGGCCAACCAAACAGGGTCGAGGGAGCCCCCGTCACTCAGAAGGAGTTCCAGGACTTCCGAAGAGAAATTCTTGGGGCCCTCCGACGGGCCCCCAGGGGAGAAACACTCCGTTCCCAAACCAGGTCGGACTCCGAGGCCAGCGTGTCCCGACCATCAACAATCCAGCCAGAAGGCAATGACATACTCCTAAGGCGCCTCCAAAGAATGGAAGATCGCCTCGATCACATAGGGGACGGCGGCCAAAGAGCGGCTCAGGGGTACAGACCTATCCGACCTCCCTTCTCCGCCCCCATCCTCCAGGCAGAAATACTCCGGGACTTCCGACTTCCTCAGTTCGAGACCTACGACGGCGAGGGAGATCCTACTGATCACATGGAGGGCTTCAAAACCCTCATGATGATTCACAGCGCCTCAGATCCCCTGCTGTGCCGAGCCTTCCCGGCCACCCTTCGAGGTCCGGCTCGTGAATGGTTCTCAAAGCTCGCTCCCGGCTCCATTTACTCCTTCCTCCAACTAGAGGGCAATTTTCTCGCCCACTTCGTCACCAGCCGGAAGGCGGAGAGGACTAGCGCTTCTTTACTTGGGCTCAAGCAGATAGAGGGAGAATCCCTCAGAGTGTTCGTCCGAAGATTTACCACGAAGGCGAGGTCGGTCTCCTCTCTTGATCCAGGCGTCGCCTCTGCGGCCTTTCGGCACAACGTTCGTCATGGACAGCTGAAAGCTTCGCTGGCGAAGAGACCCCCCGTCGACTTTCCCGATCTCCTCAACAGGGTCGAAAAATACATCAGGGCAGAAGAGGCCCTTAACCCCGAAGATACCCGGGAGGCCATCGGGAAGGGAAAAAGGAAGGTCGGAGAGGTCGAACCATCCAAGAAAGCTCCGAGGGACGCGGGGGCCATGAAGAAGGTCCCGCCGGTCCCCCGCTTCGAGAGATACACTCCCTTGACCAATAACATATCCGCCATCCTCTTGGAAATCGAAGACAAAGGCATCGTCCGACTACCTCCCCGACCTAATAGCAACAGGAATCAAGACCAGTGCTTCTACTGTCGCTTCCACAGAGATCATGGGCACGATACCAATCAATGCCGAGCCCTGAAAGACGAAATCGAGGAACTCGTCTCACAAGGGTTCCTCCGACAGTCCACCCGGGAAGGCCGACGGGATCGGCAAGATGATAGGAGACGGAGACTCTCGCCCCCGAACCATACGACGGCCCACCTCAATGAACAGGATCTCGGGTCCAAGGGAACCACGGATACGCCATTCATCTTGCACTATGTCCACGGAGGGCCGATAGGAGGAGGGTCAAATACATCCCGAAAAGCCCTCCTCCAAGAGGCGAATGCTGTCCAAAACAACCCCTCGTCCAAGCCACAGCCGGGGACAGTCAGCTTCTCAGAAGAAGACCTCGAAGGCGTTCACCTACCCCACTGCGATGCCCTTGTCATCAGCCTCCACGTGGCTAACTGCGAGGTACGCCGAATCCTCGTTGACAATGGTAGCTCAGTTAATATTCTTTTCCTCAAAACCTTCGAGAGCCTCAAATTACCCGGTGGGAAGCTCAAGCCCGCCAGATACCCATTGCATGGATTCTTCGGCGCCCCTGTCGCAATAGAAGGGATTGTTACCCTCGAGGTCACCACAGGGTCGGCTCCTGACGAGAGGACCGAATCCATGGACTTCATGATTGTCAACATCAAGACAGCTTACAACGCCGTCCTCGGCCGACCCGGACTGAGCTCCCTCCAGGCGGTACCTTCGGCCTACCATCTAAAACTCAAATTCCCCACCCACCAAGGGATAGGCATCGCCCGAGGTAGCCACGAAGTCGCGCGGTCGTGCTATATGACTACCGTCGGAGAGGGTGTGTTCCCTCTCGACGCCGCTGAACTCGTACCCGAGAAAGATGTCCCAGCTCCCGAGCCTTTCGATGAACTAGAAGAGGTCCTGTTCGATGCCAAGGAGGAATCAAAGTAGTTCCGGATAAGCCGCTCACATCATCGCCCGCGCCCGCCGCAACGAAGATCTCTTCGCTTGAAAGCCTTCCGACATATCTGGGATCTCTTCAGCGATTCCCAGCTCATGGTCAACCAGATCACCGGGGAATACGAGGCCCGCGATGATTGCATGATTGGATGCTCGACGGCAGTCCGACGACTCCTGGCATCCTTCAGCTGCGCCACAGTTAGCAGAGTCCCCCGGGCACAGAACGCTCAAGCAGACGCACTATCCAAACTCGCCCCTTCCTCCTTCGAGGGTCTCGATCAGACAGTGCTCATAGAAGTCCTCTTGAAGCCAAGTATCGAAGACCAGAAGCTGGAGGCGATGCGTGTACAAGATGATACCAGCCCTGGACCACTCCCATCCGAAGATTCTTAATCAAATGCCGAGCCCCTAACGAAGTTCCTAGAGAAGCGAACATAGGGTCTAACTTGGCTAATGTATGAAAAAACCCTCTGTAAACTCTCACATGTAAAGGGCGGCTTCGACGACCCCCCCCCCCCATCTGGTATGAAAGGAATCCCCTTTTTGTCAAAACTCCAAATGATTCGGCAGATCCAACTTAAACGCCAAACATCGGGATCGGTCCCCGAACCCTCACTCCGGTATCATCCCCAGTGCCTCGGTAGGCCCAACCCAGCTTCGGGCCAGGGGCCCTTCCCAAGGCCCCGCGTTGATCCCTCACGGATCGACGAAGCCGAACCACGCCTCCGCCGACGTTTACCGCATTCCTAAGCAAAGCGAAGGGGAAAAAGAATTCTTTATTCATACCTTTAGTTGATTATGAGAAAACAAGTAATGACCGTTACAGGACCGCTCCACTCATCTCAAGCCGAAGGAAGCTACCATCTTAGGGCCCCGCGGGTCCAACAAAGGGCGGGACCACTCCGACCGAATGGCTAGGAGCCCTCTCCTCATCATGGCGATCCACCGGCTCAGCCGCGGTCGACGCGCCAGCCACGGAGCTCTGAGCATCCTCCGGTCGCATGCGCTCCAGCAGGAGCAGCGCAGAAGGAACTCCCTCTGCTCGCCGACCCACGAAAGAAGAGGACGAGACGCCCAGCATCGTCTTGTAGCGGTGTATCTCCATCTCCTTCTCCACTATGACATCACGAAGTAAACTCTCGGAGGGGGGCCTCTGCACCGAGGCGTTCGACATGGTATGTCCAAGACCGACGCCTCCGAGGTCCCGGTCCACCATCGCCCTCCTCAGCCGGCTCGCCTCCTCACCCAAGGCCTCGGACTTATTCCGGTAATAATTAAAAGCCGCGTCAGTATCACGAGCCCCCTTTCGGTAGCGAACCAACGTGGCCACTAGGGACTTAACTTTGCTCTGGAGCCACGCCACGTCGGAGCGGCAGGGGTCCGCCTCGGGAAGAAGAGCCGCAGCCTACAAGAAAACCGGCCAACTCAAAATGCATAGGCAAGGAGAGCCAGAAAACACCCGAAGTCAAAACACTTGGCCGGTCAAAAATCTTTTTTATTCTGAAAATTGAATCACTTCTTACAAAAATGCGGTGGCCAGTCCGCGGAAGGCAAATACAATCGAGAGGAGAAAATAGAAAGACAAAAATTACACAGTCTGTTTTCCCACCTCTGCATCGGTAGGCGGGTCCACGAGGGGGTCGACAGGCGGGTCGGGAGCAGCCCCTCCTTCGCCGGGAGTCTTCGGTGTCTCGTCGACCTCCATGTCATACTCGAAGTTCGACAGATCAAGGGCCGGGTGGAAGTGCTTCACGTGGCTGAGTGCCTTCGCATAACACTCGTCTTGGGCATTGATCACCAGAAGCTGACTCGTCTCTGTCAGCTCTTTCAGCTCCTTGGCAAACTCCTTCTCCTGAGCCGCCATCTTCTCCGCCCATTCCCCCCTCTCCTTGTCGAATGCCGTCTTCATCTCTTGCTCCCTCTTCTGAGAGCCTTCGAGTTCTGTCTTCATTTCCTTCGTCTCCTGCTCGGCCTTGTCCGCCCTATCACGCTCCCGCTTCAAAGCGGCCTCGTAAAGGCCCTTCACGTGGGCCCCCTGCACGGTCGCCTGTAGTCACCAAGCACAACTAAGGAAGCCTCCTTTACAGCGTAATTGCGGAACAAGAGAGGTTGACAGACTTACCAGCACATTGGCCTGTGCGAGGCGTGTATACGCCGCGTCCAGGGACTCGGCCTTCATCTCCGAGTGATCCTGGGGGGTCGCCAACTTACTCGCCACCTCGACGGCTTGCCGCCCTCGGGTCAAACTGTCTCCCTCGCGAATCGACCAATCCGGCACCCACGGTCGCCGAAGCCTCTCCTATATCTCCGGATCCGCCAGAGGGCCCTTTCCCTTATCAAGATCGGTTACCTTACCCTGGTCCGGATCGCCCTGAACCGCCGCGTCCTTGACCGTCTCTGAGCAAGTCCTTTTTGCCCTCGGCTGAACAGGGGCCTCGAAAACCCCCGGGGACGACCCCCTCGTCTTCGCCTTCTTCTCGGCCTCCTCCTTCTTCATTTCGCGCCTCCTCGCCTTGATCGACTCAGGATCCATACCTGCAAAAAAGTCCAGTAAGGACAATGAGTACGGAGGAACAACAAAGCCAAAAAGAAAGAAACAACTACATACATGGATCGGCCGGGCTCAGTCCGGCATTCGTCAAGTGGCCCTCGGTCACCTTCGCCCAGTCGACGCTATGTGACAAACGGAGACGCTCAACAAAACCCCACTCCTCGGCAGTCAGGTCCCTCGGCCTCAGCGTTTTATAGCTCGGCTTGTAGTGATTCCACCGAGTGGGAATATCCCAAGGTTCCTCACTCCGGATCACTAGATACTTCTTCTTCCACTCCTTGATGGAATCCGGGTGACCATGAACAAACTTCCCCTTGCCCCGGGGCGAAATGTAATAGATACCCTCAGCCGACGAGCCAATCATCATCATCGCTCGGAAGATGTTCAACCGAAGAGGTACCCTCTGCTCCTCGCACAACAACACGAAGCAGATGATCTGCTTCCAGGAATTGGGCCCGTACTGCATCGGCGCCAAGGACGCCCAGTTCAGCACCTCTCGGACGAACGGGTGAACAGGCAACCTAAAGCCGGATATAAAGGCATCCACGGGGAAGACGCAATACCGATCCGGCAGAGGGTCGGTCGGTCGAAGAGTGGAGCTCGGCAACATGAGCTCATAGCCGGACCCTATATGGAACGCCAACCGCAAAGCCTCTAAGTTACCTGCCTCCAGAACGGTCGGAAATGCGTCCATTATCACCCTCTTCCGGCTCGGCGACGACGGTTGGACCCCACACTCCTCCTTATCAGAAAGATCGTCGGGGTACCGACGAAACGGCTTAGACCGTACGGGTGACCCTGTCGTCAAGTTAACAGGCGCCTGACTCGAGCCCCCAATCCTCGACCCCCTCTTCTTCGGAGCCCTCTTTTTCTTCTTGGTCCGTTCAGGAGAGGGGGTAGATAATAGCCCCAGACCTATCGGCATGGAACTCGAGCCCACGCCCTGACCTCCTATCTGAGCCCCTTCAGCTCCCCCTTCCTCTCCAGAAACCATCTGTAGAATCTGAACTTCGGCAGAACTACCGCCCCCCTCCTCAGAATCACTACTCTCCACAACAAAAAGCCTCCGAGACCGCAGCGGCTTCACGTCATACATTGGCTGTTCCTCGCCAACAGACTCCCCCTCAAGATCAGACTCCTCCCGCGAGGTCAGTCTAGAGGCGGGTTTTGCTCCCCCCCCAGACGTCGATGCCAATGAGCCTGACTGAGCCCTATCCATCTGTGCCTAAACTAAAAACAAACTTACCAACAAACCGGGGGTCGCCTCGGATGAACGAACCTGGTACAGCGAATGGTAGGAACGAAGACTGAGATATTGGGAGATCTGTTAGAAAGAGAAAGAGGCGAAATGAGAAGTGGACGATAGGGGGAGAGGGGGGAACATTTATAGAGGGGAGAAACGACTCCTCGATTTCTGCAATCACTGTTCACCGATTGACGTGTAGCGGCCGCCTAGAAAACCGTGCCACGTCCTCGAAACATGGGCTTCTGACGTCATCCAGTGCCAGGCTGGCAACCAGACACAGGGGTCGGGCCGGATGAAGTGCTCGGCGAAAAAATTTTCCTTGTTAAAGATTTAAGGCTACAGGACTCGGTAGGCTCCCCTCTCACCCGTGAACAACTTGGGGCTTACAGCCTCGGCAGCCGAAAACCCCAAATCGTTCCCGGGTGGCAGGAAAGCCACCACCGCCTGCGCCCCAGGTTCCAGAGCTCGGTCGGCTCCTCTCTCCCCCTCGAACAGCTTGAGGCTTAAGGCCTCGTCGAAAGCCACCATCTCCTAGAACCCTATGAGAGTCGTCTGATATCCGAGGCTCTTCACCCCCAGATCCAGGACACGATGGATGCCCCTCCCGTCCCGATCTTTCTCGGGCCAGACATCCGTATGGGAGTCGTCTGACCCGAAAAAGGATCCAGACGGCAGAGTCGCCACCGATTCGAGGCCCCTTGGCGCCACAACAAAGTTTTTTAGAAGAGAGACGCCCACCGAAGCAGACACCTCAGGTGGCCATTGAACCACCCTTGCTGTGATCAAACCCGCTAGGGGAGGGAGAGGTATTTATAGCCTCCCCCAAGACCCGCCTTTATGACATTGGGAAAGCCAATCTATGGAAGCCCATGCGCCACCTGCGTTCAGGCTGGCAGCGTCATTTAATGCCCCTAGAAAAATGGACCATCACACGAATCCCGGAAGCGCCATCAAGACTCCGCTAAAGCGACAGACCACACGGTTCAAACCTTCTTCTCAGGAAGAATCACCGGCTCGCCATCACCCTTGCCGACACATAATCCCTCGTCATCTCGAGGTTCGGTCGAGCACCAGGGCCTTCTTCTCAGGAAGAATCACCGGCTCGCCATCATCCTTGCCGACACGTAATCCCTCGTCTTCTCGAGGTTCGGTCGAGCACCAGGGTACTCTTCTCAGGAAGAAACAACGGCTCGCCATCACCCTTGCCGACACATAATCCCTCGTCATCTCGAGGTTCGGTCGAGCACCAGGGCCTTCTTCTTAGGAAGAATCACCGGCTCGCTATCACCCTTACCGACCCATAATCTCTCCTCATCTCGAGGTTCGGTCTGGCACCAGGGTACTCTTCTCAGGAAGAAGCAATGGCTCGCCATCACCCTTGCCGACACATAAACCCTCGTCATCTCGAGGTTCGGTCGAGCACCAGGGCCTCCTTCTCAGGAAGAAACAACGCCTTGCATCGCCCTTATCAAACACGTAATCCCTCGTCATATCGAGGTTGGGCCGGGCACCAGGGTACTCTCCTTCGGAAGATTCAACGATTTGCCATCCCATTTCCACGACCATGAACACTCCTCCCCGGCTAGCTCCCGCACCCCCGCAGGAGTGGGGGGCTTGTGTGGTAGGGTAAAAATGGCCTGCGGGCCCAACCAGGGCCCAATACAACTCTCACTCAGGAAAGGTAAAAATAGCAATCTAGCTCGGCTTCGAACCATTACAGGATCGGCGCCGAACCTCAATCGCACCCCCCAGAGCCGACCTCCTCGTATCCGACGAGCCTCAGTGACCCTCGGTCTCCGATCCGTGACAGCCCCATGAGCCGCCCCCCCCCACTCTCTGGCGAAGCAGGGGGATGACCTGGCACAATCTAGGCCCTCCGATTCTCCCAGAGGCACAGAGGACCCACGATCAGCCATGTCAGCTCTATACCGCTCAGGGTTTTGCCACGTCAGCCCTATACCACTCCTGGTATTGCCACGTCAGCCCTAAACCCCCTGGGCCTTCTGCCACGACAGGCCCATGGGTTTTCGGGTTCAGACCCGGCTCCCAAGCGGATCCAAACCCGGTTGGGATTCTCTATAAATACTAGACCCTCACCCACCTTTTCAGGTAATGAATTTTTTACCACTTAAATTCACCTAGTTATTGCTACTCTCTCACAGAGACTGACTAGATCGTCGGAGGGTCCACCACCGGGACAAACCCCGGTGTTTCAGGACTGTCTGCAGGTACACAAGACCTCGGATCCGAATCCTCTGATCCGAGCCCAGATCTCTGAACCACCCCGAGGTCGCCACAGGTCACACCCGGTCAGCCTAGGGTCGTCAGACGAGCAGCTTTCTCCTTCAACTACAAATTGAGTCCGAACTCACACCTGGTGCATCCACACGTCTCCCAGAAATAAACCGCATCAATTACCTATTACATGATACCTGAACCTGTACCTGTTTACCTGATACCTGAGTACATGGCCCTATAAAATGCACTACGAAATCTAAACGTAACTTGTTTGAATGTAGCAACCATGTAATAAATGGATGGGATGCATAAAGTGCTATCTAGATAGAAATAAATACAAGACTTGACTTGACATAACATGATACCTGTTACATGCTCACCTGTTACATGCTTACCTGTACATGCTACCTGTTTACCTGTTTACATGTTTACTTGCTTGCATGATACTTGACATCTGTTACATGTTACCTATACCCTGTTAGTATACCATGTTACTTGATTTTTGTTTCCTGATTTATGTTAGACATCTTGTTTTCCTATTTCACTCATTCCATGCAATATTTGCTTTCGTTGTTACTCTATACTTGTTTATCTTTTTCAGTACTTGTGTTTGCACTACAAGCGGCCCGTAACTTGCATTGACGGGCATTTTGTTTTCTTTTTTCTCTTCCTGCAATTTGTTAAATTGTAGATTTTGATGATCAGCTGTCGATGGAGTAGGTGATCTCAGATTCTAGTTGCTGGAGTTCTTGCTATTATTATTCCATGTTGCTTATTTTGAATAAATGTATTGCTACATGGATTATTTGTATTGGGAAGTTTGACCCAGAATTTATGACTTATCGAGATTTGATTTATTTGGGATTATTAAGTTTTGTTTCAAGTAATTCTTGTTGGTATATTGATTCATTCATGCATGCGTGGATGATTTCTCCTTGTTTATTTTTTGTTATTCCTGTAAAATGTTGTAAAGATCCTGACAGCTTATGGATGATGAAAATCATTCGCTGGACTTAGTCACATATCCATATTCAGTATCTCCTTTTTGGGAAGCAGGGCGTGATACGATTTTTAGTGGTATCAGAGCACATGTTTGGCTAATGTATTAGTTTAACTGATATATTAGACAAGCTTGGCTCGATCTTGGATTGGTTCAACAGTACACAGACCATGCATACATGAATAAATTAAATAACTTTGATCTAGATGCGTATTATTTTTGATCTTGTGCAGACAATGGCTCGCAGAGGTTCCATTTCTCGTTCTCAGGAAGATCAGCCTGGACTTGGGGCCGTTACCAATGTGTTGGAATGGTTGACCAATATGCAGCAAAACCACAGTGATCTTGTGATGGATGCCTTGGAAGCTGCCCGGGTTCTACCTCCCACTGTGCCTATGCAGACAGCTCTCCCTCCTCGTCCGGATACGGTTACAGATTTCATGAGGCTGTATCTTGACAGATTCTTGGGCACTGAGACGCCTTTAGAGGCAAAGCAGTGGCTGGTCCGAACTGAGCAGTCACTTTTGGCAGCAAGACTTGCCGATGTTGATAAAGTGGATGTGGTAACCATCTTGCTGGTGGATCTGGCCCACATTTGGTGGAGGTCCGAGTCCGAAAGGCTCGTGCAGTCTATTGCTTGGGCCACGTTCACTAGGAGCTTCTTGGAGATGTTTTTTCCTAGTAGCACTCGAGTTGAAATGGGAGCAACAGTTCCTGGCCCTGAAACAGGTTGGTCGTTGTTCTATTCCATGCAATGTTGTAACCTGAGACTTTCTTGAAACAGGGCTCCAGGTCAGTAGATGAGTATGCAGCGGAATTTACTAGACTTAGCCACTTCGTAGCCGTTCTTGTGGCAAACGAAGAGGATAGGGCTTGTACTTTCACACTGGGACTTGAGCGAGATATTCGGGTGCATCTCGTCTCCCTTCGCTTGCGTACTTATGTTGAGGTTCTTGAGGCAGCTCGAGCTCAGGAGCAGGCTCATGGCAGGTTGACTCCTCCCCAGTGGACTGTTCTGCACTCTGTTGTTGCTAGGCCTTCTAGTGGGCCGATTCGGAGGCCTGTCCCCGCCCATCCTGCCAGGGCGACTCCCTACTCTTTTGCTGCTCCCAGGGGAGCTAGTTTTTGCGACTTTTTCCAGCTGGCCGGGCATGATCGCAGGGACTAGGGCTGCAATCGAGCTGAGCGGAGCCGAATATCTTCAGGCTCGAGCTCGACTCGTTAAGGAATCGACTCAGTTTTGAGCTCGATCTCAACTCAAGCTCGGTTCGAGCCGAGCTTTGACCAAATTCGAGCCGAATAGCTCGAGCTTAGCCTAAAATTTAAAAAAAAAAAACAAGCTCGAGCTCGGCTTGTTAAGCTATCGAGCTCGAAATCGAGCTCGAGCTCGGCTCGAGTCGAGCTTTGACCGAGCTTTGACCGAGATCGAGCCGAATAGTTCTATTCGTCTGCAGCCCTAGCGGGACTGTAGGCGTGCCAACCGCCGGTGCTTTGGTTGTGGTGCACCTGACCATTCAGTGCGGGATTTCCCGCAGCGGAGGATGGCTCTTCCAGCCAGGGGTCCAATTCAGCAGATAACCCCAGCTCGTGGTCCTGTTAGGCCACCTCTTCCTCTTCAGCACCAGGTCGTCGATCGGAGTACCGCTGCTCCCAGGAAAGGTCAGGCTTTCAACCTGACTGCTGCTGAGGCTGAGTCAGCAGAAGGAGTTGTTGCAGGTATATTTTGCATTTTGTTGTTTTGTTTTTTCCCTTTGTTTCTTCCATTTGTCTTGCATTATTCTTTCATATTATCTTTCTACATTGTATTTTCCTCACCCTTGATCATCAATTCTTTTTCTTTTGCTTTTGATTCTATCTTAGGTGTTGTCCTTGTTTGTTCATTCCCTGCTCATGTTCTCTTTGATTCCGGGGCAACCCATTCCTTCGTCTCTTCCCTTTTTTTGGCTTAGCATCAGTTGGATTGCAGCATTATGTCAGAGGCTTGGAACATTGTGATAGGTGGCGGTGTTTTTGTTTGTTCCTGGGAGTGCAGGCAGAGTCCCGTGGTTATTGGTGGCGCAGATTTCAAGGCTGACCTGATTGTAATTGGGAATTAGGATCCGACATCATTCTCGGTATGGATTGGTTGGGTGAATCCCATGCCATTATTGATTTCATGCCAAGAAAGTTGTATTCCGACTCCCAGGTTGCACAGAGTTTGAGTTCCATGCCGGGGAGACACCCCTTGGCTGAGCTAAGACTGCAGTTGGTTAGGAGGTTTGTGCGATGGAATTGCACTCAGGCCTATGACGCTACACCTCTAGTCGTGCAGGAATTCCTGGATGTCTTTCTATAAAAGTTGCCTGGCTTACCCCCTGATAGGGATGCGGAGTTCGATATTGAAGTTTATCCTGGTACGATGCCGATATCAAAGAGTCCCTACAGGATGGCACCGGTTGAGTTAGTAGAGCTTAAGGTGCAGATTCAGGAGTTGCTTGATTTGGGGTTCATCAGACCCAATGTTTCACCGTGGGGTGCTCCAATTCTTTTTGTCAACAAGAAAGATGGTAGTCGTCGACTGTGCATTGATTATCGGGAACTAAACAATGTTACTATGAAGAACCGGTATCCGCTGCCCAGGATCGATGACTTATTTGATTAGTTGAGTGGAGCAGCTATTTTCTCGAGGTTTGGATCTTCGTTCTGGGTACCATCAGGTCAAGGTGAAGGCGACTGATGTACAGAAGAATGCATTCTAGACCATATATGGGCACTATGAGTATCTTGTGATGTCGTTCGGAGTCACAAATGCGCTAGCTGTATTCATGAGTCTTATGAACAAGGTCTTTTCCCTGTTCCTGGATAGATTCGTGGTGGTCTTCATTGATGACATTCTGGTGTATTGTCGGAACTGGGAGGATCATGCTGAGCATCTTAGGTTGGTTCTGCAGACCTTGAGGGAGAATCAGCTCTATGGGAAACTTAGCAAGTGTGAGTTTTGGCTCGACAGAGGTACTTTCTTGGGGCACATTATCTCGGGCGATGGTATTTCAGTGGATCCGTCCAAGGTTGTAGCTGTGAAGGATTGGCCAGTTCCCAAGTCAGTTTTAGAGGTGAGGAGTTTCCTTGGTCATCGGAAATTCATCCAAGATTTTTCGAAGATAGCAGGACCATTGACTAAGCTCACAGGGAAGGATGAGAAGTTCTATTGGTCTGAGGCTTGCAGTGAAACTTTTGCTGAGTTGAAGAACCGGATGACGTCAGTGCCAGTGTTGACTATTCCAGATTGTTCAGGCAGATTTGTAGTTCACTGTGACGCTTCTGGCAAGGGTCTTAGAGCAGTTCTGATGCAGAAGGGCCGAGTTGTTGCTTATGCATCGAGGCAGTTGAGGCCGCATGAGAAGAACTATCTGAATCAGAGTTAGCGGCAGTGATTTTTTGCTCTGAATCTGTGGAGACACTATTTACTTGGGGACCGAGTGGAGATCTTCACCGACCACAAAAATCTCAAGTACGTCTTCACCCAGAAGGAGTTGAACATGAAGCAAATGCGTTGGTTGGAACTTATGGCCGATCATGACATCAGTTTGCAATACCATCCTGGTAAAGTAAATTTGGTGCCAAATGCTTTGAGCAGGAAACCGACATCGATGTTTCTGACTCAACAGAGAGATTTGGTTAAGCAGATGCGGAGGTTGGAGTTGGATGTGTTGTTGCTGAGTTCTGATCGGAGTTGTTTGGTGATCCAACTTCAGTCGTCTCTTGTTGATCAGATCAAAGAGGCTCGGGCTGGTGATGAGCAGTTGCAGGGTTTCAGAGCAGAAGTTGAGGTTGGTTTCCGAACGGATATGGTTATTCATGCTGATGGATCGCTTTGTTTTGGGTCCAGGTTGTGTGTCCTAAAGGGTGAAGTTCTTCAGAGGTTGCTTGAGGAAGCCCACCAGTCATCGTATTCTATTCATCCTGGAGGTCCTAAGATGTATCGGGATTTGAAGCTTCATTTCTGGTGGCATGGTATGAAGTCGTCCCGTGACACGTGGCTCAGTTTGTGTCTTAGTGTTTGATCTGCCAGCAGGTGAAGTCAGAGCATCAGAGAACCGCCGAACTTCTTCAACCGCTTTCCATTCCGGAGTGGAAGTGGGAACATATCACTATGGATTTTGTGACCACTTTGCCGATGAGTCCTGAGGGGCACAATGCCATTTGGGTGATTGTTGACCGACTGACGAAGAGTGCTCACTTCATTCCCTTCCGAGTCGGATAGTCTACTGAGAGCCTAGCTGAGAAGTACATACAAGAGATCATCAGACTTCATGGGCTTCCAGTCAGTATTGTATCCGACAGGGATACGAGATTCAGATCTCAGTTCTTGGAGAGTCTTCAGAGTAGTTTGGGGAGTAAATTGAAGTACAGTGCAGCTTTTCATCCTATACTGACGAACAGTCGAAGAGGACCATCCAGACTCTTGAGGACATGTTGATGTCCTGTATGCTGCAGTTCGGTGGATCTTAGGAGGACCATTTGCACCTCGTAGAGTTCTCGTACAATAACAGCTTTCAGGCCAGTCTTAAAGCTGCACCGTTCGAAGCACTTTATGGGTGGAAGTGCAGATCACCAGTGTGCTGAGATGACATTGGTGAGAGGAAGTTATTAGGTCCGGAGTTGATCACCAGGACAGTTAATGCGGTGACTCAGATCAGGAAGCATCTTCAGGTAGCTCAGGATAGGCAGAGGCGATAGGCATACGTCCATCGGAGAGCTTTGGAGTTTGAGGTTGGTGACCATGTTTTCCTATAAGTATCACCTTGGCGAGGTTTCATTCAGTTTGGTGGTGGGGGCAAGCTCAACCCTAGGTTTATTGGACCATTTGATATTGTGGAGCGAGTAGGCAATGTGGCCTATCGTCTTGCATTGCCACTAGCTTTATCAGGAGTGCACGATGTTTTCCATGTCTCACAACTCAGGAGATATATCCGCGACGAGAGCCACGTGATCGACTATTCTGAGTTATCCGTACGGCCGGATTTGACTTGTGAGATTCCGCTAGTTGCTATTTTGGATCAGCGGGAGAAAGTGCTTATGTCACGCCCTGCTTCCCAAAAGAGAATACTGAATACGGATACGCGACAAAAGTCCAACGAATGATTTTCATCATCCATAAGCTGTTCAAGAATCTTTACAACATTTCACAAGAATAATCAGAGTCAGAAGCAAAAGAATCAACCAAGAATGCACATATAAATCAAAATATCAACAAGAATACTTGAAACAAAATATATTAATCTCAAATAATCCAGATCTGAATAAGTCAAATATCCTGGGTCACATTGTTCAAATACAAATAAATCCAAGTAGCAAAATACAATTGTTCAAAACAAGCCACACGAATAATAATAACAAAATCCAACACTAATATCTCATATCACCAACACCATCTGGTATCTATTCTCCAAAATCTACAATTTGACAATTGCAGGAATAAGAAAAAGAAAACAAACTCCCGTCAATGCAAGTTACGAGCCGCTTGTAGTGCATGATACAAGTACATGGGAAAAACTAACTAATAACATGGAATTTGCATGATAACAAAACATAACAACTAACATGAAAAGATGAACAAGTACAAGTGGCATGTATCAAGTGTCAAGTGAACAAGTATCATATAAATAAGTAACAAGTATCAAGAATCAAGTATCACGAAATCAAGTAACAAATAACAAGTGTCAAGTAGTCAAGTACAAGTATCAAGTAGCAAGTGTCAAGTGATCATGTTCAAGTCTTGTATTTATTACTAACTAGGTAGCACTTCATGCATCCATCTTTTTACTACATGGTTGCTACAGTCAACACAGCTTCGTTTTAGATTTCATAGTGGATCATATAGGGCTGTGTACTCAGGGACAAGCCTAAAAAAATCAAGTGTCAAGTATCAATCCTCAAGAGTGAAGTATCAAGCCAAGTATCAAGTATCAAGCCTCAAGTATCAAGTAACAAGCCTCAAGTGAAATATCTAGCCTCAAGTATGAAATATCAAGCCAAATATCAAGTATCAAGTATCAAGTAAAAAGCCTCAAGTGTGAAATATCAAGCCTCAAGTAATCAAGTATCAAGCCAAGTATCACATAGGATCAATAGATCCTCTTCCGAGTACATGTTTCTGTATTTTTCACTATTAGATCTTTCCCTTTAAACCCCGGCTTGGTTATTTTATTATTAATGTCAAACAAGCAAGTATGCATCACGAACAGGGTAAGTATAACATGGTATAAATAAGTAACAAGTTCAAGTTGCAAGATAAACACGTACGGGTGAAAGATAACACACAAAAGATTAAATAACCAAATTTCTAGTTTAGGACAGCAAGACCAAACTATAGTAAAACTAAGATTCCCATTGTTAAAAAAATGCAAATCTAAATCCGTCGAAAGGTTTAGAAAATAGACTCCTGACCGAATCCAGAAAACATATAAGTCATATAGTATTTCACAAAAAATATAACTCAAAACTAATTTGAGTTCAGAAAACACGTTCAGCCAGAAATTAGAAGATTGTATTCAAGAACAGGAAAACAGCATAAAAACTCAATAAATAGATCCATGAAAAATTTGGGGTATTCCCTTATAGGTATAGTAACAGAAAATCTAGTTTCATAATTTTCCAACAAAAATAGAGTAGTCAAGAAAAATCGGAAAACATCAAGATGCGGTAGTTTTGTAAATCTGGAATCACAACCACTGCGGTACAAAAACAGCAATATCTCACTAACCATAAATCGAAATTGAAATCCAAATCTGCCAAAAGGGTAAGAAATTAGATACAGTAATCTAACTTTCTTATTCAGAAATATTTAGAAAAAGCAAGTAGAAATAGGTTGAAAATCAGGTTCTTTACTGAACAGTAGTAAAAATCTACTAGAATAGTAGTTGTTTGAAAACATAAAACGGATTGTAAAGCTCATCAAATAAATTCACAAAAATTCTGGGTTAATCTCAATCAAGTATAGAAAAACTGGACAAAATTTCAGATCAAAATAATAATTTTAAAACCAAAATAAAAATAGATTACTCTTCAGAATTCATGGAAAACAAAATCTGGAAATCGTTCAACACCACTGTAGTAAAATAGACATGACTCACAAACCGTAAATCGAAACCGAGATCCGGCAAAGGGGTTGGAAAATAGACAGAATTCTCTACAAATCATGGTAACAAAATATTTTCAAATACTGACCTTAATAGGGTTTAAAATACTGATCAAAACTGAAAACTGGCAAAACTAAAAATATCCCTCATGCACAAAATCCACTAGTTCGCATAGAACTCATCCAAAACAGAACCGAACACGAGATAGAGTATACTGGATGTCCAAGCAACACGGTATAGGGTATTTCACAAGTCCACAACAAGTCTACCACGAATAACACGAACGAGCACAAGATAACACATGAACAACACGCATATATGCAACAAGATATGGTCAATCCTAGGTTATATCATGTAATGTATTTCGTGAGGCAACTATGGTCAAGATAACACAATAGAGACAATATTAACAAGGGTATTCACACACAAATTATCTCTAGAACCCAACTACACTACAGGCAGTATTTAGTACTTGTATTTGCAAAGGAATTTAATACAAGTTATTGGCCTTAACCGACGATGAAAATGACTCCAAGCAAGAATAACGGGAACGGATTTCCAGCCAACGAACTCAACAAATGACTACGCGCCCATGAACCAAAACGAGCAACCGAACTCAATGACGAACCCGCGAACTCAAAACGAGTACACGAACTCAGTAAGCGAACAACCGACGAACATCAAAATGCATGAACTCAATGTCACGCCCCGCTTCCCAAAATACGGAAATACGAGTACGTGACGAAGCCCAGCGGATGATTTTTACATCATCCATAAGCTGTAGGATCGACTCAGCATCACAACAAGAATATATAACAAGAGAGATATATAAAAACCAAGCATGCATGAATAATTCATAAGCTACGGAAAACAATGTAAACATTAATAATATCCAAAATGTTTTCAGTGTCTGGAACAAAAGGTAAAAACTCGGGGACAAGTCTTATACAGCAGGAGAAATGAATACCTTAAGAAAAGCAATTATTAAAATAAGTCCTTGCTCCAAGCGAATACTGAAATATCTGCTCGCCGATTCCAGTAGGTAGCTTGTCTCCAAGTCTGTTTAATCAATATAAACAGGGAAACAAAGGGGAAACAAGAGAAAATGCCCTTAGTGCAAGCTAGGGCCACAAATAGTGAAAACAAATATGTGGTAGGGTAAAAATGGCCTGCGGGCCCAACCAGGGCCCAATACAACTCTCACTCAAGAAAGGTAAAAATAGCAATCTAGCTCGGCTTCGAACCATTACAGGGTCGGCGCCGAACCTCAATTGCACCCCCCAGAGCTGACCTCCTCGTATCCGATGAGCCTCAGTAGCCCTCGGTCTCCGACCCGTGACAGCCCCATGAGCCGTCCCCCCCCTCTCTGGCGAAGCTGGGGGATGACCTGGCACAGCCTAGGCCCTCCGATTCTCCCAGAAGCACAGAAGACCCACGATCAGCCATGTCAGCTCTATACCGCTCAGGGTTTTGCCACGTCAGCCCTATACCACTCCTGGTATCGCCACGTCAGCCCTAAACCCCCTGGGCCTTCTGCCACGACAGGCCCATGGGCTTTCGGGTTCAGACCCGGCCCCCAAGCGGATCCAAACCCGGTTGGGATTCTCTATAAATACTAGACCCTCACCCACCTTTTTGAGGTAATCAATCTTTTGCCACTTAAATTCACCTAGTTATTGCTACTCTCTCACAGAGACTGACTAGATCGTCGGAGGGTCCACCACCGGGACAAACCCCGGTGTTTTAGGACCGTCTGCAGGTACACAAGACCTCGGATCCGAATCCTCTGATCCGAGCCCAGATCTCCGAACCACCCCGGGGTCGCCACAGGTTCCGCCCGGTCAGCCTAGGGTCGGCAGACGAGCAGCATTCTCCTTCAACTACAAATTGAGTCCGAACTCACACCTGGTGCATCCACACGTCTCCCAGAAATAAACCGCATCAGGTTGGCACCGTCTGTGGGAACACTGCTTCAAAAGCCGACCCGAGCACGACCGTCAAGGCACCTCGACAGCCGAACTCTCATGGCCTCAAAGGGCAAGGGGGCTGCTTCCTCCGTCAACCGACGGGACTCGCCCCCACCAATCGCTAACGCCGGTCCACATACTTCAAAACACAGGGCTCCCCGTCAGGAATCCCAAAGGAACGTCGCCCGCCAAGTCCAGCCCGACCTCCGAGGAGTCATCGTCAACCAACAGGTTGACCGCAGCAGGGGAAGGGCCGCTTCCAACCCGGCCCCGAACCGTCCACGACCACCGCCCGAGAGACGGGGGCCCGCACTCAGCCGCATCGGAAGACAACCTTCAGACCAACCGAACAGGGTCGAGGGAGCCCCCGCCACTCAGAAGGAGCTCCAGGACTTCCGAAAAGAAATTCCTAAAGCCTACCGACGGACCTCCAGGGAGGAAGACCCACAGGATCAGCGAGGTACTAGGGACCGGAGACTCTCACCTCCGAACCCTACTCCGAACCGCATCCAGGGTCGGGATCCCGAGTCCGAGGAACCCATGGGCACACCGTTCACCCTGCACTATATCCACGGGGGGCCCATGGGAGAAGAATCTGATACTTCCCGTAAAGCCTTTATCCGAGAGGCGAATGCTATCCAAAACAGCCCCTCCCCCGAGCAACAACCACTGCCGATCTCCTTCGCAGGAGAGGACCTCGAAGGAGTTCGCCTACCCCCCTGCGACGCCCTCGTCGTTAGCCTCCGCATAGCTAATTGTGAGGTTCTCCGAATCCTCGTCGACAACGGTAGCTCGGTAAATATCCTTTTTCTCAAAGCCTTCGAAGGTCTCCAATTATCCAAAGGGAAGCTCAAACCAGCCGGATACACGTCGCTTGAATTCTCCGGCGTCCCAATCGTAATAGAGGGGACTATTACCCTCGACGTCACCGCGGGATCAGCTCCTATCAATAGGACCGAATCCATAGATTTCATGATCATCGACGTAGGGGCGGCTTACAACGCCATTCTTGGCCGACCCGGACTAAACTCCTTCCCAGCGATATCCTCGGCCTACCACCTAAAGCTTAAATTTCCCACCCCCCAAGGGGTCGGCATCGTCCGAGGTAGCCCAGAAACAGCACGGTCGTGCTACATAACAGCCGGCAAAGGGGGTGTATTCCCCCTCGACGCCGTTGAACTCGAACCCGAGAGAGACGGCCCAGCTCCCGAGCCGGTGGACGAATTAGAGGAGGTCCTGTTCGATGCCAAGGATGAGTCGAAGTGGTTCCGGGTGAGCCGCTCGCTCTCCGAGGACTTGAAGTCAGGCATCATCGCCTGCATCCGTCGCAACGTCGATCTCTTCGCTTGGAAACCCTCCGACATGCCAGGGATCTCCTCAGCGTCATTCCTGACTCTAAGCCGGTCGTCCAAAAGAGGCGCAAAGTCGCCCCGGAGAGGCAACAGATTGTAAAGACAGAAGTGGACAAACTCTTGTCCGCTCGATTCATCCAGGAAGTCAGTTACCCCGAGTGGCTGGCCAATGTCGTCATGGTGAAGAAGGCAACAGGGGGTTGGCGGATCTGCATCGACTTCACGGACCTCAACAAAGCTTGTCCGAAAGATCCTTTCCCCTCCCCCGCATCGACGCTCTAATCGACGCAACCTCGGGGCATGAGCTACTATCCTTCATGGACGCATTCTCGGGGTACAATCAGATCCGGATGTTTCCACCAGACATCTCCAAGACCTCGTTCGTCACCGACCAGGGTCTTTATTGCTACCGTGTTATGCCCTTCGGGCTGAAAAATGCTAGAGCCACATACCAGCGACTCGTCAACAGAATCTTCAAAGACCTGATCGGTCGCAATGTGGAAGTGTACGTCGACGACATGCTTGTCAAAAGCCGGGCCGGGCCGGACCACGTCGCCGACCTCGAAGAAGCCTTCGGTGTCCTCCGACGTCACAACATGAGACTCAACCCAGCTAAATGCGCCTTCGGCGTCTCCACGGGGAAGTTCTTAGGGTTCATCGTCAGCCAACGCGGCATTGAAGCAAACCCCGAGAAAATCCAAGCCATTATTGACATGTCCCCGCCCCGGAATGTCAAGGAGGTTCAAAGGCTCACAGGTCGATTAGCGGCAATCGGCCGTTTTCTCTCCAAATCAGGAGAGAAGTCTCTCCCCTTTTTCAAGGCCTTGCGCGGAAAAGGGGGCTTCGAGTGGGGTACCCCTCAACAAGAAGCCTTCGAACAACTAAAGCAATACCTCGCCAACCCGCCTCTCCTTAGCAAGCCCGAGCCGGGCGAGCCGCTTTGGCTCTACCTGTCCGCCTCGGACAACGCTCTTAGCGCCGTCCTAGTCCGAGAGGAGGAAGGGGTTCAAAAGCCGCTGTATTACGTGAGCAAAGTTCTCCTCCCAGCAGAGACGAGATACGCAAAAATAGAGAAGGTGGCCTATGCGCTGGTCATGGCGGCCCGGAAGCTTCGCCCTTACTTCCAAGCCCACTCCGTCCAAGTACTGACCGACCAACCACTAAAGACTGTCCTTCACAAACCCGAAAACTCCGGCCGCTTAGTCAAGTGGTCAATCGAGCTGAGCCAGTTCGACATCAGCTATCAGCCAAGGGCGGCCATTAAGGGACAGGCCCTCGCCGAATTCATAACGGAGTGCACCGTCTCCGAACAGCCTAGCCTTGAAGGATCGGATCCGACCTGGGAGGTCTTCGTCGACGGTTCGTCATGCGAAACAGGAAGTGGGGCGGGCATCATCCTTCGTGGCCCCGACCAATTCCTACTTCAATACTCCCTACGCCTCAACTTTCCGGCCTCCAACAACGAGGCAGAATACGAGGCCATAATCGCCGGATTGACCCTCGCCAGCCGAGTCGGGGCCAAGCAAATCCGGGCCTTTAGTGATTCTCAACTCGTGGTCAATCAGATCACCGGAGAATACGAAGCCCGCGATGAACGCATGATGAGGTATTTAACGGTAGTCAAGCGACTCCTGGCGTCCTTCAGCTGCGCCGTGGTTATCAGAGTCCCCAGGGAACAGAACGCTCAAGCAGACGCGTTATCCAAACTGGCCTCTTCCTCCTTCGAAGGCCTCGATCGGACGGTGCTCATAGAGGTCCTACTGAAACCAAGTATCAGTGACCCGGAGCTGGAAGCAATGTGTGTGCAAGAGGGGTCCCTCCCGGACGACTGGACCACCCCCATCAGGAGATTCTTAATCAGTGCCGAGCTTCCCGAAGACAGAGCCGAGGCCAGACGAGTCAGAGTCCGGGCTGAAAGGTTTGTCATGATCGATGACATCCTCTTCAAACGTTCGTACACGTTAGCCGACGGCAAACCCTACCTCCGCTGCCTCACCAGCGACGAGGCCAACTACGCCCTCAGAGACCTGCACGAGGGGATCAGCGGATGCCACATGGGGAGCAGGACGCTTGCTCGGAAGGCCCTGAATCAGGGGTACTATTGGCCAACCATGCTCCAAGACTCGCTAGACTTGGTCAAGAGGTGCGGCCCATGCCAAAGATTCTCCCCCATCAAAAGGCTTCCTCAAGCCAATCTCCGGTCCCTGGCGAGCCCTACGCCCTTCGCCATGTGGGGCATGGACCTTGTGGGGCCCTTCCCCCCAGCGGCGGGACAAAAGAAATTCCTGATCGTCGCCATCGACTACTTCACCAAGTGGATCGAAGCCGAACCACTGTCCAGCATCACCGAGCGCCAAGTACAACAATTCTTCTGGAAGAACATCATTTGCTGGTTCGGAATCCCTCGAATCCTCGTCACAGACAACGGAACCCAGTTCCAAGGTCAAAATTTCCAAACCTTCTGCGCAGACATCGGCATCCAGCAACGTTTCTCCGCCATTTGCCACCCTCAATCCAACGGCCAAGCGGAGAACGCGAACAGACAAATCCTCGACGGCCTCAAAAAGCGCCTCGACAGTTCCCCCAAAGGGCTGTGGGTCGAGGAACTGCCCAGCGTACTATGGGCGCACCGAACCACCCAGAGGATCCCCACGGGGGAAATGCCATTCAGCCTGACCTATGGGACTGAGGCGGTCATCCCCGTCGAGGTCGGATTGCCTTCTCCCCGGATCATAGCCTTCGATGAAGCTGACAACGCGTCCGGCCTGAGGGCCAACCTGGACCTCGTCGCCGAGGTACGAGAGAAGTCTTCAATCCGAAGAAGCATCTACCAGCAACGGATCGAGAAGTTTTACAACAAAAAAGTCCGACCCACAAACATCAGGGCAGGGGACCTGGTATTACGTAAGCTATCGGTCTCCGATCCAACCAAGAAGAGAAAATTGGCTCCCAACTGGGAAGGCCCATACCGTGTAGTCGAGGCTGTCCGCCCGGGTACATACCGACTGACAGACATGGACGACCGACCCATCAGCCGACCCTGGAACGCCGAGCACCTAATGAAATTCCTGGAAGAGCGAGCCTAGGTCCTAGCCTGACTAAAGTAAAATAAAACTGATGTAAGCTATCGTATGTAAAGGGCCCCTTCAACGGCCCTCCCTATCTGGTGTGAAAGAAGTCTCTTTTCGCTAAAATCCAAACCTCGCCCTCACCACACCTCTGACCAGAGCAAATAAGGAAAAGATTTCTTTATTTCATATTCTTTTATTTTGTTCGGGGAAAACAAACAAAGACCGTTACAAGACCACTCCACTCATCTCAAACTAAAGGAAATCACCGCCTTAGGGCTCCTCGGACCCAGCGAGGGGCGGGATCACTCCGACCAAACGACTTGGAGCTCTCTCTTCGTCATGACGGTCCTTCGGTTCTGCCACAGTCGACACACCGGCCACGGAGCTCTGAGCGTCAACAGATCGCATACGCTCCATTAGAAGCGTCGCAGAGGGAACCCCCTCCGCTCGCCGACCCTCCGAGGAAGATAGCGAGACGCCCAACATCGTCCTATAACGGTGTATCTCCATCTCCTTCTCCACTATCACATCACGAAGTAGCTTTTCAGAGGAGGGCCTCTGCACCGAGGAACTAGACATAGTATATCCGAGACCGGCGCCCCCGAGCTCCCGATCCGCAATCGCCCTCCTCAGCCGGCTTGCCTCCTCACTAAGGGCCTCAGACTTATTCCTGTAGTAATGGAAAGCCGCATCAGTATCACGCACCCCCTTTCGGTACCGAACCAAAGTGGCCTCCAGGGCCTCAACCTTGCTCCGAAGCCACGCCACGTCGGAACGACGGGGGTCCGCCTCAGGAGGGGGAGCCAAAACCTACGAGAGAACCAGCCCACTCAAAACATATAAGCAAGGAGGTTCGGGAATATTCAAGATCAAAACACCGGGCCAGCCAAAAACCCTCTTTTCATAAATTTAGTTTCTCCACACAAAAAATGCGGTGGCCAGTCCGCGGAAGGCAAATACAATCGAGAGAAGGAAAAAGGACAAAAATTATACAGCTAGTTTCCCCACCTCAGTGTCGGTCGGGTTCACGGGGGGGTCGGCAGCCTGGTCACCCTCGGACCCTTGTTCACCAGGAGTCTTCGGTGTCCCCTCAATCTCCATATCAAACTCGAAGTTGGACAGGTCGATAGTAGGGTAGAAGTGCCTCACATGACTGAGGGCCTTCGCATAACAGTTGTCCTGGGCCTTGATCACCAGGAGCTGACACGACTTCGTTAACTCATCCTTCTCCGTCGCCGACCTCTTCTCCTGAGCCGTCATCGTCTTCGCCCATTCCTCCTTCTCCTTGTCAAAGGCCGCCTTCATGTCCGTCTCCCTCCCATGAGAGCCTTCGAGCTCTACCTTCAACTCCTTCACCTCCTGCTCGGCCTTGTCAGCCCGGTCTCGCTCGCGCTGCAAAGCCGCCTCATAAAGGCCTCTCACGTGGGCCCCCTGCACGGTCGCCTGCAATATCCCAACAATACTAAGAAACCTGTCTTAAGCGACATGATCTGAAAGCAAGTGGGTTCGGTTGACTTACCAGCACATTGGCCTGCGCAAGACGCACGTACGCCTCGTCCAGGGTCTGGGCCTTCATATCCGAACGGTCCCGGGGGGTCGCCAGCTTATCTGCGACCTCCACGGCCTGGCGCCCTCGGACCAGGCAATCACCCTCTCGGATCGACCAATTCGGCACCCATGGTCGCCGAAGTCTCTCCTCTAGCCCGGTATCCACCAGGGGACCCTTCCCCTTATCGAGGTCAGTAGTCCTGACCTGATCCGAGCTGCCCTGAACCACCGCGTCCCCGCCTGTCTCCGAGCGAGTCCTCTTGACCCTCGGCTGGATCGGGGCCTCAGAGACCACCTGGGACAGTTCGGTCGTCTTCACCGCGTCCCCCTTCTTCTCGACCTTCTTCTTCTTCATAGCGAGCCTCAGTGCCTTAATCGATTCTTCATCCATATCTGAAAAAAAATCCATTAAGGACAATGAGCAAGAAGGTACAAAAGGATCGAGAGGAAAGAAACAACCACATACTAGAAAGTACGGCCGGGCTCAGTCCAACACTCGCCAGGTGGGCCTCCGTCACCCTCGCCCAATCGATGCTGTACGACAGACGGAGGCGCTCAACAAACCTCCACTCCTCCGCCGTCAGGTCCCCCGGCCCCGGCGTTTCATATCTCGGCTTCGAATAGTTCCACCGGGTGGGAATGTCCCAAGGGTCCTCACTCCGTATCACCAAATATTTCTTCTTCCAAAACTTGATAGAATCCGGGTGACCGTGGACTACCTTCCCCTTACCACGAGGCGAAATATAGTATACTCCCTCTGACGATGAGCCGATCATCAACATCGCTCGGAACACATTCAGCCGCAGGGGAACTTTCTGCTCTTCACACATCAGCACGAAGCAGACGATCTGCTTCCAGGCGTTCGGCCCAAACTGCATCGGCGCCAAAGATGCCCAATTCAGCACCTCCCGAACGAATGGATGGATCGGCAACCTCAGTCCGGAGATAAAGGCGTCCACAGGGAAGACGCAATACCTATCCGGTAGGGGGTCCGTCGGCCGGAGAGTAGAGTTCGGTAGCAGAAGCTCATAGTTGGACCCAATGTAGTAGGCCAACTGTAGAGCCCCTAAGTCACCTACCCCCAGAACTGTCGGGTGTGCGTCCACCATCACCCTCTTTCGGTTCGACGACGACGGCTGAACCCCAGAGAGCTCCTTATCGGAGAGATCGTCGGGATAGCAACGGAAGGGCTTGGGTTGTACAGACGATCCTATAGTCGGATCACCGTAAACTGGTACCTGACTCGAGCCGCCGATCCCCGACCCCTTCTCCTTCTTCGAAGCTCTCTTCTTCTTCTTGGCTCGCTCCGGCGAGGGTGTAGACAGCCGAGCCAGGCCGGTCGGGTTCCGGCGCCCTTCGGCGGCGTCCCCTTCAGAACCACCCCCCTCTCCGGAAACCAACCCTGGAATCCGGACTTCTTCTGAACTACCACCCTCCTCCTCAGAGTCGCTGCTATCCACCACGAAATGCCTCCGAGATCGCACCGGCTTCACGCCATGAACCACTTCCTCCTCGCTTACCGTATCCTCCCACGAGATCGATTTGAAGGCAGGCTTCACCCCCCTCCCCCCAGACGTCGACACCGACGAGCCAGACTGAGCCCTATCCATCTGTATCTAAGCTAAAACAGACTTACCAGTTAAAACCTGGGATCACTTCGGAAGAACGGGCCTACTGCAGGAAACTGAAGAGACAAACACTGAAGAGTTGGAGGATTTTTTATGAAAAGTAAGGAGCAGGAAAAAAGTGGGCGGTGAGAGGAGAGGGGAGGATATTTATAGGGGGATAGAAACGACTCCTCGATTTCCGCAGTCACTATTCACTGATTGACGTGCAACTGCCACCTGGAGAATTACGCCGCGACCTCGAAACGTGCGCTGCTGACGTCACCCAGCGCCAGGCTGGCAACCCTGCACAGGGGTCGGTTCGGATGGAGGGCTCGGGGGGGGCAATGTTTTACTTAAGATTTAAGGCTCCAGGGTTCGGTTGGCTCACCTCTCACCCGTGAACAACTCGGGACTTACGACCTCGGAAGCCGAAACCCCAAATTGTTCCCGGGTGGGAGAATAGCCACCACCGCCTGCGCCCCAGATTCCAGGACTCGATTGGTTTCCCCCTCACCCACGAACAGCTGGGGGCTTACAGCTTTGGCAGCCGAAACCCCAGAACTGTTCAAGGGCGGTAGGAAAGCCACCGTCGTCTGGAACCCTCTCGAAAAGCAAACCGACTCCCATATCCGAGGCTCTTCAGCCTCAGGCCCAGAATGCGGTGGGCACCGCTCCCCGACCGGATCTCTCTCGGGCCAGACAGCCGCGCAAAGGCCGTAGGAACCAAAGAGGGGTCCGGACGGCAGAGTCGCCACCAATCCGGATCGGGGAATAAAATTTTTAAGAAAAGAGACGTCCGCCGAAGCAGACACCTCTGATGACCAACGAACCACCCTTGTTGTGATCGAATCCTCAGAGGGGAATTAGGTATTTATAAACCTCCACCGTTGTCCTACCACTATGGCGTGGGGAAAGCCAAACGACGGAATCCCATGCGCCATGCCTTTATTAGGCGGCACCATTTAATGCCCCTAGGAAATTGGAACACCTGCATAGATCCCAGGGCACCCCCTAAGCGCCGCAAAGACAACAGACTACCCCGCTTGAATCCCTCTGGAGCACCGGCTCGCCATCACCCTTACCGACCCGTAATCCCTCCTCATCTCGAGGTTCGGTCTGGCACCAGGGTACTCTTCTCAGGAAGAAACAACGGCTCGCCATCACCCTCACCGACCCATAATCCCTCGCTAGCTCGAGGTCCGGTCTGGCACCTGGGTACTCTTCTTCGAAAGATCCACCGGCTCGCCATCACCCTCACCGACCCGTAATCCCTCCTCAACTCGAGGTTCGGTCTGGCACCAGGGTACTCTTCTCAGGAAGAAACAACGGCTCGCCATCACCCTCACCGACCCATAATCCCTCGCTAGCTCGAGGTCCGGTCTGGCACCTGGGTACTCTTCTTCGGAAGATCCACCGGCTCGCCATCACCCTCACCGACCCGTAATCCCTCCTCAACTCGAGGTTCGGTCTGGCACCAGGGTACTCTTCTCAGGAAGAAACAACGGCTCGCCATCACCCTTACCGACCCATAATCCCTCCTCAACTCGAGGTTCGGTCTGGCACCTGGGTACTCTTCTTCGGAAGATCCACCGGCTCGCCATCACCCTTACCGACCTATAATCTCTCCTCATCTCGAGGTTCGGTCTGGCACCAGGGTACTCTTCTCAGGAAGAAGCAACGGCTCGCCATCACCCTTGCCGACACATAAACCCTCGTCATCTCGAGGTTCGGTCGAGCACCAGGGCCTTCTTCTCAGGAAGAAACAACGTCTCACATCGCCCTTGTCAAACACGTAATCCCTCGTCATATCGAGGTTGGGCCGTGCACCAGGGTACTCTCCTCCGAAATATTCAACGATTTGCCATCCCATTTCCACAACCTTAAACACTCCTCTCCGGCTAGCTCCCGCACCCCCGCAGGAGTGGGGGGCTTGTGTGGTAGGGTAAAAATGGCCTGCGGGCCCAACCAGGGCCCAATACAACTCTCACTCAAGAAAGGTAAAAATAGCAATCTAGCTCGGCTTCGAACCATTACAGGGTCGGCGCCGAACCTCAATTGCACCCCCCAGAGCCGACCTCCTCGTATCCGACGAGCCTCAGTAGCCCTCGGTCTCCGACCCGTGACAGCCCCATGAGCCGTCCCCCCCCTCTCTGGCGAAGCTGGGGGATGACCTGGCACAGCCTAGGCCCTCTGATTCTCCTAGAAGCACAGAAAACCCACGATCAGCCATGTCAGCTCTATACCGCTCAGGGTTTTGCCACGTCAGCCCTATACCACTCCTGGTATCGCCACGTCAGCCCTAAACCCCCTGGGCCTTCTGCCACGACAGGCCCATGGGCTTTCGGGTTCAGACCCGGCCCCCAAGCGGATCCAAACCCGGTTGGGATTCTCTATAAATACTGGACCCTCACCCACCTTTTTGAGGTAATCAATCTTTTGCCACTTAAATTCACCTAGTTATTGCTACTCTCTCACAGAGACTGACTAGATCGTCGGAGGGTCCGCCACCGGGACAAACCCCGGTGTTTCAGGACCATCTGTAGGTACACAAGACCTCGGATCCGAATCCTCTGATCCGAGCCCAGATCTCCGAACCACCCCGGGGTCGCCACAGGTTCCGCCCGGTCAGCCTAGGGTCGGCAGACGAGCAGCATTCTCCTTCAACTACAAATTGAGTCCGAACTCACACCTGGTGCATCCACACGTCTCCCAGAAATAAACCGCATCAAAGTACAAGTAAGGAAAACAAGAATTGGAATCAAGAATATAACAAAGTTATAAGGAGTAGTGGACAAAACAAGGACTAACTAGCAAGAGGAAACATCTTAATAACTAGATTGGATAACAACTGCTAGTGGTGTAACACATGTCAGGTATACCTATAGGGGTATTTAATATCAAGCAACAAATCTCAAGTCTAGTGTCATGTGTTATTTCAAATGTCAGGTCTCAAATATCAAGTTGTCAAGTCTCAAGTATCAAGTTGTCAAGTTCAAGTCTTGTCCAAGTTATCAAGTTCAAGTCTAGTTCAAGTTATCAAGTTCAAGTCTTGCGGTGATTACTATCTAGGTAGCACGACATGCATCCATACTTTTACTGCATGGTTGCTACAGTCAAACAGTTTCGTTTAGACCTAGTAATAGATTTTATAGGGCGGCGTACTCAGGTGTCAAGTATCAAGCAAGCCATGGTTCATGAATTGGAAAATAAATAACAAGTTCACGAAGCAAGTTCGCGAATCCACAAGCAAGTTCAAGAACCACACAATGGGTTCAAGAATCAAACAAGTTCATGAGCCAAGTAACTGACTCCATGAATCGAACAAGATACAACAAGTTCATGAACCAAGTAATTGGGAAACACGGGCCCCCTTCCGAGTACACTTGCCTATATTGTTCACTCTATAGTCTTTCCCAAAACCCCGGCTTATTTCATTTATTAACTCTTATCAAGCAAGCATACTTATGTAAATTGTTGTGATTTAATTCTAGGAAAAAATTGAGGATGTCCTATAGGGTGTCCAGCAACTACATATAAAATTTCAAGTCAAACGCTCGCTGTTTACATAGCTAAATTAATTCGCAAAGTAAATGTATACAGCAGTTTTGCAAATCTGCGTCTACTGACACAGCTGCAGTATAACTACCATAACTCTTAGACCGTAGCTCCAAATTCGATCATTTTGGAGTCTATCGATATCTACACATCCGGATCTACAATTTCTATTCAGGGCTCGGGCCCAGATTCAAATGATAAAAGCGTCGAAACCGCAAAAGAACATTCAGACAGCAACACAGAGAAATAATTTACTAATGTAGATTTCATGGAAATTGTCATTTGGCGTCTAAGTTATTATGTGGCATCAATACATGATAATGGAGGTCAAAACAGTAAATAATAAATGTTTTTCAAGTCATAGGGTTGCAAGTTCGTCCAAAAATTAAATGTGACATGTATCTACAAATTCAGAGCTCATAAATTCATATGTCCATGCGTTCATGTGTTCAAGGGGGTGAAAGAGTCCAATTGATTATTATTTAATACGAGGAAGTTTTGTGACTCTTAGAATTGTAAATTTGGAGGTTCAAAATTGATCTACAACGATATTTCAAAGAGGAGTCACAATCTAACTATTTGTAGTATTTTCAATGGTACTTGTACTAGAACAATAAAAATGTACAAGGTTACCTACCTTAAGTTGAAGATGACTAGATCCACTTGATGTAGCAATTTGGGTAGAAAAATCCCGAAAGAAGTCCTCAAAAAGCGCGTGCGAAAAATTACCGAAGATCGAGTTTTTCCCCACACACGATCTGCCCAAAACAGCAAACAGCGATTCGGATCTGGTGCGGCACGAACACGGAACAGCGGAATAGTCCAATCAGATCGAGCCAAAGCAGCGGATCCGAGGCCAGAACAGCGTGCAGCGGAATCGGGATCCGCTGTGGCCAGAACACGGGACAACGATCAGGTGGGCTCTGATAGCGCGGATCTTGACGCGATCTGATGGTCGAGAGCGAATCCCGCCTTTTCCTCCTTTCTTCTTCTTCTTCGTTCGCTTCTTCGGTTCGACTGAGAGAGCGAGAGCAGCGGCGCAAGGTGGCGAGGGCGACGTCGACGACGATGACTGGACGGGAAGGACTCGTCGTAGGGAGGCGACGGCAGCACGCTCAGGGAGAGGTGAGTGACAGAGAAGAGAGAGTGTGTGCGAGGCTTCGGGGTGCTGGCGATGCTGGCGGAGGTCGTTGTTGGCAATGGCGAGAGGGAGCGAGGGGTCGACGGCGATAATGGTGGAGATGTAGTGGATGTTGAGAGGGCGGCACTTCGGTGGTCGAAGTAACGGAAAATCAATCAAATTCATAACGAGGAACAGTGGGGGAACTCGATGCTGGTGGAGTGGCTCGATGTGGAAGATGAGCTTCGGCAATGGCGTCGACGAGAGGTTTGAGTGCGGAGGACGGTGGGGTTGCGATGGAGCGGACGAGCGGGAGGCACTCGCGAGCGAAGACGAGGAGAGCGGTGGGTGTGGCGTGCGGAGCTCGAGCGGGGGCGACTGCGGAGTGGAGCTTCGAAGTGAGGTCGGGAGATGGAGGAAAGAAGAGAGTGGGTTTGGTTGACGATGGAGGAAGAAGGAGATATCGGGTTCTCTGTTTGGGTTTGTTCTGTTTTGTTTCTTTATTTGGTTGAGAATAGAGAAGGGAGGAAGAGAAGGAAACGGGAATATTAATATAATAATATAACTAGTAACGAAGTAGTGGGGTGGTTACTAGGAGTGTGGGAGAGCATGCAGGCAAGGTGGGGGAGAAGTTGGAGTACGGAATAGAAAAGTGGGGAAGGGGAAAATATTGTATACTGGTAGGTAGGGGTGCTTTCGGATAAGGATATATCCGATTCGATCCGCATCCGAATCCGATTTTTTTGCGGATACGGATATGAAAAATCCGTATCCGGGCGGATACGGATACGGATTCGGATATCCAAATCCAAAAAAATTCGGATTCGGATACGGATACGGATATTCCTAAAAAAGGCGAATTCGGATACGGATATCCGCTTAATTTAATATTTATTTATTTAATATATATATTTAATAGTTATATGGGTAAATTTAAACCCTAATCAGCTAAATCCCGTATTCACCAATCCAAAATCCCAAATCGACCCTTCCTCTTCTCCCCCGTCTTCCTCTTCTCCCCCGTCCCCAATTCCCAGTAGGGAGTGTAGTACCCCCTCTTTTGAATTTGACCCACTCAACTCTATATTCAACATTCTACCTCTGCTCTACTTTTCGTGCCATGGTCGGAATCGATCTCAACACAACCGACGACGCCGAGGAAGACGCCGACTCCTCCTCCTCCTCCGTGCTCCAGTCACCACCGACAGTGAGCCTCGAGCTGTGGTACGCCTGCGCCGGCCCTCTCATTTCGCTCCCCAAGAAGGGGACCGTCGTCGTCTACTGACCGCAGGGCCATCTCGAACACCTCGGCTTCGATTCAGCGGCGGCGCCCTCGCACAATGCGCCTCCTCACGTCTTCTGCCGCGTCGTCGCCGTCAATCTCCACGTGGGTAATTTTTTTTCTTTTTCATTTCTTGATTCCTTGAATTTTCTAAACATGTTAATGTTTTAGGCAGAAATGATTTCTTCAACCGATCTGATTGAGGAACAAATTCGTGTGGCTCTTGGAGAGAAACTGGCATACATGCAGGTAAATGTTGCTTAAATAGTTTGCTTGTGATGATGAATATAATTTGGGTGATACCTAAATGTATGGTTCATCATCTGCAGGAAGATATTGTTCTCAGAGGGCATTCAATTGAGTGATGTATTAATGTTGAGGATGCCTTCAAAAGGTTTCGACCTGGGCATGGTATTCCCTTTTTTCGTCTATCAATGATTTTTTTGCAGTGAGAACTGATAGGTTTTTGCAATAAGTACTAATTGCATGACCATGTTATTAACATCCTCTCAAGCTCACAGTGTTGCTAATTCAATTATCATAAAGAGTTATTAAATTTTTTGGCACTCTTATGTAGGGAGAGTAAATGTTGAATACATTTTGCCCCATAATCATATTTATACATTTATCTACCACAATGCCTATCAAATTCCCACCATACTGAAATACTTCTAATTTTTTGATAGGGAGGATTACGACATATTAGCCATCAGGAGGTCCGTTCGTGAGAATGGACAGGAGGATTACCACCATGTTCTAAAAGGAAAGTGTGCAGTAATGCCCTTCGTATTGAACACACCAAAGATAAACTTGACACACCCCGTTTATTTTTCAAATTGTGAATTTTTCCACAGTAGAGAAACAGCTAGCAACATTTTTTTGCAATTATACTAGTATGGGCTGATAAGCTCCTGGAAACTTGCAATTATACTAGTATGGGCTGATAAGCTCCTGGAAACTGATTTTGTACATGCATGCCCTTTTTTTCAGTTTCAATTTAATATAGTGAAAAAGCGTAGTTCCCATACCTTCTATCTGAATACATGCAATTCGATATGTTCATTACTATGTGCAAATCTACTGGGCTCAAAGATTGCTTTCTGGTATTACAAATCTGTCATCTCTTCATATTCTTTTAAACCTGAACTGTTTGGGTAAAGGATTCATTGTTTTATCTGTTGTCGTCATTTGTTTCTAACTGTATGTTACTTTCTTGCCTTTGTGAAGGAGGGTGACCTTGGTGATGATGACCATGATGATGATGGGCCTCGCGATCCAAATCCAGAGGGAAGGGTTGAAAAATACATTGGCGTTAAAGTGAAGGCATGTATTCCTCTCAATCATGTTTTCCCAAAATCTAAAGATTTTTATCCGAACAAAATCTAAAGATTTTTATAATGATGGCGTTCTATCTCTGCTTTCATTTATACACACAATTAAGATGCTCCTTCAGTTTGACTTATTTTGGTTTTCCATTATAAAGTGCATGAATATAATGTGATTCCATCTTTCTCTATGGCATATACCATGTGGTATCTATAATGAATTTGGTGACCTAGTCATGTATATCTTGTCTTCCCTAATCGTGGGGACTTTGGAGAATTATTCATCAGCTATACTAGTCTAAATTACATTATCAGAGTTGGTTGATTCATGAAAATTCTAACTAGCGTTGAAATTCATGGCAACTTGGCAAGGGTCTCTTGCTCGGAATAACCTTGGAGGCATAAGTGGAACCTAAGCCCTTGTGGCCATCGAAAGCATTTTGACAAACATTTTGTTCAGTACATGCTCTTATACGTTTTTTCCAAAAATGTTTGCAGGGGCTCAAGTCGCCATTCCTCCATTACTGCAGTTCTTTCGAAGTACTGTCTTTTTCAATAACGCCACACCGTCATGGTGAAAAAGGTTAAGAGTCAGATTTAAATCAATGCAAAATATACAGGTAAGTGCATAATGTATTCATTTTTATAAGAGTTGTATATATTTGAAATAAATTTTCATTCACCCATTTTATTCTGTTGATTTTCATTTTGTGATTAGATATGCAAATCAATATCCACAATTCAGAGATATACATGTCTTAAGTACTAGTTAAGAAAAATAAAGAGCAAAAACTTTATATTTGATATCCGAATTCGTATCCGTTATCCGATAGACCGTATCTGATTTGCATCCGTATCCGAAAATTGTGGATACGGATATGATTTTTATTTTCCGAGACATATCCGTATCCGTATCCGAATTCGTTTTTAGAATGCGGATACGGATATTGGTATAGCCAATATCCGATCCGTATCCGATCCGAAAGCATCCCTACTGGTAGGAGTAGAAATAAATCTGTATAATTATATGGATCCTGGATTTGGGCTTGGTTCTTGGGCTCAAAATATTTTAACTAAAATAATTAGGATGATGGGCTAGATTTCTGGGCTCATATTAAAAGTATAATTAAATAATAAAAATCAAAACATAGAATTGGGGTTTTAAATAACAATTAAACAATTGGGCTTTTGATTAATTTAATAAAACCACATACGAATCTAGGCTTTAGAATAAACAATTGGGTTTCAAAATAATAATAATAAAATCAAATACAACTTGGACTTACATTAAAAATTAATAAAAGCCAAATAAAAATTTGGGCTCAAAATAAACAATTGAGTTTATAAAAATAGTTTAAATAACGAAATCAATTAGGGAAAAATAGTTAGGAGATATTGAGGATTTAAATACGGAAAAATACTTTTAAAATATGTATTAATGGAAACAGGGGTTACACTCGATCACACAATCCACGAACACACACCCACAAGGAGTTAGACGGCAGGGGAAGTGCCGGTGTACAGCTGTCGGCGTCGGAAAGGGGGAAACCACAGCATTTTGGTGCTGTCGCTGCTGTGTTGGAGCACAGAAGGGGGTATGCAGGGAGAGGTCGGGGATGGCTCTGGGTGCACAGCAAGAATGGGAGAGAGAGGAGAGTGCATGGCGAGAAGGAGAGGGGATGGGAGAGAGAATGCAAGGGCAATGGCTAGGGGGATGGGGGTCGGCTGCATGGTGCACTGCATATATATATATATATATATATATATATATATATATATATATATATATATATATATATATATATATATATATATATATATATATGGGTTTCAAAGGTTTTAGGGTTAGGGAAACCAAAAGGTGGAGGTGGCATAGTGCAAAAGGGTAGCGGGTCGGGTGTAGGGGAAACACATAGTGAGTTCGGTTGGGGAAGTGGGTTTCGGGTTGCATGGGTTACGGGTGGTAGTTAGGGGTTGATGGTGTGGGTTTAAAGTGGGTTATAGGGTATAGTATTGGATAAATGGGTATTAAAGGGTTTGAATAAATAAGATAGGAGAATGGATATTATAATTGAATAGGATTTGGTGTAATTGGGTAAAAAAATAAGGTTAATCCAAAAGATCCAATAAGAGACGAGAACAAGATGAGAAATTTAAATAGGACATGGACAATAAAAAAAATAAAAATAGATTATTGGGAAATCAAAATAATGGCCCGATCAAATGGAACCAACAAAAGACGGACCAAAGAACCAAGAACTCAAATAAAAGAAGACAGAAAAATAATAAAATGAATATATATTGAAAATAAAATCCAATATACGGTCCAAGAGAAATACAAGAGGAATACACAAAGAGAAATACACTAAAACGAAAAATACACTCAAAAATACACAAAATGGAAAACAGGGGTTACAGCTTAAGAACAAGATCATCAAGCTGGTTCGTGTTTCTTGGAATCCTCAATCGCTGGGTGAGTCGACTTGGGAGTTGGAGGAGGAGATTCAGCTGAAGTTTCCTCATCTTTTTGAGTAGCTTTTTGTTTTTTTCTTTTTTTTTCTTTTTTCTTTTCGGGGTTATCCTATGTACTTCTTGTTTGAAATTTTGAGGACGAAATTCTTCTTGTTAGGTGGGTAGGATTTGTAACCCTTGTTTTTTATTTTCTGTATTTGGGATGTATTTTTTTTCTTCTTCTCTTTTGAGTATTTATTCATATTGTATTCTCCGACTCTTTTGAACCGTGTATTGGATCATCTTTTTCAATATATTCATCTATGCGAATTGTCGTCTTTATTTGATCTTCTTGATTCTATTGTCAGCCTACTGTTCCGTCTCTGATTGATCGAGCTATTATTTTTTATCCTCATTATTTAAATTATTCATGTCCTATTTTATTTATTCATTTTGTTCCCATCTCATTATTGGATGACCCTATATTCTCTTTGGATCTTTTAATTAAACCCAAAATCCTATTGAAAACCCTACAGAGTCTCTTGAATAAACCCTATTAAACCCAATAGCTTTACATACCCAATAACCCTATTGGATCCACTACTCCTATGCACCCAATACCCATTACCCCATACACCTACCCCTGTATACACCTAACCCTAATACCCAACTATATATATTCTACATTATACATGTTCGCCTCCATCAAACCCTAGCTGCTTCGTCCCCTACCGCCCAATTCCATGTGCACCCCCGTCCTCCTGCTCCCACCCACCTCTCTCTCTCCCCGACTACCCAAAACCCTGTCCCCTCTTCCGATCCACTTGCGACCCAACCACAGCAACCTTCCGACGCTCCCCCTGCCTTCTTGTCGTGCCGTGAGTCAGCAGCTAGGCCACTACAATGCTCTTCCGCTGCACTGTTCTTCCCCCCGATGCCTGATGCGGCCCAGCCCAGTGCTTCTTTCTGTGCTGTGTCTTCCCCAACACCATACACAGCAGCGACAGTAAGCCGCATCGACAGCCGTGTGCAGCGCTGCCGTCACCGTTCTCTTGTCACGTGCACACCCCTCTGCTGCCCTCTCTTGTATGCGTGTGGTGGATCTCGTGGGTTCGTTGTTCATGAGTTGATCGTCGTTTGTTTGTTCATTGAGTTCGTGCTGGGAAACCGTTGCCGTTATTCTTGTTCTTGCTTCGTTTCCATCGTCGACTATAAGTCAAGTAACATGTATAATTTTCGGTTGTATATACAAGTACTAAATACCGCCTGTAGTGTAGTTGTGTACTAGAGACAATTCTTGTGCAAAATCCCTATTATATCTTGTCTCTATGTGTTGATCCGCCCGTAGTTGTTCCATTACACACACGACATGAAATAACTTAGAGATAATCAATTCTTGATGTATACATGCATGTTGTTCGTATGATGTCGTATGTTTGATGTGCTAGTAGTAGTATAACTCGTTGTAAACTTGTTAAATACCCTATACCATGTTGCTTGGATATCTAGTATACCATATTTCACGTTTTGTTATGATTTGGATGAGTTTCATATGAACTAGTTGATTTTATGCATGAAGAATATTTCTGTTTTTGCTGTTACCCTGTTTTGTTCAGTATTTTAGACCCTATTAAGGTCAGTAAATAAAAATTATTTGTGCATATAAATTATAGATAATTCTATCTACTTTCCAGAATTTCTGACAGATCTCAGTTTCGATTTGTGAGTTGCAAGTTATTGTTATTTTACTACAGATGTGTAGAAAATTCTAGATTCTGTTTTATATGAATTCTATATGGTTATCTATCATTATACTGATGATAAAGTTAATATTTTGATCCAATATTTTGCTGAGTACAACTAGACTTGATTGGAATTAACCCCTAATTTTTGTGGATTTAATTGATGACTTTTATAAACTATTCTATGCTTGCAAACAACTAATGTACTTACAGAAATTTCATGCTGTTCAGTAAAGAACCTAAATTTCAACCTGATTCTATTTGCTGTTTATAAAAACTTTGTGAATGTGAATTGTAGCCTGCTGTATCTATTTTATCACCCTTCTGACGGATCTGGATTTTGATTTATATTTTGTGATCTATTGTTGTTTTAGTACTGCTGTGTCAAGAGTTTCAAATTTACAAATTTGCTGTATTTTGCTGTTTTATGATTTTCTTTGACTATGTTATCTATGTTGCAAAATTAGGAAATTATATTTGCTGATACTAAACATACTAGGGAATACCAGATTTTTCTTGGATTTAATCAGTAAGATTTTATGCCGTTTTCTTATTTATGAATACAAACTTCTAATTTCTGGCTGAACATGTTTTCTGGATACAATTCTATTTTGAGTCCTGTCTTTATGAATTACTATATGACTTATATATATTTGCTAGATTCGGCCGAGAGTCTATTTTTCACATTTTTTTATGGATCCAGGTTTGTACATTCATGGCAATGGGAATCCCAGATTTAGTGCAGTACTGTCTTGCTGTTCTGAACTAAAATTTTCGTTGTCCTAATCTTTTATGAGTTGTCTTGCACCTGTACATGTTTATCTTCCAACCTGAACCATTACTTGTTCATGTCATGTTATTCTTGCTCTGTTTTGTGACACGTACATGCATGTTTGATAATAATAAAAAAATAACCAAGTCGGGGTTTAAGGGAACGATCTAGTAGTGGAAACTATAGAAATGTGTACTTGGAAGGGAGCCCGTATTTCCCACCTGATGATCTGTTATCCATTACCTGTTAGATGATTATGCATGATCCTGATTATCTGTTTACTTAATTCCTGACTACATACTTCCTTATGAGAAGGTGTACTCAGAAGGGGGCCCGTGTTTCCCACCTGTTACCCGACTACATACTTCCTTATGAGAGGGTGTACTCGGAGGGGACCGTAGGTCCTACCTAATGCATGATTACCTATTACATGATACCTGTACTTGTACCTATTTACCTGATACTTGAGTACACGGACCTATAGAATCCACTACGAAATCTAAAAGTAACTTGTTTGAATGTAGCAACCATGTGGTAAATGGATGGGATGCATGAAGTGCTACCTAAAAAGAAATAAATACAAGACTTGACATGACATAACATGACACCTGTTACATGCTCACCTGTTACATGCTTACCTATACATGCTACCTATTTACTTGTTTACATGTTTACTTACTTGTATGATACTTGACATCTGTTACATGTTACCAGTAGTATACCATGTTACTTGATTTTTGTTTCCTGATTTATTTTAGATATCCTGTTTTGCTATTTCACTCATTTCATGCTATGTTTGCTTCCGCTGTTACTCTATACTTATTTATCTTTTTCTATACTTGTGTCTACACTACAAGCGGCCCGTAACTTGCATTGACGGGCGTTTTGTTTTCTTGTTCCTCTTCCTGCAATTTGTTAAATTGCAGATTTTAGTGATTAACTACCCGATGGAGTAGGTGATCTAAGATTCTAGTTGCTGGAGTTCTTGCTATTATTATTCCATGTTGCTTATTTTGAATAAATGTATTCCTACATGGATTATTTGTATTGGGCAGATTGACCCAGAATTTATGACTTGTCCAAATTTGATTTATTTGGGATTATTAAGTTTTGTTTCAAGTAAATCCTGTTGGTATATTGATTCATTTATGCATGCGTGGTTGATTTCTCCTTGTTTACTTCTTGTTATTCCTGTGAAATGTTGTAAAGATCATGACAGCTTATGGATGATGAAAATTATTTGCTGGACATAGTCACGTATCAATATTTCGTATCTCCTTTTTGGGAAGCGGGGCGTGACAACCGACCCTAATGCCGAGGTGGAGATCAACGAAGAGGTTCCCCTTTCTTCCCAGTGGTAGTTTTAGCCTTTCCGAAAAAAATTTGTATTTGCCGAGCACGGACTGGCCACCGCAGTTTTGTAAGAATTTTGATGTTAAATGAGTTTTTGGCCGAACTATTTGACTTGGACTTTTTGGCGTAATCTGTAATGTATGTGAGCTTTTGAGATTCAGCCAAGTTTAAGAGGCTCAGAATGATGTGCCATTTTCCTTCTTTGTGCGAGATGAACGAGCCATTCGTGGTCGACCCTCATGATGCTGAGGTGGAGTGCCTTAGGGGAAAGCTGAAATCCATAGAGTCTGCCTTGGTGTGTTATCATAAATAGGCTCTAGATCAAGAAGCAGTCGTTTTTTATTTTATGAACAAGTCGAAAGAGCTGGGCCTGGATTCGGCTCGTATGAAGAAGACGATTGTCAACCATGACTTGGGGAGCGCTGAGACTGGATGGTCGGTGTCTGGCACTTCTTCTTGGCGACCGACCTCTGAATCATTCCTTCGTGAGGTTATAGTGGAGAAGGAATTGGAGATACAAAGGTTGAGGATCCTTCTTGGAGTGAGTGGATCCCGATCCCGTTCTTTCGGGGGCAGTTGATGATGTGTCTAATTTTTATACAAATATTTATACTCATTTACCCATTAAAATTGCTTGTATTCGTCTTTATTGAGTTTAATTCATCTTATTTTCATAAGATTTCAAGTAATTAATTATTTTTGAAGAAATAAGATTTTTTATATAAAAAGTGAAGATTTTTGGTAAAACTCAACAAACAAAACAAACAGAATGATTTATTAAATTTTATTGTTTTGTTGATTTTTAAATCCTACAATTTTGCCGTGTGAAATGCAAGATATGAATTTTAATTGCCAATAGAGGGTGAAAATGCAATAAACAATTTTAAAAGGGTTTTTAGTTAGTTTAATTAATTTTAAACTAATTAATTTTATTTTTATTTTTATTTTTAAACTGTAATTTCTGATATTATTTTGTATTTGCAGCACGTGTTTCAAATAAATAAAGAAAGGGGTTCTTTCTGCAAAAGTAAACCCTAATTCTGCGTCTCCTACTCCTATAAATACAACATCAAATTGAACAAATAAGGGAGCGCTTAAGGATGACACACTTACACGACGGATCTAAAAATTAAGAAAAGAAAATAAAAGAAAGTAGAGAGAGAGGGTTGTTCTCTCTATGTTCACGTGGGGTTCAAGGCAGAAAGGAGAGAGAAGTGAGAGGCGTGACGTAGGCCTCCACTGAGTTGGTGACGAGATCGACAGAGAGAGACAAGGAGGAACAGCGGCACGTGCTTCAAACGGCAAAGACGTCAGCGAGCTGACGTGGCGGTGGGTCCCACGAGAACAGCATTTGGCTGTTTGTGCTGAGTTGGCAGTGTGAAAGACTGGGTCTGGTGACGTGGCCCTCGGGGCTCGAGACGAAGCAGACAGCAGAGGCGACGTGACCCAGGCGTGTGGGCCCGGGCGGTGATGTGGCATAGGATGACATCAGCTGCATGTGATTAACAGAAATGACAGGGAGAGCGACTGTTGTCTCTGTAGCGCGTGCGGCTCGAGATTTTGCTTTTCGGAACGCGATTTGAGGCGATTCGGTGTGCAAAAATTTTGGTTTACAAAACAGTTAATTTTTCTGTTAATCTTTTCTCTTTGTCTAATTTTATTAAGCAATTCAAGACTATATTTGTTAGTTGCAAAACCATTATGAACTAAATATTATTTTTCTAGGGCTTCGATGTAGCTTAGTTTTCAGAACACAATTTTAATTCCATATTATTTTTTTATTTTTCCATGGTTGTGTGTTGATTTTTATTCTTAATGCATACAATTGGTGGATAGACATTTGTATGATCTATTAAATCATGAAGAGACCGAACTGGTAATTTGTGATTAATAAAAATTAAACGTCGTTATAAGAGCGAACTGCTGTTAATGTGACCGTTAAGAAATCCACAGAACTTAATGAGTCTTCGATTAATTAAATTTGCATAGAGATATGACAAACTGTTAGTTGGAGATATTTTTGGTGTTGTTCGAGAGAAAATATTGAATAATTTGGGGATTTTGGCATACAACTTGGAAAAATAATCTTTTTATTCATATGGAGTTATAAATTGTGTGGGATAAACTAGGTGAAATCAAAAGCCCTAGAATTAATTTTGCCATTAACAAATCTAAAAAATTTCACACCCCGCTACTCTTAATTAATTTAGTTAAATTTTTAGATTAATTTAATTTAGCTGCTTTCTTTTATTAATTTCGATTTTCCAAATAGTAGCTAATCTAGTAATATCGGTACTTAATAAAATAATTAGTCCCTGTGGGTTCGATACTCTTTTCACTTAACTATACTACTTGTTGCGATTTTGTACACTTGCAAATATTCACATCAGTTGACCCTCCGTTGGAGTCCCGTCTCCGACCCTGAGGCTGGAGACGACGAGACCGGGGGATGCCCAGAGCTCTGTCTGGAGTATCCACCTTAGTGACCCCGAGAGAACTTGGTGGGTTTGTCGGTGAGAAAATGTGCTCGATTGGTCTAGACCTGGTTGGTGCCAGTCCTAAGGCCTACAAGAAGAGGATTAGGCCGTTATTTTAATAGTTGTAATAATCATGTAGTCATATGGCCTTGCCAATTGTATTAATGAAACCTTTGTATGTTGCAATAAAAACGATACTGCTTTTTATAGTATCTCTTGTCTGAGGGTGAAGTCCATGTGAGACTGAGGAATCTAGTGGTCAACTCGAGGATCATGCCAAGCGGCGAGCATGGTTGGCTTGTGAGAAAGCTAGGCGCTTGCTCGAGATTCATGCCGAGCATCGAGCATGGCTAGCTTGTAAGAAAGCTAGGCGCTTGCTCGAGATTCATGCCGAGCGTCGAGCATGGCTAGCTTGTAAGAAAGCTAGTTTCTTTCTCGAGATGCATGCTGAGTGTCGAGCATGGCTGGATTGTAATAAAGCTAGGCGCTGGCTTGAGATTCACGCCCAGCATCGAGCATGACTGGATTGTAAGAAAGCTAGGTGCTTGCTCGAGATGCACACCGAGTATCGAGCATGGCTGACTTGCAATAAAGTTAGGCGCTGGCTTGAGATTCACGCCGAGCGTCGAGCATGGCTAGCTTGTAAGAAAGCTAGGTGCTTGCTTGAGATTCACGCCGAGGGTCAAGCATGGCTGGCTTGTAAGAAAGCTGGGTGCTTGCTCGAGATTCACGCAGAGCGTCAAGCATGGCTAGTTTGTAAGAATGCTGGGTGTTGGCTCAAGATTCACGTCGAGCGTCGATCATGGCTCCCTTGCAAGAATGCTAGGCGGTGGCTTGAGATTCACGCAGAGCATCAAGCATGGCTAGTTATAAGAAAGCTAGGCACTTGCTTGAGATTCACGCCGAGCGTCGAGCATGGTTGGCTTGTAAGAAAGATAGGTGCTTGTTCGAGATTCACGCCGAGTGTTAAGCATGGCTGGCTTGCAAGAAAGCTAGGCGTTGGCTCGAGATTAATGCCGAGCATCGAGCATGGCTGGCTTGTAAGAAAGCTAGGTGCTTGCTTAAGATTCACGCCGAGTGTCGAACATAGGTGGCTTGAAAGAAAGGTAGGTGCTTGCTCGAGATTCATGCCAAGCGTTGACCGAGGTCTAGCCGATGGTATCAATGAAACCCTGGTGAAAGCTTGATGTTTTGTCTTCCGATGATATTGAACAACTAGAATGGGAGACGTTTCGTCTTCCAATGTCATAAATGCACCTGGAGACGTTTCGTCTTCCAATATCATAAATGCACCTGGCCTTAGGCCATATAACCCCCTCTATCCATTTATTGTTCCACACTACACTGAGAGCTCTCACGACTGGTGACTTTCCTATCACCCTTTGACAGTTAGGGGTAGCGGCGATGAAGGCTGCTCTACCCCTAACTGTCAGTGGGTGGAAGTGGGGTCAACTCGGAGAGTGGGGCTCGAGGTCCATGCAAAAGGCGAGGACCGCATAATAAAAGTTTCCTCTAAGGACTTACATGACTGGTGGTGCTCCTGCCACCCGCTGATAATTAGGGGTAGCAGCAATGAAGTCTGCTCTATCCCTGGCTGTCAGCGGGTTGAAAGGGGACCAACTTGGTGCATGGAGCTCGAGGTCCTTGCCGAAGGCGAGGGCCGCAACTCAAAGTTTCCTCCTAGTGCTCTCATGGTTGGTGGTGCTTCTATTACCCGCTGACAGTTTGGGGTAGCCGCGATGAAGGTTGCTCTATCCCAGGCTATCAGCAGGTGGAAGGGGGACCAACTTGGTGCCTGGAGCTCGAGGTCCTTGTCGATGGTGAGGGCTACAAATAAAATTAAAACTTTCGTAGGTAGTGGGGGTCAACGCCGAGCAGTGAGGACTCGAGAGATTGAGAAGTCTCTCATTGAGGGTCGAAGTCCGAGCGGCGAGGACTTTAAAGATTGAGAAATCTCTTGTTAGTGTAGAGAGTTAACGCCGAGCAACGAGGACTTGAGAGATTGAGAAATCTTTCGTTAGTATAGGGGGTTGATGCCGAACAGCGAGGACTTGAGAGATTGAGTAATCTCTTGTTAGTATAGAGTCGACGCCGAGCGGCGAGGACTTAAGCGACGAGGGCTTGAGAGATTGAGAAATCTCTTGTTAGTGTAGAGTTGACGTCGAGCGATGAGTACTTGAGAGATTGAGAAATCTCTCGTTAGTGTAGAGTTGAAGCCGAACAGCGAGGACTTGAGAGACTGAGAAATCTTTTGTTAGTGTAAAGAGTCGATGCCGAGCGGCGAGTGTTGGTGTATGCCCTAGAGGCCAGTTGTGTATTGACATTACTAGTTTACATTGCATCATGACATTTATTTCATATATAAGGCATTTTATTTATTGTGTTTTTTATTATGATTAAATGAACATAATAAATTCCTTAGAATATTAGGTTCAATACTATGGGATATCAAGTGCATGACTTGATTGTGAGATCCTATTGGTTGTAATCAGAACACTATTCTTAAATGTCCCTAGTCAAGTATTATTGTGAATTCGAACAACAATAATAAATAGAGACTAGTATGTGCGTAGACTGATGACCATATTTCACGGGTCATGGATATGAGATATCAAGTTTTAACATAGGTACATGAGAACGCTGCAGGGATCGTTACGTGAGTTGCATAAGCGGTTCTCACACTGACCATGGTGTACATCGTCTGTTGACTTGAAGTCACTATGGTTCCCTACATGAGAAGTTGTATGTTTTAATGTTGTCAAACATTGCCTGTAATAAGATGATTATAAAGTCGACTATTGGATATACTACAAATTATGCAGAGGGATGTTGGTGACTTAGATATGATTTATCCCTCTTACATAACAGGAGCTATATCTATGAGCCCCTTGATTGAGTGCGACTGCAAAATGCATGGCCGTGCTCAAATGAGTCAATATGAGATATTGAGCTTATTTGTTTTAGTAAGTCTACTCGGACATCAAGAAACCAAAGATTGAATTATACAAGGGTGACACGCTCTATGCCTTGTGGTCAATTAAGATATCTGGACAAATGGACTAGACTACATGGTAACATTGTCATGGATAGATTATGTCAAATCAAAAACATTCTCGTTACTTGAGTAGCAGTGGTGTAGTGCTAGATATCGCTCATTGTTTGTAATACTAGAATATGATTTTAGTATTACTGTCAACGTAATAGGAACCTATAGGGTCATACACTTAGAATGGATCAAAATTGGAATTTCAATTCATAAGATGAATTTAATTGGGGATCCAAGTAAGACTTGGACTCCTGACATTGGTTGGACATTTAATTAGATTAAATGGGCTAACTAAAGTTCAAAGGCCCACACATGAATCTGACCCAGGTCAGATTGTGAGCTCAACAACCTCATTACTCTCTTAGGGTTGATTTTCTGCACCTATATATATGATACGTATCTGTGAAAAAGTCACACATGAGAAAACCCTAGCCGTCACAGAAATTGTGTGAGAGAGAGATCGTGAGGAACATCCCCTTCCCGCAGCTAGCACCACGGTATAAGGAAAAGCTTGATTTGATCGTTCGTGCAGATACCGTAGAGGCACCGCAATATTGTATTACTATGATCGGCAAACTGTGGAGATAGTAGATCCATCTTCAACGTATAACTCCTAAACACGATTTATGGTTTTTGCATGAATCCATGGCTAGTTTTTGATATTTTTTGTAATTTTTTCGCTGTGTATTTAATATGTGATTGCCATCGAAACCTAACAGCGAGGACTTGAGAGATTAAGAAATCTCTCGTTAGTTTAGAGAGCTGAGTTTGAGTGAATACCAGTAACTTGCTCGAGGTTAGTGTCCAGTGCCAAGCATGAGCAGTTAGGATACATTCTGGCTTGTTTTGAAAAGAAGTTTCATTGCTTTTATTCAACGCTTGGGTACGAAAGAAAAGAGGTGTATCACCTATTACAAACACGGATGTGTTAGCCCTTATGACCCCTCATAGGACTTAATTAGATGCTCCACGTTCTAGGGTCTCTTGACTACCTTGCCCCCTAGGTCATCGAGTCAGTACGTGTCATGACGCACCACTTGGGAAACCTTATACAGCCCCTCCCAGTTCGGGGCTAGTTTACCCTTCTTGTTAGGGTCAGAGATAGCAAGCTTCCTGAGCACAAGGTCGCCCTCCTTAATGTCGGTCGAATGAACTTTCTTGTTGTAAACCTTTTCAATGTGTAACACCCCGCAAAATTGGAAATTACAATTTTTCCCTGGGTGTTACGCACGTATATTTTGTAATGTATTTCATTACATATTTTGGATTCGTACTATTTATACATTTTCCGTATTTATTTCAGTCAACTAAAATATAATATTTCAATTCCTGGGATTTACGTGCTTTTTACGTGTTTTGATGCACGTGTTTCCACCACTACGTATAATATTTTCTATAGGTTTAAATTATTTATTTTTATTTAAATCTATTTTATAAAACGAAAATTTATTTTCCCCTTGTTTTGATTAAAATACATTTTTCGACTTTCTGCACGTATAATGCACGTGCTTTCTACGTGTTGTGATTTCATCATGAAATATATGTAAATTAGTAAATATAATTTTGTTTATATTGGTTTCGATTATATTTAATAATTTTTCATCAATAAAGTCGATTTTCGCATTTTGTTATTTTACGCGCGATGCACGTATTTTCGGTAAACGCATTTGTTTCTCAAAATAAATTTCGGAATGTGTATAACACACATGATTTTCAAATAGTATAAATAGTAGTATATGTATATATATATTAGTAGTGTATACATATAAGTTAGCATATGGGTAATGTGATATTATATGTGTATGGTATGAATGATGGGCCCCACCGTGAAGCATTCACCTTGCTGTTTGAATAAAATGAGTGGACTATTTGGCATTTGTGTATGGAAATGATGTGGAATAGGTGGAGGCCCACAGCTTGGACAAAATTTTGGTTGATTTGGCTAATGGGCGTAATAGAAATTGATTGTATGGGGGCCCACCTTGGATGAGTGTGCTGCTCGGGAATGGAAGAGTGTAGGGGGCCGGTTTGCATGAAGAGAGAGGTTGGGGAGTTAGAAAAGAGTTAGGGATTTAGAAAGGTGGTGAGTTGAAGAGGTAGGGGGTTATGAGAGTTAAGTTTTTAAGAAGTGGGAAGATAAAAAGATGGGAGTTTTAGGAGTTAAAAATATGAAGAGTTAGCAAATTAATTTTTGTAATTTATTAGGTGGGTAATTTTGCAAATTGAACCCTCTACAAACCCTATAAATAGCACCCTACCCCTTTTCATTTCACACACAAAATTAGAATTAAAACAAGAGAAAGAAAAGAGAAAGAAAAGAGTGTAAGAAAAAGAAAGAGAGTTATTGTGCTTGGAGGATCTCTTGCTTGGAGCATTTGCTAGGAGGAGAAGAGGACTAGGAGTTGCTAGGAGCAAGAAGGAGCTATTCATTTGTAGTTTTCAACCTTCAAACAAGAGGTGGGTTCTCATGCTTTCTAATTTAGAACTATGCATGCTAGTGATAATATATGAACATTTTGTTTTGATGTGTAGTTAAAATTTCATGTTAGTGTTACATGCTATTGCTATGATTAAACAAATAATAGGAATTTTTGACTAAAGAGCTAATGCCATAGATCATGTTAGAATACTTGTAAAATGTTATGCATGTTAAAAGGGTGTGGTTGTATGAAAAATTTGTTGAAAAATGTTGGGAATACATTCTTTTGCAAAAATATTTTTGTGAAGAATCTTGTTATGAATAGATAAAATTCATGTTCGTTTAAAGTGATGTTGTGATTAAGTAGAAAAAGGAAGTCTACCATGCTAACTAAAGAAAGAGAATTACTTGATTGTTGTGAACCATGTTAGTATGTTTGATTAGCTTTGTGGTTACAATAGTGTTAATATATGAGAATAACTTTGATGTGAAATTTACAAATGGGAATCATGCTATCATAATTGCGAAAGTAGTCTTATTATGACAATTACCATGTTAATGAAAAAAAGGACAAATTCTTGTATAAACCATGTTGGTAAATTGTAGAATTTTATGCTTATAATATTATTGACCATATTAGATTTTATAATAAAATAAAAATGAAATTTCGATTAGTTTATAATGATGGGAACTATTGTGTGAAAGAGCAATTTTTATTTTTATAAAATATAATTTATGTCAAATTGAGATTTTAATCAAATAGACATGGATACTAGTTTTCATTTCTTTTGTAGGATTTAGTTCCTAAAGAAAAGTCTAAGTTTTGCAAAAGATGAGAAAAAGGAATTTCTTTAAATAAGTGAAAAATAGTATTTTAAAAATAATTGGAAATTTTATTAGTTACTATCTTTTTATTAGTTGCTATCTTTTTATTAGTTACTATCATGGAAAGGATTATTTCTAAAATTGTGAAAGAATTGATCTTTTGGAATGAACACATTTTATGGAAAAAGACACACTTTGTGGATAGTTGAACAAAAGAACATTTGTGTCTTTTTAAACAGAGATTACACATAGACTTACTGGTTAGCGTAACAAACTTGGGTTTGGTTGAGAATAGTCACGGGTTCAAAACCCCCTGGTGACTTATATTTTATTTTGGGGTTTTAAAATGATTTGGTAAATAGTTTCGAAAGTGGGTCAGTTTGGTAAAAACTTCCGTGGGAACTAGATCTCTAATTTTGATAGTGAGTAGGTCAATTTGGTAAATAGTTTCGAGCGTGGGTCAGTTGGGTAAAAACTTTCAAAAGTGTTTCATTTTGGGTAAATTTTAGTATTCATAAAACATAAATAAAGAATTTATTCTTAAAGATTGTTTTTGTGTAATTGATAAGTTTTAATGAGGATTTGAGATAGAAAGAAAAATAAATGACTACAAAAGTATTAGTAAGGAGCATGACTTTTAATTTACAAAATAATGATTTAGGGTGAATTGAAATCTCTTTATTTCTAGAAATGCAATATGGTTGAGTTATGTGACTTTTGAGATCATGAAAGATTTTGTTGTGAATGAGTAAATCATGTGCTAAAGATGAGACATTGAATCGTGTTAAAATGAGACATCGTATGAATTTGAAATTGTGAATGAATTATTATTTATTATGAATAACTAGATCATGAATAGTGGCAAGACTATGAAATGATTACTTTGTGGATAAGTGTTAAGACAAGATTAGATTATTTTTGTGAAGTGAATTGAAAGATGAAATTATATAAGTTTAAGACATGATTACAAAAGGGTATGTGTACCCATGTTTCTTGTACATGAAAGATTATGATTAAGAATTAGTAAGACTTCGGTTACCGGTAATTCTGAAAGAAAGAATTGATATGATTTTGAGATAATGCCGTCGGGCAATCTCGTGAATAAATTCGGTATGAGGTAAAACTGATTCTAGGGTGATAACATATTCATGTCTTGAACTAAAAATAATTAGGCACTTAAGTGAAGATGTGATAAACTTGTGCAAACGTAAATGGGTGCTTCTATATAGTCGGCGGTGGATCTCCGTGGCTATAGACCCAGTTGGTGGACTGTGGTTGCCCCATAGGAGATGAACTGTATTTTATCCGGGACTTAGGGTAGTCGACGGATGTTTACCATACTCCAAAGAATATGTATATACTGGGGCTAGAAGGGCATTTACGGGATTATCATCACGATATAATAGCCAGGGAGGCTGGGATCTGTTAATATAAGCCAGGGAGGCTAGCCAGGGAGGCTGAGATCCGTATCTGTGAAATAACTCTAAAACTTGTTTTATTACTGGGTAGTCTCATGGCGAGGGATCGAACCCTTTAATGTGGAGTACGTAGGCGCTTGCCCTCAGACTTATGTAGTATGGGATGCATAGAATCTGAACAAGTGTGCATTAGTGTCATCCTAGTGTAGAATTGTGTGCATTAGGCATTAAGGCATGACATACACTTATGTTTAGAATAATCACCTTTGACACTTTACTTGTTCATTCAATCCTTTTTGTGATTTGTTAAAGTATGAGATCGTTATACTATTCCCGGCATAGAGAGGATAGCCGTGTATAACATTTCGTCAGTTGTAAGTAACTGACGAGCCCACAGATTAACATGCAGGTAAAGGACCATACATGAAGCTATGAAGTGGATATGCTGATGCTGTTTTTATTTTAGAGATGTTGTAAATGTTTTATTGTAAATTTCATTCTTCCGCTGTGCAAAACCAAGTTGTAATTGAACTCTGATGTATTGTGAATGAAAAGTTTTAAATTCCTTGTAAAATTGTACGAAGTGAAGTAAAGATCCTGTGAAATCTCGAATTTATTCTTATTTGAAATTCGGGGTGTTACACAATGAGCCACTGGTATATATTTCTTCTGATGGTGGACTTTTTACGGATCTCGTCGATTAGGTCCAAGTTTGCCCTGAGGTCGCTCGAGTTCGATTCCTCGGTGAAGCTCATGAACCTAGGAGAGGGGATCTTAATTTCCAGGGGGATGAATGCATCGGTTGCGTTGGTCAGATTGAATGGGGATTCACCTATTGGGATCCTCTTGGTTGTTCGGTGCAACCAAAGGATACTTGGTAATTTTTCGACCCACAGTCCCTTTAGCGAGTTACCCAACCATTTTTTGAGATCGTCAGAATTTGGCGGTTGGCATTTTCAGCTTGGTCGTTCGACTGGGGATGAGATATTGACGAGAAACGCTGCTGGACCCTAAGGTCTTCGCAGAACTTTTGGAGATTTCTGCCGGCGAACTAAGTTCCGTTATTGGTGATGAGCACGCACGAGATCCCGAACCGAAAGATGATGTGTTTCCAAAAGAATTGTAGGGCTTTATGTTCCGTCATCGTGGCTAGGTGGTCTGCGCGCCTCGATCCCCTTAGTGAAGTAGTCGATGACCACTACGAGGAATCGCCTCTTGCCCATGGCCCTCGGAAAGAGGCCAACTAGGTCCATCTCCCATATAATAAATGGGTTCAGACTGGTGAGTGACTTGAGTTCGGCTTGGGGCAAGCGTATGATTGAAGAGAATCTTTGGTAGGGGCCACACATTTTCACAAGGTCCTGGGCGTGCAATATGGTCGACCAATAATAGCCATGGTTGAGCACTTTTCTTGCAAGGGACCTACTACCGATATGGCACCCCCCCAATTCTTTCGTGCATCTCCTCCAGTGCATACTTGGCTTCATTGGCTCTCAGAATCAGAGATAGGGTCCCCCGTTCACCTTGGTTTATGAGCGCTTGAAGAGTACATTATCAATCAGGGTGAATCTTTCTAATCGTCTTGTCATCCTGACTTCAGCTGGGTTTGGCGGGAGCTCGCCATCGATAAGGAACTTTCGGACGGGGTCCATCCATGTGCCTTCTTAAGTGCCTGGGTTAATACAAAGGATCTTCGGGTTCTCGATGCTAGGCTTGAGGAGGATCTCTATGAGGATAGTGCTATCTAGGCCCTCGACGGACGAAGAGGCGAGCTTGACCAAGGTATCGACATGGCCATTTTGTTCCCTAGGAATGCGCTTGACGGTGGCATCCTCGAAGACTGTTAAGAGTTGCCTGGCGCATGCCAAGTACTGGATCATCCGGGCGTCGCGAGCTTCATAATCTCCAGAGATGTGATTGACCACGAGCTGAGAGAAAATTTTGAGATGTGTTATATGAGCAAATGAATTTGATACAATTAATAGAAATCAATTTGAGTGTTTATATTTGAAATGGAGGAATGAACCGAGAGTGGATTCATAAAGTTCCTAACTCCTATATTATAAAAATTGGTGTTTGGCTTTTTGGCTATGTAACCCCTGTTTCCCCAAATCCGTATTTTTTTGTGTGTTTTATGTATTTAAAATTTATGTATTATTTTTCTGTTTTCAAATTCTTTTTTTTTTTTTGATAAAATGCATTCTTGGATCTTCTTTTAAAATCTATTTTTTTTATAATCAGTAATTGTAACTAGTTTCCAATGGTTCTTATATTGTATTACAAATCTTTTATTATTATTATTATTATTACTTTGATTAGTTATTAAAAACCTAGTTCTATGTATTAATTATATTTGTACTTATTTCAAATAAATTCTATGTTTCAATGCAAATTATATTTTATTCATAAACCCTATTATTTCCCCATTGCATTTTGAAACCCTATTTTATTTAAATCTTGATACCCAATAAAAACTACCCTAACCCATTTACCCCCTCAGACCCGTTCTATATTACAACCCCAAACAAATAGCCCAACCCACTACCCATTTGAACTTAACCCATACCCTTTTAATTATCCAGACTCGAAACCCATTCTACCCTATACAGACCCACTTAAAATCCCCTAAAGCCAAATAACTCAACCCGAAACCCACTTCCATCTGATTAACCCTAATATCCCTAACTCTGCCTTATATATATACCGCAATATATATGGTTTGTTCACCTTCCTTCCTCCCTTCCGCCGTTTCATCTTCCCCCTCCTACTCTCTCTCCCACCATCCGCCCTCTGCCTGCTCACGCTGCCCTCGCGATGCGCCAGCCTCCCGACCTCCTGTGCACTGCCCTACTCCCGCTCTCATCCTGATCCTCCCCCGTCACCTTCAACCCCTCGACGGCCTCCCGTGTGCTCTCCAGACCTCCCCCTTTGTCACTACCACAGTGACTGCACCCACTGGCTGCCTCCTGCTTCGCCTGAGCGCCACCCTCTGCCCAGCTGCATCATGACCTCCCCCTGTGCTCCACCAGCACTTCAGTGCCGCTTCCCGCTTCCCTCCGCAGTCAGCAGCGACGGCGACCACCGCCACCATGTTCCGCCCTGGGCTGTTCAACCACACCAGCCATGCCGACATCCCGAACCCCCTGGCCCGTCCTCCCAGTCTCCCCTCATGTGTCGTGCGACTGCAACGTCAATAACCCCGTCTCAGTACAGCCACTGTGCACTATCCCCCTGTGTGCGCCCTGCCTCTCGGCACTGTAGCCACCTGCGGCAGTCCCGCTGTCGTCTGCCACCTTGCCGCATGTCCGTCGTTATCCTCCCGTCCTCCGACCAGCAGCATGCAGTCCCATCGCGCAGCCAGTGCGCGAATAGCCCGGAGTTGTCCCCTCGGCCGCCCCTCGTTCCTCTTTGTGTGCGAGTTGTGGTTGTGGGCGAGTTGCTCTTATTGGTTCATGGGTTTTGGTTCTCTTTGGTTCGTGGTTTTCGTTGAGTTAGTTCGTTCGTATTGGTTCGTAGTTTCGTTGGTTCATTGATTATTCGTGGATCTTGCACGGAGTTGCGTAGTTCGTTCGTTGTTCGTGCCCTGGGAATCCATTCCCGTTATTCTTGATTTTCGTGGTTTCATTTCCGGTTAAGGCAAGTAACTTGTACTAAAATTCCTTTGTATGATACAAATCAAAAATACCGCTTGTAGTTTAGTTGGGTTCTAGAGATAACTCATGTGTGTGATGTTCTTAATGAGTTCGTCTCTATAGTGTTTTGACCATAGTTGACTCACGACACAAAATTTGACATGAAACAACCCTAGGTTTTGCTCGTTCTTAATATGATGTATATGTGAAACAATTATGAGAACTCGTGTGCGTGTGGGATCCATGTGAGATACTTGTTGTGGACATGTTGTATACCCTATTTCATGATGTTTGGACACTTGGTAGACTCGATTTCATGTTTGGTTGTGTTTGGATCAAGTTTCATTGGATCTATGTTGATTTTGGTTGTTGAGGAAATTCTGTATTTTGTCGATAATCTGTCTTGATCAGTAATTTAGACCATATTAAGGTCAGTATCTTAATTTCAGTATAAAACATGATTTGTAGAGAAATTTGTCTGCTTTCCAACCCCTCTGACCTTGGTCGATTTCGTTTTCGTATGTGTGGGATATGACTGTTTTACTACAGAGGTGTAGATCTTTTCCACATTTCGTTTCTTGATAATTTTGATGATTAACTTAATTTGATACTTGTGCTACACATATCATTTTGATCTGAAACTTTGGTCAGTCTTTTTATACCTATTTAGGGATTATCCAGAATTTTGGTAGATTTTATTGCTGAGTTTTAGATGCCATTTCACGCTTGTTTATAAAAACTATACTTGCTGTATTTTGCTTGTTGTTCTGTAAAGAATCATATTTTCACCCTGATTCCTTTTACTGTATGGAAAATATTTGTGAAATATAAAAGTTAACTTATTCTATCTATTTTCATCTCCTTTTAGTGGATTTGGATTTTGTTTCACTGGTTGAGAGATATTATAGTTTTCGTACAGCAGTGTTGGGAATTCCAGATTTGCCAAACTATCGTTTATTGATGTTTCCTGATTTTTGATGACTGGTCTAATTTTTCTGGAAAATTATGAAACCTGATATTTAGATACTGGACATATAGGGGAATACTCCAGATTTTTCGTAGATTTATTTATTGAGTTTTGATACTGTTTTCCTGACTGAGAATTGGTTTTCCTGATTTCTGGCTGAACGTGTTTTCTGTATTCAAATCAGTTTTGAGCTATGTTTTTGTGAATTAGTATGTGACTTATTTATACTCGCTGGATTTGGTTGGGAGTCTATTTTCTAGATATTTTGACGGATTCAGATTTGCATGTTTGTAACACTGGGAATCACTGTTTTACTATAGTATGGTCTTGCTGTCCTGAACTTGAGATTTGTTTATTTTATTCTTTTATGAGATATTTTACACCCGTACATGTTTATCTTGCAGCCTGAACTTATTACTTGTTTATACCATGATATACTTGCCCTGTTCATGACACATACGTGCATGTTTGACATTAAAAATAAATAACCAAGTCGGGGTTTTAAGGGAAAGATCTATTAGTGGATAATTCAGAAATGTGTACTCGGAAGGGAGCCCGTGTTTCCCATTTTGATTCATATTGATACGTGAACCTGTTGATGGTTACTTGTTGATGCATGGACCTGTTGGTTCATGTACCTGTTACTTGTTGATGCACGGACCTGTTGGTCGTGTACCTGTTACTTGTTGATGCATGGACCTGTTGGTCGTAAAACTGTTACCTGTTGATGCACGGACCTATTGGTCATGTACCTGTTGATTCATGAACCTGTTGATGCATGAATCGGATGATTCGTGTACCTGTTTGATTCATGAACGTGTTTCTGTTCTGATCCCTAAGTACACTGCCCTCTATGGTCCACTCTGAAATCTAAAGCGAAACTGTTTGTTGTAGCAACCATGTGTTATAATATGGGCGCATGAAGTGCTACATAGATAGTAATAACTACAAGACTTGATACGTGACACCTGAACATGATACATGCTTGCTTGATACTTGATTACATGATACATACTTGCTTGATACTTGACTACATGATACATGAGACTTGATACATAATACTTGATACACGATTACATAATACTTGATAACTGATGTTTGTTTACATGATACTTGTTTACTTTACACTTGATTCATGCCATTTACACTTGATCACCTTGCAATGCTAGTTGTTTATTTTGACATCATGCTTATTCCACATTATTAGTTAGTTTCTCCCCATGTACTTGTATCCTGCATTACAAGCGGTCCGTAATTTGCAATTGACGGATACTTGTTTTCTCTTTTTCTCTTTCCTGCAATTGTTAAATTACAGATTTTGGAGAACTGGTTCCAGACGGTATTGGTGACATGAAGTATTAGTGCTGACTTTTATTATTATTATTTCTTGTAGCTTGCTTGAACAATATTGTATTTGATTACATGGATTTATTCTTGTATTTAGGCAATGTGACCCAGAATATTTGTTTTATTCAGATCATGACTATTTGAGATTTATATGTTTGGTTTCAAGTATTCTTGTTGGTATTTTTGATTCATATGTGCATGTTGGTTGATACTTTTGCTTTCGACTTTGATTATTCTTGTGAATGTTATAAAGATTCTTGAACAGCTTATGGATGATGAAAATCATTCGCTGGACTTTTGTCGCGTATCCGTATTCCGTATTCTCTTTTGGGAAGCGGGGCGTGACAGGCTAGCGCGTGCGCACTGCGCCTATGTGCTACCACATGGCATGTGGGGGAGATCTGTGGTTACGGGTTCGAGTGGGGTTAGCTCTGTTTATTTTCAAAACATTTTTTTAAAGGTGAGAACGATAAGTAGTTGAGTATTTATACACTCGGAGCACTATACAACTGAGAACTGAGTTGGCTCAATAAATGGGTGTTTGGGTTGCTGTCTTCTAGCATTGGTTCCCACCAGGGCGGGGTGCAGTTGTGATTAAAAAAAAATTTTTGGGACTTTGAGTATTTTTTAATGGGAAAATTCATGAAAAATCCATAAAACATTTTTAGAATGATTTGGAATTATTTTACACTATTCTAAAGATATTTTTAGATTCTAAAGGGCATGTTTTGTTTATCTGTTGAGTTGGAGTTCAAATTTAAAATGTATAAGGTTGAAGATATTAAAAGTTGATTTTAAACGAAATTAAAATAGAGTTTGAATTGGAAATAAAGGAATTTGGTGATGATTTTAAAGAAGTTTGAAATTAAAAATAAAGAAATGAGTTTTGATTGAAATATAGATTAATGTGAAAAGAGCTATAAATGTTTGAAAGTGATTATGTAACCCATGTTTCCCATTTTCTTGTATGTTTGAAATGAGTTTTTGGATGTATTTCCTTTTGAACCGTGTATTTGTTCTTCATTCTCAATATATTCATCGATTTGTTTTGTCGCATTTAATTTGATCTTCTTGATTCATTTGTCTGCCTATTATTTCGTCTCTGGTGGATCGGGCTTTTATTTTTTATCCTCATTATTTAATTGTTCATGTCCTATTATTTTTATTTATTTATTATTATTTATTTTTGTTCCTATCTCATTATTGGATCATCCTATATTTATTGGATCTTTTATTAATCCTGAACCCTATTCTATATTCTTATTGGATCTGTCAACCCAATATCAAATTACCCCTCAACCCGTTGGCCCTGTTAACCCTACTATCTCCCCATATATATATACACTCTGCATATATCCCTGTTCATCTACAAAAACCCTATCCGCTACTTCTAAACCCATCCCCTACCTCTTGCTTCTCCCATCCTCCTTCCAAATCCTACTCCCGATCCACAGCGCGCCCCCCTGCGCTGTCTCCTTCCGACCCAGACGACAGCCGACACCCCCTGTGCGTCCTCTTATGTCGTCGACAAATAGCAGCAGCCCGCAGTGCCGCTCCCCATGCACTGTCTCCTTCCCATTGACAGGCAGTAGCAACCGCATCATCGACAGCCAGTAGTGCCGCCACTGCCACTTGCCGTTGCCGTTCTCTCAACGTAGTGAACACCCGGGCTGCTATAGCTCTTGTCTGCGTGTGTTGATCTCGAGAGTTGTGATCGTTTGTTCATGTGTTCGTGAATCGTTTGCTTGAGTTTGTGCCCGGGAAATCGTTCCCATTATTCTCTTTCTCTCCGTCATTTTCGTCGTCAATTTCAAGGCAAGTAACTTGTATTCCTTTTGTTACATATACAAGTACTAAATACCGCCTGTAGTGTAGTTGTTTCAAGATCCATTCTCATGAAACCCTTGTTACATCTTATATCCATTTGTTGATCCATCCATAGTTGTCGTTACACACACGACATGAAATAACTTAGAAATAATTAATTCTTGTTTCATATATGTGTGTTGCTCGTGATCCATAATGTGTTGTATGATCTTGTATGCATGATGTGTTAGTCGTAGTATATCTTGTTGTAGACTTGTTAAACACCCCATACCATGTTGCTTGGACATAACAAATACCATGCTTTGTGTTTTGTTTTGATTTGGATTTGTCGCACATGAACTAGTCGATTTAATGTATAAGAGAATTTCTATTTTTGCGGCTATCCTGTTTTTGTTCAGTATTTTAGACCCCATTGAGGTCAGTAAATAAATTTTATTTGTGAATATGAATGTAGAGTTCACTGTCTATTTTTCAGAATTTCTAACAAAGCTCAGTTTCGATTTGTGAGTTACAAGTTATTGCTATTTTACTACATAGTTGTAGAAAATTCCAGATTCGGTTTTATATGAATTCTGTATAGCTATTTATTTTAATACTGATGTTAAAGATAAAGTTTGGATCTAATATTTTTCTGGCTCTAACTAGACATAACTGGGATTAACCCCCAATTTTTGTGGATTTAATTAATCACCTTTATAAACTACTCGATGCTTGTGAACAATTACTATACTTCCAGAATTTTTACGTTGTTCAGTAAAGAACCTTAATTTCATCCTGATTCTAGTTGCTTTTGATAAAAACTTTTTGAATGTGAAATGTAGCCTACTTTATCTATTTTACTACCCTTTTTACGGATCTGGGTTTCAATTTGTATATTGCAATCTATTGCTATTTTAGTACTGCTGTGCTTAAAGTTTCAGATTTACAAATTGGCTGTAGCTTGCTGTTTTCTGATTTTATTTGATTATACTGTCCATATTGGAATATTATGAAATTATATTTTCTGATACTAAACATACTAGGGAAATCCTCAGATTTTTCTTGGATTTAATCAGTAAGTTTTTATGCCATTTTTATGTTTATGAACACAACCTTGTGATTTCTGGCTGAACATGATTTCTGTATATATTGCTGTTTTGAACCCTATTTCTGTAATTATTATATGACTTATATATATGTGTTGGATTCGTCCGAGAGGCGATTTTCTAGAATTTCTAACGGATCCAGATTTACATGTCTGTGACAACGGGAATCTCAGATTTGGTGTTGTACTGTCTTGTTGTTCAGAACTGAAAGTTTCGCTGTCCTAGTCTATTATGAGTTGTTTGTCACCCGTATATGTCTTTTACCCAACCTGAGTTGTTCCTTGTCCCTTTCCGTGTTATTCTTGACCTGTTTTGTGCACTTATATACTTGCTTTAATAATAAGGACACATAATCAAGCCGGGGTTAAGGGAGAGATCTAGTAGTGGAAAATATAAAAATGTGTACTTAGAAAGGGGCCGTGTTCCCACCTGTTACGTGTTTCATGATTACATGATACATGATCCTATTTACTTGATTACCTAGATGCACACTTCCCTATAGGAAGGTGTACTCAGAAGAGGACCTGTAGGTTCTACCTGTACCTGTACCTATTTACCTGATCCCTGAGTACATGGCCATATACAGTCCACTACCAAATCTAAACGTAACTTGTTTGAATGTAGCAACTATGTGGTAAAAATCTGGGACGCATGAAGTGCTACCTAGTTAGGATTAAGTACAAGACCTATAATAACATGATCACTTGCACATTTCTGTTACCTGTACAAGCTACCTGACATCTGTTACCTGTATACCTGCTTACATGCTATCTGACACCTGGCACATGTTACCTGCACTCTGTTATCTCATCATATTACTTGATTCTGTTTCCTGATTTATGTTAGTCATTCTGTTTTGCTAGTACATCCCTTCCATGCTTATTTTGTTGTAACCCCTGTTTTCCATTTTCTGTATTTTTGGGTATATTTTCTTTTTCGAGTATTTAATCATTTTGTACTTTATTTGTTTCCTCTGAACCTTGTATTGAATCTTCATTCTCAATATATATTCATCTATTTGTTTATCGCTTTAATTTGATCTTCTTGATTTGATTGTCTACCTATTGTTTCATCTCCAGTTGATCGGGTTGTTATTTTTTTATCCTCTTAATGAATTGTTCGTGTCCTATGTTATTCATTCATTTTGTTCCTGTACCTATTGTTGGATCTTTTATTCAATTAAACCATACCCTATTCTATAACCCTATTGGATCTTGTAAGATCCGCAACCCGATAAGCTATCTCTACCTGTAGCCCCATATTCACCCTAATCTTACACATTTATATACCCCTATTTATTACCCTGTTCATCTATCAAAAACCCTAGCCGCTCTATTCCTATACCCCGACCACCCCTTCAAATCTCTCCCTGCATCCCCGACCTCCCAACACACCTCCACAGTGCGCCCCTACGCTGTCTCCACCCCGACTTCCGTCCATCCCCTGTCGTGCCGCCAGTCAGCAACCAGAGCGACAGTGCCTCCCTTGTGTGCTCTCCTCCTGTCGCGACCTCGCCGCAACGCAGCACAGTCCCCGTCGTCTCCCCTTCCATCGTCGACTACCGCAAAGCTGCCCACCATGGATCACGAACAACATACATACATGCATCAAGTCTAGATTTTTTCTAAATTGTTTTCATGTCGTGTGTGTAACAAAGGACACCTACGGATGGATCAGCAAATAGAGACAAGACCTAACAAGGAATTTGCACAAGAATTAATCTAGAGACGAAAGCCACACTACAGGCGGTATTTAGTACTTGTATATACAACAAAAGTATACAAGTTACTTGCCTTATAATCAATGGTGAAAACGAAGCTACAATGAGAATAACGGGAACGGTTCCCAGGCACGAACTCAACGAACGACTCATGAACACACAATCGAAATCAATCACACGCACACAAGATCAACACCCGCACCCAAGATCAACACCCGCACCCAAGAGACAATAGTCAAAACACCCCGAGGTGCATGGCATCGAGAGAACGGCAGACAGTGAGCAACAGTGGGCGGCACTACGACAGTCGACGACGAAAGGGGAGACAGTGGGGGCTGTGTTGCGTCGCTGCGAGGTCGCGAGAGGAGGAGAGCGCACAAGGGAGGCATTGTCGCTCAGCTGCTGACTGGCGACGTGACAGGGGATGGACGGAAGTCGGGGTAGAGATAGCGCAGGGGAGCACTGTGGAGGTGCGTCGGGAGGTCGGGGATGCTGGTAGAGGGTTGAAGGGGGGTGATCGGGGTACAGGAATAGAGCGGCTATGGTTTTTGATAGATGAACAGGGTAATAAACAGGGGTATATAAATGTGTATGATTAGGGTGAATATGGGGCTACGGGTACGGATAGCTTATCGGGTTGCGGATCTTACAAGATCCAATAGGGTTATAGAATAGGGTATGGTTTAATTGAATAAAAGATCCAACAATAGGTAGAGGAACAAAATGAATGAATAACATAGGACACGAACAATTCATTAATGAGGATAAAAAAAATAATAACCCGATCAACCAGAGATGAAACAATAGGCAGACAATCGAATCAAGAAGATCAAATTAAAGGAACAAAACAAATAGATTTTATATATTGAGAATGAAGATTCAATACACGGTTCAGAGGAAACAAAAAGAGTACAAAATGATTAAATACTCGGAAAAGAAAATACACCAAAAAATACAGAAAATGGAAAACAGAGGTTACAAATCTTACCCACCTAACAAGAAGAATTTCGTTCTCGAAATTCAACCAAGAGGTACATAGGGTAACCCCAAAAAGGAAAAGAAAGAACAAAACAAAAAGCTACTCGACCAGATGAAGAAACTTCCGCTGGATCTCCTTCTCCAACTCCCAAGTTGACTCACCCAGCGAGTGAGGATTTCAAGAAACAAGAACCAGCTTGATGACCTTGTTCTTCAGCACTTTCTCCTGCCGATCCAAAATAGCGACTGGCGGAATCTCACAATTCAAATCCTGCCGCATGGTCAACTCAGAATAGTCAATCACGCGGCTCTCTTCACAGATATATCTCCTGAGTTATGAGACAGAGAAAACATCGTTCACTCCCAATAAAGCCGGGGGCAATGCAAGACGATAGGCCACCTTGCCAACTCGCTTCACAATATCAAACGGTCCAATAAACCTAGGGCTGAGCTTGCCCCCACCACCAAACCGAATGACACCTCGCCATGGCGATACCTTTAGGAAAACATGGTCACCAACCTCAAACTCCAAAGCTCTCCGATGGATATCCGCCCATCGCCTCTGACTTACCTGGGCTGCCTGAAGATGCTTCCTGATCTGAGTCACCACATCAACTGTCCTGGTGATCAACTTCGGACCCAATAACTTCCTCTCACCAATGTCATCCCAGCACACTGGTGATCTGCACTTCTGCACATAAAGTGCCTCGAACGGTGCAACTTTAAGACTACCTTGAAAGCTGTTATTGTACGAGAACTCTACGAGATCCAAATGGTCTTCCCAAGATCCACCGAACTGCAACACACAGGACCTCAACTTGTCCTCAAGGGTTTGGATGGTCCTCTCTGACAGTCCGTCTGTCTGGGGATGAAAAGTTGTACTGTACTTCAATTTACTTCCCAAACTACTCTGAAGACTCTCCTAAAAGTGAGACCTGAATCTCATATCCCTGTCGGATACAATACTGACTGGAACCCCATGAAGTCTGACGATCTCTTGCATGCACTTCTCAGCTAGGCTCTCAGTAGACTGTCCGACTCGGAAGGGAATGAAGTGACCACTCTTCGTCAGTCGGTCGACGATCACCCAAATGGCATTGTGACCCTTAGGACTCCTCGGCAAAGCAGTCACAAAATCCATAGTGATGTGTTCTCACTTCCACTCCGAAATGGGAAGCGGTTGAAGAAGTCTGGCGGTTCTCTGATGCTCTGCCTTCACCTGCTGGAAGATCAAACACTGAGACACAAACTGAGCCACATCCCTCTTCATACCATGCCTCCAGAAATGAAGCTTCAAGTCCCGGTACATCTTAGTACCTCCAGGATGGATAGAATACGATGACTGGTGGGCTTCCTCAAGCAACCTCTGACGAACTTTACCCTTCGGGACACATAACTTGGACCCAAAATGAAGCGATCCATCAGCATGAATAACCATATCCGTTCTGGAACCAACCTTAACTTCTGCTCTAAACCCTGCAACTGCTCATCACCAGCCTGAGCCTCTTTAATCTGATCAACAAGAGACGACTGAAGCTGAAGCACCAAACAACTCCGATCAGAACTCGGCAACAACACATCCAACTCCAACCTCCCCATCTGCTTAACTAAATCTCTCTACTGAGTCAGAAACATGACTGTCGGTCTCCTACTCAAAACATCTGGCACCAAGTTCACTCTACCAGGATGGTATTGCAAACTGATGTCATAATCGGCCATAAGTTCCAACCAACATCTTTGCCTCATGTTCAATTCCTTTTGGGTGAAGACGTACTTGAGACTTTTGTGGTTTGTAAAGATCTCCACTCGGTCTCCAAGTAAATAGTGTCTCCATAGCTTCAAAGCAAAGATCACTGCCGCTAACTCCAAATCATGAGCCAGATAGTTCTTCTCATGCGGCCTCAACTGCCTCGATGCATAAGCAACAACTCGGCACTTCTGCATCAGAACTGCACCAAGACCCTTGCCAGAACCGTCACAGTGAAGTACAATTCCGCCTGAACCATCTGGAATAGTCGACACTGGTGCTGACGTCAACCTGCTCTTCAATTCAGCAAAAGTATCACTACAAGCCTCAGACCAACAGAACTTCTGATCCTTTCCTGTCAACTTTGTCAAAGGTCCTGCTATCATCGAAAAATCTTGGACGAATTTCCGATAATAGCCAGGAAGACGCAGGAGACTTCTCACCTCTGAAACTGACTCAGGAAATGGCCAATCCTTCACAGCTGCAACCTTGGACGGATCCACAGAAATACCACTGTCCAAGATAATGTTCCCTAAGAAGGTAACTCTGTCGAGCCAAAACTCACACCTACCGAGTTTCCTATAGAGCTGATTCTCCCTCAAGGTCTACAGAACCAACCTAAGATGTTAAGCATGATCCTCCCGGTTCCGAGAATACACCAAAATGTCATAAATGAAGACCACCACAAATCTATCCAAGAACATGGAAAAGACCTTGTTCATTAGACTCATGAACACAGCTGGCACATTCGCGACTCCGAACGGCATCACAAGACACTCATAGTGCCCATATCTGGTCCTGAATGCAGTCTTCTGCACATTAGTTGCCTTCACCTTGACCTGATGATACCCAGAACGAAGATCCAACTTCAAGAAAATAGCTGCTCCGCTCAACTGATCAAATAAGTCATCGATCCTAGGCAGCGGATACCGGTTCGTCACAGTAACACTATTCAGTTCTCGATAATCAATGCACAGTCGATGACTACCATCCTTCTTATTGATAAAAAGGACTAGAGCACCCCACGGTGAAACACTGCGTCTGATGAACCCCATATCAAGCAAACCCTGAATCTGCACCTTAAGCTTTGCTAACTCAACTGGTACCATCCTGTAGGGACTCTTCGATATCGGTGTCGTTTCAGGCTGAACTTCAATACCGAACTCCACATCCCTATGAGGGGATAAGCCAGGCAACTCCTCTGGAAAGACATCCAGGAATTCCCGTACTACTAAAGGCGCAGCCTCACAGCTTGAATGCAACTCCATCGCACAAGTCCCCTGATCCACTGTAGTCTCAGCTCGGCCTAGGGGCATCTCCCCGGTATGGAACTCAAACTCTGTGCGACCTGGGATTCAGAACATAACTATCTTTGCACAAAAATCAATGATGGTGTGGGACTCACCCAACCAATCCATACCGAGAATAATGTCGAATCCTGAATTCCCAATTACAATCAGGTCGGCCTTGAAATTTGCGCCACCAATAATCACGGGACTCTGCTTGCACTCCCGAGAACAAACGACAACACCGCCACCTGTGACAATGTTCCAAGCCTCTGATATGATGCTGCAATCCAACTGATAGCAAGCCACAAAACGGGAAGAGACGAAGGAATGGGTTGCCCCGAAATCAAAGAGAGCATGAGCAGGGAAGGAGCAAACAAGGACAACACCTAAGATAGAATAAAAAAGGCAAGGGAAAAAGAATTGATGATCAAAGGGAGAGAAAAATAACAATGCAGGAAGATAGCATGAATGAACAGTGTAAGATAAAGAAAGGAGCAAAGGAATAACAAAGCAACAAAATGCAAAATATGCATGCAACGACACCTTCAGCCGTCTCAGCATCTGCAATAGTCAGGTTGTAAGCCTGACCTCTCCTGGGAACCGCTGTCCTCTGATCGAAAATCTAGCGCTGAGGGAAAGCGTTGGCCTGACCGGAACACGAGCTGGGGCTACCTGCTGAACTGGACCGCCAGCTGAAAGAGTCGTCCCCTCCTGTGGACAATTCCGCACTGTATGGTCAGGAGCACCACAACAAAAACAGCAGCGATTGGCACGCTTGCAGTCCTTGTGCTCAAGCCCAGCAAGTCGGCAAAAGTCACAAAAACTAACTGTAACGCCCCGAATTCCAAATAAGATCGAATTTGAGATTCCACAGGATCTTTACACTTCACTTCGTACAATTTTACACGGAAATTTAAAATTTTCATCATAAACAGATTCTTTACATTGTTTACACAGCAGAAGATAAAGATGAAATACAACAATGAAAATAATATACAACTTGTACAACTTTATCAAAGTAATTAATCAACAGCATCATAACATCTTTACTTCTTCATGAAAAAGTCCAGTTCCGGCATAATAAGCTGTGGGCACGTCAGTTACTCACAACTGACGAAAATCTTAGACTCGGCCATCCTCTCTATGCCGTACATATAAAGATCTCAATACTTTAATAAACTACAAATTTTAATGCAAATAAAGTGTAAAATGTAACTACACTAAACATGTAAGTGTATGCGATGCCTTAATGCCTAATGCAGATATTTTATACTAAGATGACACTAATGCATACTTGTTCGGATTCTATGCATCCCATTCTACATAGGTCCGAGGGCAAGCACCTACGTACTCCACAATAAAGGGTTCGATCCCTCGCCATGACAAACTACCCAGTAATAAAACAAAGTTGAGACGTTCCACGAGTATGGATCCCAGTCCCGGAGAACCGTTGCAGCAAATCCCCCACCCGACTGTTATACAGACTCCTCGTCGTGCGAACCTTCCACAAGTGCCCCTCTAGCCCCGTATATACTTTGGAGTACGGCAAACTATCCGCCCGACTACTCATAGTCCCAGTTTTAAAATAAAAGCTCGTCTCCAACGAGGCAACCACAGTCCCGGAGTACACTGCTCGACTAAGTCTATAGTCCCGGTGATCTGCCGTAGCAAATCCACCGCCCTACTATATAGAGTGCCCCACTTACGTTTGCCTAGGTTTTGCTACATCTTCTCTTAAGTGCCTTGTTCTTAAGTTCAAGACATGTATAAATTTCCATACCTAGAGTTAGTTTTATCCCCTACCGGACTTAATCACAAAATACGAGATAGCTCCATGGCCATATCTCACAAATATATCTCAAATCTTTTAATTTAATAGTGCCGGTACCCAATGTCTCACTAACTCTAAATCACAACTTTTCATGTACAAGAGATCATGGGTATTCATACCCTTCATGTATTAAACTCAATATGTTCATATCTTCAACTTATTCATAAATAGATCCATGTCTTATTTTAGCACTTATTCATGATTCACTTATTCATTTACAATTCAAAATAGAACAACAATTTCTTTCATGAACAAAAGATTCATCATTATAAATTTCATTAGCAATTTAAGCAATTCATATCTCAATTCACATCAAGTATTTCTTACTCAACATAAGTGTTTATTTACAACAAGAGAATTTCATAACTTGTTACATATTTTTTTCTCTTCTTTTCAAAAATTAAGAATCATGTACTCAAATGATAATTTTGGAGTCAAAGACTCATTTACTATCTCAATTCCCCTTTTGACTTCCTCAAAATATACAAGAATAATTTTAGAACCATCTATAATAATTTCCATGTGATTTTATATGAACAATAGAATTTTATTCTCAACCTAATTCACATAAAAAAATCCCAAAGTATATTAAAATCCCAAAAAAAAAGTTGGCTTTCGGGTTTCGAACCCTGAACCAGCCAAGACAACAGCAAGAGCCCAAAGCCCAGTCATGCTAGCCATTAAGTCCGTTTGGACTTTGTGTCAATAAGTCATACCGAAAACCCCAAATATCAAGCTCCAGTATTCGTATTTTATTTAATGAAACAAAAACAAATGTGTCCAACAAGTTTTGAACCCAAGATCTCTTACAAATATAGTAGTGCTCTGTGGTGCACTGGCTAACCAGTAAGTCCAAGTGTGATTACTGATTAGGAGTTGTATTAATATAATTTTGTTCATACTGTTCTGAAATTGGCTTTATTTCGCAAAACTCGCTTATTCAAATGATCCAATCTTTTAGGATACTGAAATAAACTTTTCTTTGACTGAAGTAAATTTTAAAACAGTAGCCAACGAATTTCAAATTTATTTTGAAATATATATTTCTATTTTCAAATAGTTTTTCTTCCCATTTTACATATCAATTTGCATTTTATCAAAACTCGAATTTAAGAATTATATTCATTAAAAGTAGTTTATGTACTCAATCATACTAATTAAAATTTTGTAATAAAACCAAACATGCCTCTTAATCATCCATGTGAATCTCAAAGAAAACTCTTTTATGCAAAAATTTATATTTTCAATATAACATGGCAATATACATAAGTCAACACATTTCATTACAACAATTAAATTTGTTTTTCTTTCTTTCTTCTTTCTAATTATCATGACATCAAGGCATATATTTAATCTACAAATTTTCATACAAATTGTATATTCAACATGTACAAATTTACAAACATATTTGTATGGTTCATAGCATTAATTCTTTTGTTAATATCTTTCTTTCTAATTATCATGTGGCAATTATTTACCTAATCACAACAAGATGGCATACTACATTAACATGGATTATGTCTACATATTTTACATCAAATTTAATCTAAACTACTCATTTATAACTTTTAGCATGCATTTTCTACATTAGAAAGAAAGAGATCACCCACCTCTTGTGAAGAGTGAAATAACCAAGATGAAGAGACAACTTCTAGCTCCTAACTCCAACTAGCACCTCCTTGTCCTTCTCCTCCTAGCAAGAGCTCTCCAATGCAGAAAGGTACTCTCTTTCTCTCTTTCTTTTCCTCTCTTTATTTTGTTTAGTTTAGGTGTGACAAGAGAAGAAAAATGAGGGGTGTATTTATAGGGCAATGTGAGGGTTTAAAGTGCAAAATTATCCACCTAATAAATTACTCACTTTACTCTCCATCTCTTCATAATCATAACTCCCATAACTCCCAACTCTTCATGTCTCCTCCACCTCTTCAAAACTCAACTCCCCCCTTCTCTTCTCCAAAAACCGGCCAACCCCTAGCCTCCTCACCTTCACACGTGCACATGTTGTGCACTAGTGCACACACACACACACAATATTTAATACAATTCCTATAGTTCCAAAATATGTATTAAAAGTTGTTACATGTCATTTGTGAGTCCATGCACAACTTAAAATAGGTTTTAATTAATGGGCTTGTCCCATAGGCTCTTTTTAATCAATTTAATTAATTATTCTAGTGGGCTCTCCTAATGGGCTAGAATCTCTCTTTAGGTCCATGGGTTTAATAAAAGACTAAATAAAAATTATGCATGCTAAAATAGTAAATGAAAGTAAGAAACAGAGATGGAAAAATTTACACGTGTGTCATACATGCAAAAATTGAAAAATACATTTTTAATTAAAATAAAAATACGAGGTGTTACAGCACTCCCTCCTTAGAATAGTTCCGTCCTTGGAACTACTCTTAAGAGTGAGAAAAAAATACAAAGAAAGAGAAGAAGAGAAAAGAGTTTACAAAAATTTTAATTGAAGAGTTCAGGGTGATTTTTCATCATTTTTTCCTCTGATTCCCAAGTGGCCTCCTCAACAAATTGGTTCCTCCAAATGACCTTGACCATAGGTATTGTCTTATTTCTCAAGACCTTCTCTCAACGATCCACAATTTCTATTGGACGCTCTGCATAATTCAAATCCAATTTTAAACCTTCTGGCACTTCTAGCAATAATGACTTGGATCTGGGATATAACCTCGTAGCATGGACACATGAAAGACATTGTGCACTTGGGTCAACTCTTCTGGTAATTCTAATTGATAAGCTGTCTTCCCAATCCTTTTCAATATCTTATAAGGTCCAATATATCTCGGGACTATTTTTCCTCCCATCCCAAACCGAATCACCCCTTTGGTTGGAGACACCTTCACAAGGACAAAGTCACCTTCATCAAACTCCAGGTCTCTCCTCCGGTTGTTGGCGTAACTCTTTTGCCTGCTCTGTGCGTTAACTAACATCCTCCTGATCAGCTCGATCTTTTCTGAGGTCTGCTGCACAATCTCTGGCCCATACAGCTGTCGTTCCTCCACTTCATACCAACAAACCGGTGTCCTATACTTCCTTCCATATAGAGCTTCATACGACGCCATCCCAATGCTCGCTTGGAAACTGTTGTTGTAGGCGAATTCCACAAGAGCTAAATGCTTCTCCCAGCTGCAACCAAAGTCCAACACACAACATCTCAGCATATCTTCCAGTAGCCTGTTGACTCTCTTATTCTGCCCATCAGTTTGAGGATAAAAGGTTGTACTGAAATCAGTCTTCGTCCCCAAAGTTGCTTAAAGACTTCTCCAAAAATGCGAAGTGAAACGCGCATCTCGGTCGGATACTATCGATAGCAGAACTCCATGAAGCATCACAATCTCGCCAACATACAACTCAGCCAGCTTCTCCATCGACCAAGTAAGCTTCATCGCCAAAAAGTAAGTCGATTTGGTGAGTCGGTCCACTATCACCCAAATTGTATGATTGCCTTTGGAACTCTTGGGCAAACCCGTGATGAAGTCCATACTGATACAATCCCACTTCCATTCTGGGATGGGTAATGGCTGCAACAAACCTCCGGGCTTTTGATTTTCTGCTTTGACTTGCTGACAAACTGCACACTTGGCAACAAACTCGACCACATCTCGCTTCATCCCTGGCCACCAGAAATAGCTTTAGGCCTTTGTACATCTTGGTACTCCCTGGATATACGAATAATAAAGTAGCATGCGCTTCCCGAAGAATACTCTCCTTCAGTTCCACTTGATCTGGCACACATAGCTACTCTCCATACCACAACACTGCATCCTTCACTTGAAACTCTATCAACCTGCCAACACCAACCTACTCAATCATCTCCTGGATCTCTGGATCTGTCTTCTGACTGTCGATGATTCTGTCTCTCAAAGTAGGTTGAATCCTCAACTGAGCTAAGGAAGCTCCCAAACCTTGCAAAACCACATCAATCCCTGCTCGATCAAGCTCCTCTGCCAACTTCTTCTAAGTTGTGATCAATCGAGACGAACTTCCCTTCCTGCTGAGAGCATCAGCCAGAACATTGGCCTTGCCCGAACGGTACTTAATCTCAGGTCAGATGTCTTCCAACACTTCTAACCATCTCCTCTGCCTCAGATTCAAGTCCCTCTATTGATAGATATGCTTCAGACTCTTGTGATCCGTGTATATGTTGACCTTCTCCCCATACACGTAGTTCCTCCACTGCTTCAAAGCAAAGATGATCCTGCTAATTCCAGATCATGGATTGGATAATTCTTTTCATGTGGTCTCAGCTGTCTAGACCCATAAGCTATTACCTTTCCCTCTTGCATCAGCACACAGCCCAATCCGCAATGGGAAGCATTACTGTAGACATCATATTCGATTCCTGCTCGTTGCAAAGCCAAAATGGGAGCGGTAGTCAATCTTCCCTTCAACTCTTGGAAGCTAGCTTCACACTGCTCCGACCATTTGAAACTCACATTCTTCTTTGTAAACCCTATGAGTGGCACAGCTATCTGAGCGTATCCCTAAATGAACCTTCTGTAGTATCCAGTTAAACCCAGAAAGCTCCTAATTTATTTTACTATGGTCGGTCTTGGCCAATCTTTCACTGCCTCAATTTTCTGCGGGTCAGTAGCCACTCCCTCCTTAGAAAGGATGTGACCCAGGAAGTCGACTTCAATTTTCCAGAAGTCACATTTGGACAGCTTCGCATATAGTTTGTGCTCCTGTAGCTTCTTCAGAACCTCTGCTAGGTGCTCGGCATGCTCTTCCTCAGACTTGGAATAGACCAATATGTCGTCGATGAACACAACGACAAAAGAATCGATGAATGGCCGCAGAACCCTGTTCATCATGTCCATGAAAATAGCAGGTGCATTGGTGACTCCAAATGGCATGACTAGAAACTCATAGTGACCATGCCTAGTTCGGAAAGCCGTCTTGTGCACATCTTCTTCTTTTACTCGGACTTGGTAATATCCTGACCGCAAGTCTATCTTGGAGAAAATAGCTGCTCCTTGTAGACGGTCGAACAGATCATCGATTCGAGGAATTGGATACTTGTTCTGTACTGTAACCTTGTTCAACTCTCTGTAGTCGATACAGATCCTCATTGATCTATCCTTCTTCTTTACCAAAAGAACTGGGGCTCCCCAAGGTGATGCACTAGGCCTGATGAATCCTTTGCTCAACAATTCTTCGATCTGCTTCTTGATCTCATCTTATTCAATCGGTGTCATTCTGTATGGTGCCCTGGAAATGGGTGCACTCCCCGGCTGAACGGTGATGCTGAACTCTACATCTCGATGAGGGGGAAGCCCTGGTAGATCATCCAGAAACACTGCTGGAAAATCTCGAACCACTGGAATCTGCCTCACTTCTTTAGGAACCTTCTACTCTGATAGAGCTGCTATCAACTGCTTACACTTCCTTTTACCTTGAAATGTAACTACCGTTCCTCCTGGTGCCTTCACCACAACCTCTTTGCTCTTGCACTCAATAGTGGCACTGTAAATTGACATCCAGTCTATGCCAATAATGATGTCGACTCCCAAAACTGCCAACTCAATATGGTCGATGCCAAAGAGCATGCCTCCGATCTCAAGATCACACCCTTCATAATATCGGTTGGTAGTCAAGTTTTCTCCTGACGGAGTAGCCACAGATAGAACTTTGCCAAGAAAAATTTTAGGTTCGACTCCCAATCGTTTTGCAAATAAGGGTGACACAAATGTGTGCGATGATCCCGTATAAAATAAAACTGATGTTTTTATTCCATTTATTTGAATGTCTCCTGTTACATAAGAATACTTTCATTACATAACATTTATTACATAAGTGGAAAAGAAACAAAGAAACTAAGCATCATCTCCCATACCTGTGATGACATTTATTACATAAGTTGCAGAATGGTTCTTTTATATATCTGTTATTATATGTGGATGATATGTTGATTGCCTCTAAAAATGCTAAGGAGATTCAAAATTTGAAGAATCAGCTGAGTTCTGAATTCGAGATGAAGGATCTTGGTGAAGCCAAGAAGATACTTGGGATGGAGATAGCTAGAGACAGAGCAAAGGGCATAGTGAGTTTGACACAGAAGCAATATCTTTTGAAGGTGCTGAAACGGTTTGGTATAGATGAGAAAACTAAACCAGTCAGTACACCCTTAGCCACTCATTTCAGAATTAGTGCTTCTCAGTCTCCAAGTACAGATGAAGAGAGACAGTATATGGCTAATGTACCTTACACTAGTGTGGTTGGCAGTTTGATGTATGCCATGGTTTGTACTCGACCAGACATCTCTCAGGCGGTGAGTATGGTTAGTCGATATATGCATGATCCAGGCAAAGAGCATTGGCAAGCAGCTAAATGGATTTTGAGGTACATAAGTGGCACCACAGATGTGAGTTTGAAGTTTGAAAGGGATGACAATATTAGCAGGTTATTGGTGGGTTATGTTGATTTAGACTATGCAGGTGATCTAGATAAGAGGCGGTCTACTACAGGCTATTTGTTTACTATGGCTAGAGCACCTATAAGTTGGAGGTCCAATTTGCAGTCCACTGTAGCGTTGTCTACTACTGAGGCTGAATACATGGCGGTTGCTGAGGCCATGAAGGAAGCCATTTGGATACATGGACTTTTGAAGAGCTTGGGAATTCATCGGGAGAATGTGGAGGTACACTGTGACAGTCAGAGTGCTATTCATTTAGCGAAGAACCAAGTTCATCATTCGAGGACCAAACATATTGATGTCCGTTATCATTTTGTGCGTGATTTGATAAAGGATGGTGATATTCATTTGGTGAAGATTGGAACAGCTGATAATCCTGCTGATATGTTGACCAAAGTTGTTGGGGCAGCCAAGTTCAAGCATTGCATGAACCTGGCTAATATTTTGCATGTTTGATAATTTGGCATGGGCGGTTGGAATGGTGCTTCGCTATTTGTTTGCCTAGTATGTGATATCATACTAAGGTGGAGTTTGGTTTGTTGTTACATTTGGTGATGAGCAGTTGTTTTGGAGTATTTGTGGAGATTGCTTGGGCTATTTGGAAGATCTCACCAAGGTGGAGATTGTTGGATACTTGGAAGATCTCGCCAAGGTGGAGATTGTTGGATAATGGCTCGATTCTGGTTCAGATGGTTTTGGAGTATCTGCAGCAAATGAAAGTTACAGTATATCAGTCGACTGAATTGGAGGATCAGGCGACTGTCCAGAGAAGTTTCAAAGGCTTGGGATACAGCAGCAGCAGTCGACTGCCCTGAACAAGACCAGTCGACTGTTTAGATGACCAGTCGACTGTGTACGGGATTTTGAACTAGAAAAGGCCCAATTCGAAAAGGCCCAGTAGTTTCCCTATAAATACACTTGTTAGGGTTTTGTAATTAGTGACGAAAGTTAGAGACCCCTATTCGGTTTTGTAGCCGTCATCTTTTGTAAGGGTTTGTTTTCGCCCATTGGTGATTATTTGAAGAAGAAGAAACCCCAACCGCCCCGTGGATGTAGGCATGAGTTTTGTCGAACCACATTAAATCTGTGTGTCCTTGTGTTGGTTTGTTTTTCTGTGTTTTTCTTCGCTGTTTCTCTCTTTGATTCCGCATTGGTTAATTAGTTTTGTATTCCGCGCACAACAAGGTCTTGAGGAGATCGTGCTGAATGTTGTATATGAAGGTGGCTGCTGCGACCCCAGAATCAAGAGAGGGGATGAACCGGGCCTCTGCCATAAATCTCTGGATGAAGCCACGAAGCGACTCTCCATCCTTTTGCTTGAGGTCTAGCAGGGAAGTGCTCGTCTTCTCTGCCTTACGGCTGGTCAAGAAGTGAGCGAGGAAACTCTCCTCGAGTTGATCGAAGGAGAAGATCGAGTTGGTGGGGCGGGGGGGGGGGTGTTCTTCTAGCAGTATGTAAGTATGTTATAGAGTCAGAATGTAGTTAATGCAAAAGGGAATGAGTGAGAATGGAAAGATATGTATATTAATTCATGGAGTTTGCTACCTGCTTACTAAAAATATAATGTAATTAATTCTTGGAGTCTTGTTCGCTATTTTTGTCTCCAGCAATGACTCATGCCGTTAGCTTTCACACTGTACAATTATGCCTTTCACAATGTATAATTATGGTTTTGTGTGTGGATAAAATCAAGTATCTCCTTGTAATTAATCATCAATTTCAGTCTCTATATAAGCTTGTGGTTTTCTGCTTTTTCAGGCACAACTGCACATTTTCCTTTATCTTACTCAGTATCTCTGCACCATTTTTTCCTTTTTTTTTGTTGTTGAAGAAAACATTTCTTTCTGTTGTCCCCGTAAGTTTGCATCTTATTTTTCTTCTCAATTGTTTTAGTTTCTATGGCTTCTTCTGCAGATGCATATGTTGTTTTGTAAGTAAAATTTTAACCATGGATTTTTAATTTTTTGTTTCTATTCAAAAGTTCTTTAAGCTTGCAATGTGTGTGAAACCGAACAAAGAGTGTTCCCCATTTTTGGGTAAAAAGGTTTCTCTTGGATTGCTGGTGGGCATATTATTACTCTTTGTCGGTATTGATGGAGCATGGGTTAACTCTCGTAAGGATAGGAAGATTGAGGAGAAAACACCCAATAAGCCAGTAGTCAAGACCATAATGGTTATTGCCTTACTAGCTCATTACTTTTTTCTTCTGATTAAAAATCTGATATTGAGTTATGTAGTTTATTTATGAGAAGAAATTGTTTCCTACTATTTTTTGCAGAGTGAGGATGGTGATATTGTAGATTGTGTTGAGATCTACAAACAACCTGCTTTGGATCATCCTTTACTCAGAAATCACACCATCGAGGTTCTTCTTTTCACTTAGACTTACTATTTTATTACTATGCTGATAGTTAATAGTTTTTCTTGGTACTGATTTTGTTTTTGCTACAGATGAGGCCTAGTTTTATTCCTGATATATTTGAAAGCAACAATTCTCTCAGATTTCCCATGGAAGAAATTTTGCCGAAGAATCGAAGCTGCCCTGAAGGAACAATCCCTATTCAACGGGTTGGAGAAACCGGCCTCATAAAAAAAGATGTCTCCCCTAAAAATTTCAGCTTTAATAAAGAGTTTTCATATTGCAAAGTTGAGGTGAATGATATATTTGACACTGAGTGGCATTGTACATATAAATTTTTGAACATTCTTACAATATTCTGGGTAAGAAGTAGAATTTTTTGTGAACACAATTAGGTGGCTCGAGTAGAATTGCATAGAGGCGGGCCTTATATTGGAGCCCAAGGGACGATTAGTGTATGGAATCTACAAGTGGCAGCAAACGAATGGAGCCTGAACTCAGTAACTATGTTTGATAACGAAGATTCCTTTTTTGAAGCTGGATGGGCGGTATGGTAGTTTTTCTTTGTAGTCAATTTCAGCGTCTGTCATTATAATAGCTTATTATACTCCTGCACCAAAGGGCATACATTTAGATATAATTTTTTAATCATATATCGGCTAAATTATGTACATCATGTCATTTGTTACAGGTCAGCCAGGTGTTATTCAATGATAATAAACCACGGATATTTGTCAATTGGTTGGTGAGATTTCCGTTATATCTCAGATCCTCACTACTTTTCAGATATATTTCTCTATTTTCCTAGAACAATGATTCGATTAGCTTTCTTCAAAAAAAGAGAAAAAAAAAACAATGAGTTGATTAGCATTTAATTATTTTACCATCACAATAATTAATGAAGGATGAATGGGATATTTGTATCATTATTCTCCTGGATTATCTATCTTCTTGTTGTAATTTGTACAGTCAACTTCTACGGGCCAAGGGTGTTTCAATCTGAGGTGTCCTGGGTTTGTCCAAGTATCAACACAAATTTTTCTTGGAGCAGCCCTACCTGAGGTCTCGCAATATACTCGGGATCAATTTGACTCCACATTTATAATTTATAAGGTATGTTGTAATTATATATCTTTACAAAGTAGAGTTGTGCATTGGTCGGGAGGAGAACTATTTTAAGAGGATTAAAAATCCAACCTTGGGGTTTGGGGCGGATTTTGGTATTGGGCTGGGATGGGCTCAAGAGGAATTTAGCTTTACCTATTCAAATATTTTGATCTCATCAAACTGAGAACTTAAATTCATCAACTAATGGTGTCATAGCAGAAAGACAAAATTCCATTGAGACTCATGATACCGACCAAATAGCATAATCATATTGCATGTTCAGGTAGTTCTATACATCAAAGATGGATACACTTGGAAGATTGATCAATATGGAAAGGGCAGGAGCCAACCGATTTAAATGACACAATGCACACAACAAGCATAATTTATTTTGACATATAACTATTGCCTTGTGTATGTACTACGTAGTCACCTCATTTAGTAATGCAGCAGTCGTTTCTTTATTAACGACCATTGAGCACGTGTAGGTACATGCTACATGTACATGTATACATGTATGTATTTTGGGTGGGTATGGGTCGGGTTTATTGGGGAGAGGTTCGAGATGGGTTCAGGCAGGTTAGAATCAACTTGGTATTACCCAAACCCAACCTGGAGCAATACAGGTTTTGATTTTGAACCCTTACCCAAATTTTTTTTTTAGGTGGGGTTATATGGGTGGGAGAGTCCGGATGGAAATGTGGAAAGGCAACCTGATTGACAGCTCTATAGGGCATGCGTAGTTATGTCTGTATATATAGTGTATGTATGTCTCTATACAAGTATATCAGACAACAGGTCTGGTTACATGCCCGCTCGGGTTTCCAGTTGCGTGCGTCAGGTTTGGGTACAACCTGGCCTGGTGCACAACCCTGGTAGAAAGTACTAAACTTTACATTGCATTATAATCTTAAATGGAAGCATTTTTTTTGTTTTCTTGCTCCATACGCCAGGATGCTGTCCAAGGGAAATGGTGGATGGTGTTCAATGGGGAACCAGTGGGATATTGGCCGTCAGTCTTGATTGAGAACTTCGAAGTGGCCCCACGTATAAATTGGGGTGGAAGTGTTTGCAACAGTGAGTCTGGTGGACTTCACACTGTAACCCAAATGGGTAATGGCCATTTCCCAGTCGAAGGTTTCAAGAAGACTAGCTACATTCGGAATATGATGGCTATGGGCTATAAAAGTAAATTCGCAGCTCCATCCAAGATCAAGTATTCAGCTTCATACCCAGGTTGTTATGGGGTTGAAGGTGCAAGTACATTCCCCGGTGACAAGGGCCCGCGTATATTCTATGGAGGGCCTGGAGGGGAATGCTGTGATGGTCACTGTAGCGTGTGAATGTAATTGTTTTGCCTTTATGGTGGTGGTTTAGAATGTTGTTACTTGTGTCAATTTAATAAAATGGGCTTCCTGATTCGTATCGAATAAATTTCTTGATAAATATGGAATAAGCATCATATTCGGAGTCCTGTAAGGGATGTCAAGAGCTATCTAATAAACAAGAGTTTTTTTATTGGCTACAATGATTAATGAAGAAAAAGATGAGTTTTGATTTACGCTTTGGTAGCCTTGGTTGTTATATCTTGGTGCGTAGTGGTCGGTGTTTCTTAATTTGTTCATGGACATATTTTAGGAATCATGATCGAAGAGGGCACTAAGAGCATCGACAGTCGTGTGCTATATATTCACAATATGCATTTTATGGTAATGAGAGCGCTGCAGCCGTGCGCTATTTTACCATATTTTAGCTTTTTCGCTACAGGATAATGCTATATTTAAGAGAAGATATAGCAATATGCATATTATAACCGACGGAATATGATGTTTCGTTCCAAATATTTTATACTGTCTTAATCCATCGAACGAAACATCATGTAATGTTTCGTCCAGAGCTCTGGATTGCAAAAATTTTGATATTTTTTTGGATTCTATGGGTTGGATTGCAAATAATTATTCATGAATTATTGATTGGGATACATTTGATTTTCAATAGATTTTGATTGACTCGTATTATTTTCTATGGGTCACTAAACTAAAGGGAAAAAACCAAATAACTCGGACGAAACACGGGGCTTTTGAGATTGAGCACTTGCGTCAGACGAACATGATGTTTCGTCCGACCCAAAAAAAATTCATTTTTTTTTGTCTCGGACGAAACATCATGTTTCGTCTGTAATAATATATTTTTTAAAAAAATTACTATAATATTAAAAAATATAAAAAAAGTAAAAACTTTTCTTTGGATGAAACAATAGGTTTCGTCCATTCAAATTTTCTATAACTTTGCTATATTTTGCCAGTTCACGACTGCAACAAAACAACCAAATGCTATTTCTAAATATGCATATATACATTTTATAGCATGCACGACGGTGGACATGCATGACGGTGGATGCTCTAACACCATTCTTACTTGAAAACAAGTTAATTGTTGCAACTCTTTATTCTGTGGCCTTCTGCTGCGCCTACCACCTCATCCCATTCAATCACACCACCTTCTGCCACCATTTTTTCTATAAACAACCACCTCCGATCTTTACCTCTTCTCGTCCTGCCTCCACCTCCTCTAACCTAGCTCCCTTGTTCATCCACTTGCAAACAATTTAACTTGCACATAACAACAGTGTTGCTGCTTATTTTGGTGTGGGAGCAAACATATAGTGAGTTTATATTTGAAGAAAACTACTAAAGATCTAATCTTTGATCGTCACCGTAAAAAGTAGTTAAAGCTCCTGAAAGTAGATCTGGATCATTGATTGAACACCGTGATATGTATAGTGTTAGACTTGATCAACTAGGAGCTTGGTTTGCATTGGGTTTCTTTTTGTTGTTGGTGATTATTTTGCTCACCAAGTATTTGTTAATTTTTCTACCCCATTGTGCCCAACAAGTGTTTGTTGATTTGTCTACCTCATTGAACTCAAGCTATTTGGTTGGAGATTCTTTAAATTCTTGCTCATCGAGTGTTTGTTAAGTGGTCTATCCCATCGAACCATTCTCTTATTGAATAAGCGTTGTGTCCTTCGCTTGTTTTGTCGATCGACCATTTTGCTAGTGGGATATTATACTTGTTGGTTTGGTAGTGGACTGCTTCGATGGTCGGATATTGTAAATGGTTCAGATGTTGCCACGTGGCAGTTTGAGCTGGGGGGGCTCTATAAATATGTCCTAATTTCACCTCTTATTTCTCATTTACCTCATTCGCTTTCTTTCTCTGGAAAATTTTGAGAATTTCTCTCTCTAGAAGTTGTGGTGGTTTACCGGGCAGTGCTGGTGGTTCGTCTAGTGTTCGATGGTGGTGCTAGCAGCGGTTGTAGACTCAGTGCTCTTATTATTTCAATTAGGTAACCCTTTCATGATCATTGCCCATTATGTCTAGCATTTCGTCGACCAGTTCTTCTTCTATCGCGTTAAGTTAGAGATAAACGCTAATGTTGAGTCAAGGCCTTTCACTAGAGGAGAGAGGGGGAGGGATGTAGTTGGTTGTTTCACTATTGTGGAGATGGTCGTTGAGCCTGAGCGAGATAGGGGATGTGCACTTAAGTCACTGCTGTTTCTAGTTCCCGAATTGATTAGGGAATACCCCATAGTTAATCGGGATTTCCTTAGGAACGTCATGAATTATGATGAACCTGACCCAGTACACACCACTGAGGCTGACTATGCCACCACTATTCTTACACGGGGAGAGCTTGCCGTGATTAGGGCGGCCTTTAGATTCCTTCCGAGTACGAGTTACTCTTACCGAGTCCTAGAGTAAGGGCCTGCTACACGATGTCGGAGGAGTATTGCTTCTTCCCTTGCGATGCCTTATGCGGGGCTTCGCTTGCCTGTTCACCCATTTGTTAGAGAGGTGCTCAATTGGTATAGGCTGAGTCCGATGTAGCTTATGCAAAATGCGTGGAGGCACGTGGTGAGATTCGTCCTACAATGTCATAGGATCGGGGTTGAACCGAGTCTCACAGTGTTTAGGCAGCAGTTTAGGATTGTTCAATAAATTAAAATAGAGGAACGTTGGTACCTTAGCCCTTGTAACAATTGTGGGGCGGGGGGGGGGGGGGGGTAATCGATGTCCCTAGCTCGATTAGGTATTGGAAGGTTGGAAGGAGAAGTTTCTCATTGTTTGAAGTGTTGAGCCATGGGGAATTCCCACAATGTGGAGGAGAATGGTTCCATCTGTGCTGAGGACGGAGACGGTAGCAGAGAAGAGTGTTAGTGATGCTATTCTTGCATTGAAGGTGTTAGCATGACTAGATATCACCGACGAAGTACTCTTCGAAGATGGTCCTAACCCGGTTGTTCCCAGTACCGTTTACTGCTTTTGTTTACTTGCATGTCTTGTTATTTCATTCATGCATCCATTATTTTTGTAGTGCTTTTGTTTTGCATCACGAGTTCTGATCTCTTCATGTTTCACTTTGCAAGAAAACATGCATGGACTTCGAAGATTTGTTGGCAGACATGGATGTGCTTCGTAGCAAGAAGGCTGAGGAGCTGAAGAAGCGTAAGTGGTCGGCAAGCCGGCTTCCTCTTTATCTGGACCCGTTTGCCCCGCTCTCTACCATCCCGACTGAGTTGGCTTCGAGGGCATAGCTCGTTGTTGCTATGGAAGGCTCTTCCTTGGCGGTGATCGTGGTGAGTTTCATGTTTGTTCCTCTGATTGCCCAGGCTACAACAATTCTTAGTGATGAGAGGGAGATGGTTCACGTTCCTGAATGGAGCGTGATGCATCATGAGAGCTTTCTAGGGAACTTTGTCGCCTGTCTCGACGGGATCTGTCACCTCCCCACTCCTGGTGACCGAGAGAGGCTAAAGATGGAGCCCATCGAGAGATCGGTCTTGGAGATCGCGTGGGCACAAATGACGGTATGATCTATTGATTTTTAGTTTTTGGCTTCTGTTCTTCCTGTTTGCAATATGATGCCTTAATCGTTTTCTCCTTATTTCAGATTGCGTATCACTTGGCCATTTGGTAGACTTTTATGCGGCCAAGGAGAAGAACATGATGGTGCAGGTCTCGCATGCTGAGAGATACTAGAAGAAGGCCATTAAGGAGTCGAAGGCGGAGGTGGAGTCATTGAAGAAGAAGGAAAGGGAGGTATGCCTTGAGTTAGAGGCATCGATGTAGAGAGAGAAGGCATCTGCGAAGAGGGAGGAGGAGACGCGTTTCTGTTGGTGTATGCCCTAGAGGCCAGTTGTGTATTGACATTATTTGTTTACATTGTGTCATGATATTTATTTCATATATGAGGCATTTCATTTATTGTGTTGTTTATTGTGATTAAACGAACATAATAAAGTCCTTAGAGTAGTAGATTCAATACCATGGGATACGAACACTACAAGGAATTTGACATATAGTGACAGCAAAAAACCGTGGGTATCGCGCAAAAAACCGTAGGTATAGCCCGTAAAACCTATACCAACGGACATATTTTTCCGTCGTTTTTAATTAGCTATCCCCACGGCAAAATGCCGTCACTATAGCCTATAGCGACGGTTTTTTCACCCGTTGGTATAGGTATCGGTGTTATACCCACGGTTTCGTATCCGTTGGTATAGGTTTTAAGGACACCACTTGCTTTCCTATACCCACGGTTGAAACTCCATTGCTATAGGTTTTAGTGATGGTTTTCGGATCCAAATATTTAAATATATACCCATCGCTCTATACAAATTTTTTTCTTATTAATTACGCGTATGATAATTTAATATTTTCTTTTATAATATTAATTCAATTATAAACTAAATACACAATAAAATAGATAAATGTATTTATGAAACAAAATTAGATAAAATTAAACTTCAATCATATTAAAAATTAATGAAGTATTACAAGCATGTCAAATTACAAAATAGTTAATAACCAGATACACAATTGAATTCATGTGTGCAGACATGAGAATCAATACTTTAAACTACGATCAACATATTCAATGGCATTATAAGATAACATTCAATTGACTCCTCACTTGAAATACGACACTAACAATTTTCTTATTTTACAGCAACCAGATCTTGATTCTCTTTGCAGTAATCTTCTTTTAGCATCCTGCAAATCTCCTTAACAGCCTTCTTCACTTCATCGACGGCAAACACAAACTCGGCTGCAATTTGAGCGAGTTCAATCATTTCTCGCTTGCTGAGAGCCCTTCACAAACAAAACAAAGCAAAAAATCTAACTTTGGTCATCAACAAATAGTCAATATTCTTTTTGGTTATCACATTCAAATAACAGCTAGCTCTAGCTTAAAAGTGTTTCTAGTTTCAAGAATCTAAAAAGCAAGGATAAAAAAAGGCATCTATGGAATTTTTTTTCTTGTCCTCTTATCAAACTCATCGACTCCTCGAGTGACATTCAATTTTATCTGACAGAGAGAGGCCTATTACCTAGTGGACGAACATCTAGAGAGAACACAATAATGTTAGATGTACAGATTTGCCTAAACTTCAATACTGTAAAATACAGCACACTGGGATAGATATACAGTTAGAGCAATCCTTTCTAAAACTTTGGGATCTTCGTGAACTTTGTGTTAAAATAACATTGATCAGAAAGTCCAATGGCAACAAGAGAATTTCCCATATCCTGTAAATGAGATTAAAATTTCCAAATATAAACATTCCAAAGAAAATAAATGGTTATTCTAAATAAAAAAAACAGAAAAAAAGAGAGAAATAAATAGCTACAATAAACAGCCCACAGGATTCTATCACAACGATAATTTTTTGTCGTATAAAAGGTAAAATAAATCCATTCATCTGCAAGCCTAACCTGTACAGCATTAGCTCCAAGAAGGATAAATTCAGCAGCATCACTACCAGTCTCAACCCCACCAATGCCAGAAAGTGATGCATTGTTATCACCAAATTCTGATTACATCATTTTCGCAATCTGCATAACTTTGCCAAGAGCAATAGGGTGGACTGCCTTTGAAGAATAACCTCCCGGTGTAGAATACCTGCATAAAGTAGTTATTTAAGACTATAGAGCAACAATAAATTAAGCCAAGAGGTCTCATCTCATCAGGTAAGCATTGACTAACCCCTCAACACAAGGTTCTGGACGTAAGGTTTTGAGATCAATACCCATTACACTCATGATAGTGTTAATGGCTGCAATTCCTTCACATCCAGATTCCAGAGCCACCCTAGCTGGCTAAACAACATTAAAAATGGAACCAAAGTGAGATGCCAACAGAAAATTTAATATGTTGACTTATATGGACAAAAGGAACACTTGTGAATAAAGGACAAGCATGCTTGGAACCATTCAAACTAGCTAACCATAAGTAGGCTTTTATAATATAAATCTAAAACCCTCAACACTCGCCCCAACTTCGGAATTTGGTGCAATGACGGGCTTATTTCACATGGAACAGAGACTGGTAGCAACAGGTGTATTAAATGTGAATCAAAATTAAAAACTGCTACAACCCCATTTTAGCTCTCTAAATGGAGCTTATTAGAATATTAATGTGAACTTCTCAACCCTCACAAGAACTTTAGTTTTGGTTCAGTGGTAGGATTGGTCCACAATCAATATATTAGGTATTTTCCAACTTGAATTATTCCGACCACCAGAAATTAATGATACATGATCATGAAAACAAGGCACTCCACATACAAATCTAAGTTACTAGCATGTAGCACCCGATGAACAAATCTAAGTTACTAACCTGTGTAATATCTGTTATGTTTGGAGTCATCTTCGCCCAAACAGGAACAGTGGCTTTCTCGTTAATCCATCCACATACTTCCTCTAACAGAGCACAATCTTGTCCAACTGCTGCACCCATTTTCCGCTCTGGCATGCCATGTGGGCATGAAAAGTTTATTTCAAGAGCATCCTACATGCAGCCAACCATTAGAAACAGTGTCAGTCTCTACTGGATTTTAAATATATAATGACTTTGAGAAATGAAAAAAGGGACGATACATACCACTCCAGTCTCCTCAACTCGCTCAATGAGTTCTTGCCATGCAGCTTTGTTGTATTCTTCCATTATGGAAGCAATGAGTATTCTGTCTGGATACTCTTCTTTCAATTGCTTGAACTCTTTCAACATTGTCTCAAGAGGCCGGTCGCTAATAAGTTCAATATTCTCCCAGCCAATAATTGGTCCCTTTGCTGATCCATTTGTCCCTGATGCTCGGAGCCGGGCATAGCGGGGAGTTACATTTATAACTTTATCAGCATCCAAGGATACCTAGAACAATGAAATACTCAGGCAACAATCTTCAAGAAAAGTTAAAACACAGATTAATCTACATTAATACAGAGTTGACGAGAATTTTACGTATTAAATTAAATAATTCATCGATATTAAACATAGATAAACAATAGTTTTCTGTATTCCAGTTCATCAAATTAACCAATACTTGTACATGATTACATATCACTACAAACAACCAGGTGAGACAAGCATATTCAACACATGTTTCACATTTGGTATGAGCTGACATAGGTATGAGAGAAGTTTAAAAAGCCAATAGGTGCACTAATATGGAAAAGTCTTGGCATCAAATGGTTGCTACACATTAAGTTTCAGAGCCAGGGTAGAGAATGTAACCATCATATTGAACTTTTCCCATCACAATATCGTTATAGAGCCTGAGTATAATCTAACAAGAACCAAATGAATCTCTATTTGTGGTCAAAGGGCAATAGCATGTAATATTGTGTCTGTGTTCCCATGACCTGCGCTTTGCAGAATTTGAAGTGTTCTTTGCTATCAAAAGTTACTCCAAAACAGAATTTAAATTATGCATTCTAACTCGCAGAAATTCTTTTTTATGTAATTCGTTTGCATGACAAAGACATTCGATTCATGATATTTGGTGCAAATCAACAAGGTCTACTTAATAGTAAAGCATAGTAAAGCTTTTCAGAGTCTCTATAATAATAAATTATTAAAATGTTGAATATGTATGTTGCTCAACTAAATCTGCATACTACATTGCATATCCATATAATAGAGATCATTTAAATTAGAGAAGAAGGTTAAGAGGTAGACACCTTTTTAAAGGAAGAATGATCAACATGTGAACTACTTGCGGCTTCATTTTTTGATAAAACTCCAGCACGACTCAAGGACCTTGGAGTCACTGCCAAATTAGCAGCATAAACTACACAGGAACCTACAGAAGATGGTGATGGAACAAGATAGTGCTCTATGTCGAGCTCCAAGCTAGCTGAAGAACCACTCTATCAAAATAAAAGGTTCGAGCGCAATGTTATAACCACCAAGACATTTGACGGTTTGCATTACCAAGTAAGAGCTAATAAGCAATACCCGAGAATAAAATGAATAGAAAAACAACTCTCGGATTCAATCTTACGAAGCTAGTGAAACAAAGGTGCTAATTAACAACATCCTTCTCCAAAATTCAACCAGGTAAGTTCAATTGAAAATTTATATTAAGAAACATAAATCTAAAACGAAAAGGTTTAACAAATAACTGATAGAGGCACAAAAGCACTCTACTCTTACTTTTAAATCAGTGAGTCCAAGCGGCGAATCTCTGTCTTGCAAAATATGTAATTTGTCAACTGAAGATTTCTCCCTGACAAAATAGATAAAGGACATTAGTCAAAATGAAGCATGTATAGAGAATGGGGAATGGGTATGACACAGTAGGGGTGTTAACGACATATAATACTTCAAATCAGGGAGGAGGAGGAGGCGGCGGAGGAGGAGGAGAAGGCGGCGGCGGATGGAGGAGGAGGCAGCGGCGGATGCGGGGAAGATCTCGTCGAGATCGACGCCGAGGAAGAAGAGGAGGATGCGGGGGAGAGATCGTCTCCTTCCTTTAAGTGAGGGCGACGGCGGCGGGAGGAGGGCGACGCCGACTCGGGAGGAGGAGGAGCGACGGCGGCGGGAGGAGGGCGACGCCGACTCAGGAGGAGGAGGAGGAGGATGATTTAGAGATTGGATTTGGAGAGATTGGATTTGGTGAGAGAGGGATTTAGGAGTTAGGGATAAATGAAATATTTTGGGAGGAGAGGGAAAATGAAAAAGTTGGGAGGAAATAAATTTTGGACTATACCAACAGTGTTTTACTCCTCTAAAGCTATAGGATACCTATACCCACAGTTTACTATACGTCTGTAGGTATATGATGCCTATACCCACGGTTTTAGTGATCCGTCACTATATGACTTCGAAGTGCATGACTTGATTGTGAGATCCTATTGGTTGTAATCAGAACACTATTCTTAACTGTCCCTAGTCAAGTATTATTGTAAATTAGGACAACAATAATACACAGAGACTAGTATGTGCGTAGACTGATGACCATATCTCACGGGTCATGGACATGAGATATCAAGTCTTCACATGGGTACATATTAGAGTAATAATGTACTGGACTGATCCACCATGAGAATGCTACATGGATAGTTACGTGAGTGTCATAAGCGGTTCTCACAGTGACCGTGGTGTATGTAGTCCTTTGACTTGAAGTCGAGAGGTTGTATGTTTTAATATCGCCAAACATTGCCTGTAATAAGGTAATTATAAAGTCGACTATTGGATATACTGCAAATCATGCGGAGAGATGTAAGTCACTTAGATAGGATTTATCCCTCTTACATAACAGGAGCGATATGTATATGCCCCTTTATTGAGTGAGACTGCAAAATACATGGTCGTGCTCAAATGAGTCAATATGAGATATTGAGCTCATTTGTTTTAGTAAGTCTACTCGAACATCAAGAAACCAAATAGTGAAATATACAAAGGTGACACACTCTATGCCTTGTGGTTAATTAAGATATATGGACAAATGGACTAGACTACATGGTAACATTGGTCACGGATAGGTTATGAAAAATCACTAACATGTTACTTGAGTAGCAGTGATGTATTACTAAATACCGCTCACTGTTTGTAATACTAGAATATAATTTTAGTATTACTATCAACATAATAGGAACCAACAGGTTCACACACTTAGAATGGATTGAAACTGTGATTTAAGTTCATAAGATGAATTTAATTGGGGATCCAAGTAAGACTTGGACTCCTGACATTGGTTGGACATTCAATCAGATTATGGGCTGACTAAAGTTTAAAGGTCCACACACGAATTTGACTTAGGTCAGATTGTGAGCCTAACTACCTCATTACTCTCTTAGGATTGATTTTCGGCACCTATATATATGATATATATATATACTAAAGTTTAAAGGTCCACACACGAATTTGACTTAGGTCAGATTGTGAGCCTAACAACCTCATTACTCTCTTAGGGTTGATTTTCTGCACCTATATATATGATATATATATATATATATATATATATATATATATATATATATATGGAAAAGTTACATATGAAAAAACCCTAGCCATCACAGAAATTGTGAGAGGGAGAGAGAGATCATAAGGAACATTCCCTTCCCACAGCTAGCACCGCAGCGTGAGGGAAAGCTTGATTTGATCCGTTTGTGTGGATACCGTAAAGCCACCGTAATATTGTAGTGCTGTGATCGGCAAACTGTGAAGACATCAGATCCATCTTTAAGGTATAACTCATAAACACGATTTATGGTTTTCGCATGGATTCATGGCATGTTTAAATATATTTTTTTTTCGTAATTTTCCGCTGTGTATTTAATCTGAGATTACCCTAAAAAACTAACATCTCTGGCTTGAGGCGTCGGAGAAGAGAGAGGAGGCATCAACGAAGAGGGTAGCTGACCTCTTGCTTGAGTGGGAGAAGGCCCATGCTGATGTAGCATTGGAGCTAAAGGCCGGTGTGGCCAATGTTGAGGCCGAGGCCAAGGCCAAGTTACAGAGTGTGATCGTCAAGTCCTATGCACAGGCGGTCTCATACGTAGTGGAGTGCATTCCTTTCTTTGACAGGAAGGGTTGCCATGTGTTGCTTCGTCTCGGGGAGGCTCTGGATAAGTGCAAGACGGATGGTGGCGAGGGCGACACTTCCTGTGGGGGCGCACGAGGAGTAGGTCCGGGAAGAAGAGTAAAAAGAAGGAGGTAGTCGGGGCTCCTTAGTTCTGCTGAGGCAGGTGGATGCTTGATTCATCCTTCTATGTTTTGTTCTTTCTTTAGTTGGTTTTGTTTTAGACTTTGCATGATGCTTAATTACGGACTGGAAACCGCACCCTGTATCTTAATTTTAGTAGATGAAAGACCATTTTCTTGCTCTTGTCATTACCTATGTATTGTGTTGGTGTGTTTTGGAGTGACTCTTGATTGTGAAGCTTAGTTCTCGTGGTTGTAATGCTTAGTTGTTTATCTATTTTTGTGACTGTACTCTTCGCCTTATTAACTGATGATTGCCGGGGACGGGGGAGAAACCCCGAGGTGATGAAGTTAAGCAGCTTCATAAATGGTTGCACATAACGGAGTTAGCTCTCGATCGCTTGTGCCATGAGTCAGAAGATGAGTGGTTGGAGACTGTTCGCCTCAAGTTGGTGTTAATTGAGAAAGATTGTGAGTTAGTCATCCCGCATGTTGTTCGCCTTGCTGGAATGCCCTTTCCTCCCAAGGTAACAAAAGATAATGTTGGGGAATGTGCTAGTGATTGTTAAGAAAAACCTGTAGATATACCATCTCCAAGCGAAGCTGGGTGAGCTTTGTATGGCTAGCACTTCGCACACTGTTAGTGAGAAAAAGGGTGCAACGGTTGCCGGAGCTGGGTCGGCTATCAAAGGAGCGGGCTTGGCCACAACGGTAGCCCCTCGTCATCTTGGTGATGCTCAAAATGGGGTGACCGCCTTGTCGAGTTTGACATCTACCCGAGTAGGATCGGCGCTTCCTGCCAAAGATGGAAACGGCCGGGGGAAGGTGGTGCTTGTCAAAACACCGATAAGAAGGCTTGTGTCTCTTAGGAATAACATTCCTCACCTACGGAGCTGGAAGGAAGACTTGTAGATCATACGGTAGGATTACTATGTATGTTAATTATTTCGGCATGCTTTTGTAGTGATGCCTTTGCTCAGACTCAGTGTGATTCAACACATGTAATACGACCCATAGTTTTGTAATTGTAAATATTTGTAATGACTTGGATCTGAATACATAGATTTGCGGTAGTTCTGTGATTTGAAGAATTCTTTCATTTGTTTGATCCTTGTTGTGTAACTTGATATTAAAATTGATGAGCTGTCGACTGGGTTCTTTGTAGCTAAAGAACATGGCCTCAAATTTGTTGTTTGTAGCTAACGAACTGTCGATGAGGTTCAAATAATGTGTGTAGTGTTTGAAGGAGTTAGAACTTGTTCGTTTTGTACCTAGCTATTGTAGGAGCAACTCTGAGGAAGAGTTATTTTCCAAACATGCTATATGGGTCCTCTAACGAACTGTGAGAGACATCGAGTGGCGATTTGAACCATCCAAATTTTGCTTTTGCAAGTTTTATCGGAGTAACTACAATCTACAGTTTTAGACCTCTAATCTGTCTTTAAGGAATTTTAACTAGTTTCTGGAACAAATTGAATGGTGAGTTGAGCTCTGAACGTGCTTGGTTGCAGGTTGGTAAAACAACTCCGAGCTATGGGTACGGATTCCGAACTTGTTAGTTTCGGGATTAACAAGTTGCGGGAGCAGATCGAATGGCGAGTTGAACTCTGAACTTGCTTTGTTGCAAGTTGCTAAGGTAACTCTAAGCCATGGGTATGAACTCCGAACCTGTCGTCGAGGCGTTAACGGGTTGCAAGAGCAGGTTAAATAGCGAGTTGAACTCTGAACTTGCGTTGTTGTAAATTGATAGAGAAACTCCGAGCCATGGGTATGGACTCCAAACTCATCTTATACGGAGCTTTTAATGAGTTTTTAGTGCCATTTTAGGTATTAGTTTGGCATTTAAATCATTATTTTCTTCCATAGAATTGTACAAAATATTGTGAAATAAATGACTAATTTTTATTGAGAAATAAACTAAGTGGCTATTCTAGCGGCTGGCCTTTATTACATGTAGGGCAGTGAAAGCGGTCTTTATTGAAAGAAAAACTGAACGACCGCTCTAGTGGCTGACCTTATTACAAGTTAAGGAAATATGCTAATACTGCTAATAAAGGGCATTTTAGATGCCCTCGTTAAAATTCATAAGGTGCTAGGCATTCCAAGTTCTCGGTATCTTCTTTCCCCCAGGTCTTCAAGTCAATACGACCCCATACAGATAACTTGGGAGACCTTGTACGGCCCAATTGGGAGTGAGCAATTCTTTCTTTCGCGGGTCAGAGATTTCCAGTTTGCACAAGACTAGGTCCCCTTCTTTCAGACTGGTGGCGTGAAACTTCTTGTTGTAAAATTTTTTGACCCTTTGTTGGTAAATGTTCCTCCGTATGTCTGATCTTTCTCGTACCTCTTCAACGATGTCGAGATTGGCTCGAAGATTGTTGGAATTTTGCTCTTTGTTGAAGGAAAGAAGACGGGGAGATGGTAATCCAACTTCCAAAGTCATGAGTGATTCCGAACCGTAGGCGAGGTTGAGTGACGATTCTCTAGTGGGGGTACACTTTGTGGTTCTATAGGACCACAACACACTTGGCAATTCTTCAACCCATAATGCTCTTGCAGCTTCTCCTAGTCTCTTTTTGAGGCCATCTAGAATTTGTCGATTTGCATTTTTAACTTGGCCGTTAGTTTGGGAACGTGACACATAGGAGAAGCGTTGAGTGATCCCTAAATCTGTGCAGAACTGGCAAAAGCTTTTCCCGCCAAACTATGTGCCGTTGTCTGAGTTTAATATGCGGGGAATCCCAAATCTACAGACGATATTCTTCCAAAAAAATGTTGGATCTTCTACTTAGTGATAGTTGGTAGCAGCTCTGCCTCGATTCACTTTGTGAAGTAGTCGATAGCTACCACTAGGAAAATACTTCGGCTGGTTGCTGGAGGAAACGGCCCAAGCAAGTTTATTCCCCACATGGAGAAGGAGATGTGGCTTGACATAAAACCGAGGATTGCTTGGGGTCCTCGCTTGATTGCTGAATGCTTCTGATAGCGGTCGCACTAGCGAACATGCTCTTGCGCGTCACTGAGCAACATGGGCCAATAATACCCATGATTTAGTATCTTTCGTGCGAGGAACCTTGCCCCTTGATGGAAGCTGCTGATTCCTTTATGTTGTTCTTTTCACTTCTTCGGGAGTAAGACATCTAAAATAGGGCCACCGTCAACTATAGTGTATGATCGTTTGTACATAAGTCCCTTCCCGATAGTGTATCTTTGAGCCCTTGTCCAAATCTTCCCTGCTTCTCTGTAATATTTAGGGAGGATTCCCTTATCGAGGAAATCGATCAAGGGTTTCATCTAACAATCTTCGGACATTTAGGGTGTGATATCCATGAGCTCAATCTCTTCCTCCTTGATGCTCGGCTTGAGAAGGACCTCAATGAGGACCGTGCAGTCAAGATCATTGAGAGATGAGAAATCTAGCTTGGAAAGGGCATCTGCTTTCCCATTTTGCTCGCAGGGAATCGAGTGACGTTGGCTTCTTCGTACGTCGTTAGGAGTTTCTTTGCTTGTGATAGGTACTTGGCCATGCGACTGTCTCTGGCTTCATACTCACGTTGGACCTAGTTGATAACTAACTGAGAGTCACTAAACATCTCGATTCTTCGTGCTCATGCTTCATGTGCTAACAGGAGATCGGCGATCAGTGCTTCGTATTCTGCTTCACTATTGGAGGCTGGGAAGTTGATGTACAATGAGTATTGGAGATAAACTTATCAGGTCCAAACAGGATGATCTCGGCTCCGCTTCCTTTGAGGCAAGATAACCCATCTACATATACCTTCCAGAGCGGTGTAACGCCCCGATTCCAAATAAGACTGAATTCGAAGTTCCACAGGATCTTTACACTTCTCTTCGTACAATTTTATAAGGAAATAAAAACTTTTATTACATCATAGTTACATTTTAAACAGCGGAAGCAAAATTACAATAATTACATGAATGAAATAAAACAACACTTGAATAATTCTTTAAGCATCATTTCCTCCTTAGTCTTTTTCATTCACTATCCTGCATAGAAACTGTGGGCACGTCAGTTCATTCATCTGATGCAAGGATATAATACATCAATTTCTCTTACTTAGAAAGCACACACTTGTCACAAAACAAAGCTACGGGGACTATCCTATTGATGTCGTGTGTGAATGTGCACTTAGTCCTTAAATGCAAATATTTATGTTACATGACACTAATGCACACATGTTCGGATTCTATGCATCCCATACTACATAGGTCCGAGGGCAAGCCCTTAATTGTTCTTCATCTTGTAGGGTTCAATCCCTCGCCATGACTTAAACTACTATGATAACTATGATAAGTATCCTAGAAGTTCTATCAGTTACGAGCTCATGTCCAGACAGCCTAGAGGGGATTCCCACGTCATGACACGATGCATCGTGTAGAACCTATGGACAATTCAGCCTCCGTCATGGGACATGACACCACCCGTAGTCACCAAACACCCCACAAGCGTCGCCTACGGTACAGAATCCTGGAGACATATCTACGTCATGACACGACGCATCGTGTAGACAGCCTGTGAATACTCTCACGCCGTAGCTCCGAGGCCCTCATACTCGTGTTTTTCTCTTATTTTCATCACATCTTCACTATGTTTCTAATCATTAGTTATTTGAATCATGAATAAAATCAATACCCTAGAGTTAGCACTCCCTCTATACCGGTCTTAACCATCAATTCAACAATACGACCCAAACTTGGTCTTTCCATTTCAATATCTTATCTCAAAAGTATTCATTCAATGCATGTATAAGGCTTAGCTACACTCTAGCTTTTAATTCCATTTCATGTTCATAGAATTGAATGTTCATACTCATAAAATCTTTCATAATTCAACATGACATTCTATTTCACTTTCATATACAATTTCATGCATAAACAATAAATTCATTTTTCAACTTGTCACATTCATAATTCATTCTTTCACATAATTTCTCTTATCCTCAAAGTACCAATATTAAGTTCAAATCATACTTTCAAATTTCTATTACCCAAATCTCATTTCAAACTCTTTATTAAAGCTTTTAGAATAATTATTCATTTTTCTTTATTTAATCAATAATTCAATAAGACAATTTGTATTAAAATCTTCTTGAAATAGTCTTCAATCTCACTTATAAATAGGCCAAGAGTTATAGGAAAATTCTCATGAAGTCTAGACATTATTGGAATTTTTCTCGTATTTTTCCTTAATTTTATTTCAATTTAAAACTCATGAAAATAATTGAACTTTTAAAAAATCAAATGTTTTTGATAAAACCCAAGCTCTGGTTTCGAACCCACAGCCAACAACCATGTTAGCGCCACAGTGACAGCACTATGGCGCCACCGAAGACCATAGAGTCCAAGGCTCCAAGGTGATATGAAATGAGTTAAATTCTATATGGGTCAATTCTCGTGCCACTTGGATTTAAAAAAAAATTAAATAAAAAGGGCTTTGCCCAGTTTTGAACCCGTAACCAAATACCAACCCAGTGCTACAGTAGCGCTCTAATGTGAACCCGAAGACCAGTAGGTCCAAGTGACTCACCCGTTATAAAATCGAGTTGGGTTGCTTATGATTCAGCTCTCTGTTTAGTACTAATTTTTCATAATTCCAAAGCTTCCCTAGTTCCTTTTCTACTCTTTTTTTGTATCAAAATTTCCAGATTGTAACCAATAGGGATTTACAGTAAAACAATATTTTTATAAAAATTATTTGACTTGATAACATGAATCCTTAGTTCTATTTTGTGTTCTATGTCCATAATTTCGACATTGAGAACAAATTACATTTTTACATAATTTACAATCAAGATTTCCACGAAAGACTACTTTTTCTCTTTATTTTTACTTGTTGTTATTCTACAATAATTTTTAAAAAAACACAATCTTCCCGTTCCACATTAATATCACATTAATTTAGACAATAAAGTTTCAACGGTGCATTTAATCAACTAGTCATCTCATAGACACAATTTTGTCAATTTAGCATGGCTCAAACATATTTTTCATGTCAACATGATAAATTCTTGCATAGAAATCACAATTTTATCAACTAGCAATCAATTTACTAAGCAATCACTTTATCTACAATTTGTCTCTATATAAATAAACATGGGGCCAATCTAATTAGTTTTTTTAGGAATTTTATCAATCCAAACTCTAGCATGATGTCTAAAGTAGAAGCATGAGAAATTACCCACCTATTTCGAGAAAAATGAATAGAAAGCTCCTAGAAATCTCCTAGAATGCACGAATGGATCCTTCTCCTCCTAGATTGTGCCACCAAAGTCTCCTCGTCCTTGTGCTAGGTGGAACCCGAGCATTCTCTTCTTGCTATGACAATTAAAAGATAGGTGGGTGTAGGCCGGCCTCCTCTTGAATGAACACACACACAAACTCTCTCGTTCTTTTACTCACCACAAACTCTCAATCTTTTCTCACACTAATTCTTTTCTTTCTTTCTTTCTTTCTTAAAATTTTCTAATGTACTACATGAGAAGAATGAGGCTAGGATGTTTTTAAGGCCTTACTTATCAGACGTTGATAAGTAGCGTCGGTGTTTTTAAGGCCAAAAGGCATGACTCGATAGCACTATAGACTTTGATCTGTGATAAAGGACGTCTTCGGGGTGTCAGGTGGAAACATATGGATTTGATTATACCCAGAGAATGCATCCATGAAGGTTAGGAGTTCTCGCCCAGACGTGGCATCGATCAGTGCATCTATGCTTGGGAGATGGAATGGATCTTTCGGCCATGCCCTGAGATCTGTAAATTCTATGCGCATTCTCTACTTACTTTTAGCATTCTGAACCATTACCATATTTGCTAACCACTCTGGGTAGTCAACTTCTTGGATGAAGTGTGCGGCTCGGAGTTTGTCTGTTGACTTCTTCTTTAACTACTTGTAGCCTCTCGGGAGCAAATTTATGGTGCCCTTGTTGGACGGGCTTGGTGTCCGAGCTCACACTAATGTGGTGCATGATTAGGTCACCAGAGATTCTCGGCATGTTGGCTATAGTCCAGGCGAAGAAGTCTTGATTCTTTTTTATGAAGGCAATGAGACGCTCCTTGAGTTGGGAAGGAAGGGCCTTGCTGACATGATAACTCTTGGTCTGATCCTCTTGAGAGAAAGGAATCTCTTCCAATTCATTCATGGATTCTGAGCTTGTGGCTTTTTTCTGGTAATAGTTTGATGGCATCGAGTGGAAGAACGGAGCCCCCCATTGTGGTAGTATAGCATGCTCGTGCTGCCTCTTGGCTTCCTGCAACCTCGCCTACTCTTGATGATGTGAGGAATTTCATCTTCATATGAAATGCAAAAGAAGTAGCGTGGAAAGCTGCTAGTCCTGGGTGGCCGAATATGGCATTGTATGCAGCTCTAATGTTGACTACCATGAAGTCCAATGCCTCTGTATTTGTTGCAGGGGCTTTTCCCGCTGTTACATCAAGTGTGATGATTCCTTTGACCTAAATGGGAGCACTTGAGAAGCCGTGGAGTGTGTACCCGACTGCTTGAGCTTGTCCCGTAGGAGCTTGAGAGCGTCGAATGTGACTAGGAAGAGGATATTTACAGAGCTGCCATTGTTTACCAGGATGCGTCATACCTCATGATTTAGCATGCAAAGTATTATGACCAATGCGTCGCAGCGAGGCATACTAATGCCTTCTAGATCTTTGTAAGAAAGTGACACAGGGATACCCATGCCCTTGGTAGACAGAATGTCAGGGACTGAGTTAACCTCCCTCATAAAGGCTTTGCGGGAGGAGTTGGAATCTCCCCCCATCGGACCTTTGTGAATGGAGTGGAGAATGACCATATGTTCCGAGTCTTAGAATTTGGTGGGCTTCTCTGGATGCTTATTAGCCCCCCGGGTCAGAGGAGTTTCGGCGTTATTATCTTCCTAAACGATCTGGGGGAGGTAGCCTCGATGAATCCGACATTTTAGTTTTTCTTTGAGGGCTCGGCAATTATCAGTGGTTTTTCCATCGTCTTTATGAAACCCACACCACTTGTTTCTATCCCTTCGCTTGCTGGCTATAGTCATCTTGGGAGGACAGACTATTTCGTCTTTTTCAATTGCCATGAGGATGGTAGACACACTTGCATTCAGGAGAGTGAATTTGTCGAAGAGTGGTGTTGGAGGAGAGCAGCAATGGCCTGCGCCGTCTTTCTGAAACTTCTTGGCCCCTTCTTCACTTGTATTCTTCCGTGTGTATCCAGAAGGTGACTCTTTCTTGCCTTGAGGATAGAGAGCCTCCTCATCCCTGATGTATTAATCATTCCTCTCCAAGAGCTCAATGAAATCTCTGGGTGGCTTCTTCGCAATGAAAGCTTTCAGTTCTTTGTGAGTGACATTGTGATGGAAGGTGGTAGCCGCCATCGATGTTTCTAGGGCAGAGATGGACCTCGCTTTGGCTGTGAAGACCTTGACAAAGTCTTTTAGCAGTTCTCCATCATTCTATTTTAATTCCAACAGGAAGTACTTGTTTTTTCAACCTTGCGGCTAGTAACGAAGTGCGTTACAGGAAGCTACTCTAGCTGGTCGAAGGAGAATATTAACTCTAGAGTGAGGTGTGAGTACCATTCTCTTGCCGATCCTTTCAAAGTTGTGGGGAATGTTCGACACATGAGCGCATTGGTGTCTTTGTAGACCATCATAAGAGTTTTGAAACTCTCAATATAGTTCGCCGGGTCAGATTCAGCACCGTATGATTCAAATTGAGGAGCTTTGAAGTTCCTCAGAATTGGCATATCAATGATGGACTTGCTAAATGGTGGTCGACTGAGACGGTAAGCCCTGCTAGAGTAGTTCCCTTCATTCTGTATCTGTTCCAAGCAATTTTTCACTTCTCGAATGCGGAGAAGGATTTGATCTTCCTTCCCCTTCGATCTAGTTGAGTCGATGGATCCTTCTTCCCTTGAAGGAGTAGAGTGGCGACTCCAAGAGCATCGACCCTATTCATGAGGACCCCGGATAGCTCGGAGGATGCCTTGATTGAAGTTTTCTAGTTCGGCCCTAGTGACTAGGGCCTCTTGCTCTTTTTTTCTTTGAACATGTTTTCGACTCTCACGAGTCGGGCTACTTTCTGCAGTGCACACCTTGTGAGAGGAGGAGTATATTAATCTCGGCCTTTGGGGAGAGTTGCTTCTCTGATTCACTTGACGTTCTGAGTGGGATGCCTAAGTTCGGGCGCGCCTATTATCCAAATGGATCCGTAGATAAGTTCCTTGTTGCCTAGCACTGATGATTTTGCAGAGATCTCTCGACCCCCAAGGACCTCGTGAGGCCATTGAATCGTTGAAATGATTATGGATTGAGATATGGTCATGTAGAGGGTGTTGTTCATGATGAATTTGTCAGGAGCGCCCAGTGTCTTTCCGTTAACAGGAGATTGACTAGGCTGTTGGTGCTAATTTGGCTGATGAGGAGGAATTTGGTCCTCCACGGAAGAAGCTGGTTGACAAAGAGAATTGGTGCGATGGCTTGAGGACGTCGCTCTACCTCTTAGTCTTGGTGGCATGACAGTAAGTTTGATCTGTGTAGTTCTCACAGATGGCACCAATCTGTTACTGCTTATATTGGTGTGGGAGCAAACAGATAATGAGTTTATATTTGAAGGAAACTACTAAAGATCTAATCTTTGATCGTAACCATAAAAAGTAGTTAGAGCTTCTAAGAGTAGATCTGGATAGTTGATTGAACACCGTGATCTAAACCCGATGGTTACTGGCCCGGCCGATGGACCTACAAAAAGCATGAAACACCAGGGATAGCCCCGACGACAGACCCTCCGATGCTCAAGTCAGAGTTTGAGAAAGAAATTGCGAATTACCTTCTGACTGAAGAGGGGGAGGGTATTTATAGGCCTCGAAAATAGTCTAGAAGATTGATATGAATTCATTAGATCAAAATGAATTCTTTATTTCTTGTTGATTCTCCTCCTTAAGAAATAAGACTATCAGCCCTTATGGGCTGGGTGTCTCTCCTAGTGGGCCTAGTAGCTTTTAATGTGATTGAAAGTGGCCCATGTCTTGTAAAAGGAGCCTGAAGAAGTTCTGAACCTGTTAAAGAGGTCCGTGATGGCTATGCTGCCTATAAAAACTTTAGAATCTGACCTGGAATCGTACGGCCCTGATTTGCAGCGATTTTTACCTTTATCAAACACTCACACTACAGTTGTCTTACATATAACGAATTGCCATCTGGCATGGCCTGGTAGAACTGTAATTGTAAGTTTTGTTTCATTCTTACTATGCTTTGAGGGTTTGTGTGTCTGCTTTCGAAGGTGTTTGTGTGCACTTTCTGGGGAGGGAGGGGGTATGACGCCTCGAATTTCCAATACCGGGAACTCGAGACACTAGTCAGAATATTTCCTTCAAATGAGTCCAAACACAGAAAAATCACACAAAATTTAAAACCTGTATTGCCAGAATTATTATTACAAGTACAGATTGTTCATCATAGAATTACATCATAAATTCACATAGGTAATTTACATCATAGATTACATTGAAAAAATTTACTGTACAAAGTTTACTATATCCACTTGGACGTTCCACGCAGCTCAAGTTTTCTGCCCCCATGATCCAGTAGTCCTGCAACTAATCAGACTGTGGGCACGTTAGTTGAATGCAACCGATGCAATGCTGATAAAACCAGTGACTCTCCAAACTCAACACTCAATATTTGATGCAAAAGAAAAATGTGCAGTCAATCACAAGTGTTAGTGTATGTCATGCCTTAGAGTCTAATGCACAATTTAGAATACACGAAATGCACTTACTCTAATGCAATACATTTGGAAACTTATGCATCCCATACTACATACTTTCTCAAAATATAACTTCAAAGGAAATGTATGCATCCCATACTACATAGTTTCTAAGAAGTTCGTAGTCTCCAGATCATGGTGTTTGATCCCTACTATGCATCCTACTCTTGTACTCTTTCCCGTTTCTGACATTCATCTAGTGACTTGGTAGAGTTGCAGTGTATGCGGTCAACCCCCCCGCACATGCAGATGGACCGGTGGTGTTTCTCCACTCCCGAACAGTCGGTGGTCACTCCGATCTGATGGGAATGGTGGTCTAAGATCACTCCACCCGGGACCGGTGGTCCTAGGCACTTCTGGACAGGCTGGTGATCAATCGGCTCTGTCGCAACTCAGCCGGAATCGGTGTCTTCTCCACTCTCGTCCCTACCAAAAATTATCCAAAATTTTAGCGGACCAGCATGCCTTCCCCTACTCCGCCAGGGGACTCGGAGTTAAACACCTGCTCCCCATTTAAATTGCATAGAACATTTCCATTTGTACTGATAACTTAAAACATAAACGGTTACTTAGGGGTCTATCTCCTAGCTTCCGATAGGAGAATGAGGCACATCGTATACCTCTCGTTCTACCCACTAGATCCCAGAAATTAACTGTAACCCCTATTTTCCTATTTTGGATTTTATTGTATTTTACTTTCTTTTTCCCTATTATTGCATCCAAATTTTCTTTGAATAATAAATCTTGCTTTTCTTTGGGCTCATTTATTCTTTGTTGATCATTTTGTACTCTTTTAACTCGAATTCTGCTATTTTTAGCTCGCTACAAATTTTACTCCTTTGTGTTTTGAGTTTAAATTGATCCGCTATACGTCTATCTTATTGATCTCTATTTTTTTCTCTATTTGGAGCCTAAACCCATACCCTAAACCCATTAACCCACAACCCAAAACCCCACATCTCAATCTCCTATTTAAATACCCCTTAAACCCTAATATTTTAATCCCTAATATTTATCTCTCTCTCCTCGTTTTTCCTCTATTTCGAACCTATCCAGCTCAAGCCCTTTCCGTCCCTCTGATCACCTCGTTGCCACCCTGTCACCCTAGCCTTGACCCCGCCTTGCCCTCCACCTAGCCCTCGTCCACACCGCTCGAACCTCCCGTCATCCTCATCCTCCCTTCGTTTCCACTAAACTCATCGCCTGCACCCTTTGAGCTCCCTTTGCCCTCTCTCATCGTCCCGATAGTCTTCTCCCCTTCACCAGTGATCCCCCCTAATCGTCCTCATCCTCGCCCAGAGCACCCAAACCCCCGCCGTTCCAGTTCCTCCTCTATTTCGTAAGAAACAGAGCATCGAGCCCCCGTCGTCCCTCGTCGCTGCTGTCACTCCTCGACTGCCAGTACCGGTGCCAGTCACCCCGAGCACCCCCTCGCCGCTAGCATCGACCAGTCCCCGTCGTCGAGCCGCTATCCCTCCCCCTCTCTCCGTTGACGTGTTGTTGCTGTTTGTGAAGGAGGAAGGGATTTCGATCGCTGTTTGGTGTTCGGTAGAGGGGAGTTGGTTTTGGGTGTTTGTTGTTGCGGATCCAGGACTTGGATCTGCTATTTTGTGTTTTTGTTTTGTGTGTGGAAGTGTGTTTGCACGGGCTCACACGTGTTTCTGTGTTCTTGGATTCGTCGTCCGGGATTCTCATCCCGTTATTCTATATATTCAAAATTATCATCTAACAGGCAAGTCACTTCTTGAACCCCTTTATTGTTTGTGTTCAAGATTCTTTGATCTCTATAAGTAAATCCCAATATTTTTATCATATTGCTATTTGAATTCCATTAAGTATATTGAGGATTTACACGAGCTAACCCGATATAATCTTAACATCGTGCCTACATCTTTGATCTAAAACCTAGTCTCTCTTGCACATTGCATATGTATGTTTACATGAAAAATAACTAGATCGATGTTATAGGATTATTTGATGAATTGAAAATGTCGATTGAAATTTGATTTAATGAATTGATTACCATGATTGTGAAATTGCATCTTGAATCTAGAAATCTGCATGTTAATCATCAAATAGCACTTTGTCTACTAATTATCATGAATTATATGTTTGTATGATGAAATTATTGCCTATTCGTATCAAACTATTTTCTGGCCTGCTGTTTGTGTCTTTTTGTATCAGATTTTCAACCCTGTTACTATTGTAATTTGAAATAATTTTCTGAATATGAATTATAGCCCCATGAGTCCATTTTGCAAAACTTTTGACGAATATGTATACTGAGTTATAATCTGTGAGATACCTTATTTTTAGTACAATTGTGTCTGAATTTCCAGATTCACAAATTCATGCGTATCTTTCCGTTTCATAAATAAATAGAACATGATAAAAGTAAAATAAAAATATAAAATTAATTTTGCTGAAACTATACATGTGTAGGAATCACTCTGGATTTTTTGTAAATTTAATTGAAGAGTTTTCTGACCTGTTTCATATGTGTTTATACAATCTATAACCTGCTGCCTGAATATAAAATCTGAAAAGAATAGGAATTTTAACCTAGTTTCTGTAACTTTTATATGTCGTATATATATTTGTGGGAACTAGCAGAGAGTCTAGTTTCTAGAATTTCTGACGGATCCAAATTTTCCTTCCTGTTGTAGCGATAATCTATGTTTTTGTACAGCAATATCGTGCTGTCCAGATTGTATAATTTGCTTCTTGATTTGTATGTAACGAGTAGAATTAGTCACACCTAGCATAATACAACCCTGGCACTTTCTTGCATGCTCACATAGGATTAAATAAAATGTTAACAAGCCATGGTATTATGGGTTTGACTTGGTAGTGAACGATCAAAAAATGTACTCGGTAAAGGCCTTCTTGCTTGCATGATTTATTACATGGAAGGTGGAGAAATAATTATCATTATGTGATCACGCTATCACGTTATCTTGTCATCTTGATACCGAGTACACGATCCGTGAATTTACCATTAGCCTAAAGTGTTCACTATTTGCTTGCACCGAACCTGTGGTATAGAACACATGGGACGCAGTAGTACGTACACTAGATAGATTAATAAATGATTAATAACCCTCATTTGACATCTCATGCTTGATCCTGTATATCGTCATCAATATAGAACTTTAATTGACATTACTAAACAAATGCATGCTTAAATATAGACCTTTGATATTATTGCCAATCTTTGACTTTGTTATTGACATTGATCCCGTCCCTTTTCTTTGATATACTATGTTCCTATTATTCCCTGTTTTCTCTACTTGCTGTCCACGACTTGCTCTAAGGACATTATTTTCTTTCTTCATTTCTTATTGTCTTTTGTCCCTTCCATTCATTGATTCCTGATTGGGTATAATTTCATCCTTTTGTACCTACATTCTTTTGATTCTGGAATCATCCATTCTTTTTATTCCTGCATATTACTCCTTTTCCTTTTGCACAATTATTCGTGCATATATCCTGCTAGCATATTATCTTTTGTTTGTTCATCTTCTAGGTGTTATTTTAGTCTTCTCCCTTCCAGCACATGTTTTGTTTGACTCTGGTGCTACCCACTCTTTCATTTTCTCCCGTTTTGTTGATCAGCATAGTTTGACAAGTGATGCTATGCCCACAGCTTGAGGCATCACCACAGGTGGAGGTGTCATTGTCTGTTCTAAAGTATGCAGGCAAAGCCCGTTGCTGATTAGTGGTGTGGACTTCTTGACTGATTTGATTGTGATTCCCAATTCTGATTTCGATGTCATTCTAGGCATGGACTGGTTGGATGTTTCCTGTGCAGTGATTGATTGCCGAGAGAAGAATGTTACTTTCAGGCTTCCTGGTCAACCATAGTTTGTGTTCCATGCGGGTGAGGCGCCGTCAGGGTGTGTCAAGAACTCTATGGACCTTAAGGTTGTTTCACTTGTGTCATTGGGCTCTGATACGGTTGTTGCACCCTTAGTTATGCAGGATTTCCTTGATGTCTTTCCTGAGGATTTGCCTGGTTTACTACCAGACCGAGATGTGGAGTTCAGCATTGATGTTCAGCCAGGTACGATGCCTATTTCCAAGAGTCTATATCGTATGGCACCGGTTGAATTGGCAAAACTGAAGGTGCAAGTTCAGGAGATGCTTGATAAGGGTTTCATCAGGCCTAGTGTTTCACCTTGGAGAGCCCCAGTTCTGTTCGTCAACAAGAAGGATTGCAGCCGCAGACTTTGTATTGACTATAAAGAGTTGAATAATGTCACTGTAAAGAACCGGTACCCATTGCCGAAGATTGACGATTTGTTTGACCAACTGGGAGGTGCTTCGGTGTTCTCGAAGTTGGATCTTCATTCCGGGTATCATCAAGTTAAAGTGAAGTCAGAAGATGTTCCGAAAACGGCTTTCCGAACGAGGTACGGGCATTACGAGTTCTTGGTAATGCCTTTCAGAGTTACTAATGCTGTAATGCCCCGAATTCCAAAATAAACTGAATTCGAGTTCTACAGGATCTTTTCACTTCACTTCGTATAATTTTACAAGGAAATTAAAACTTTACTTTACATTAGAGTTATATTTACATTTACACTTTAAAAATGCTGAAGCAATGTTACAACTATTACATAAATAAAATGCAACAACACTTGAATAATCTTTAAGCATCAATTCCTCCTTAGTCTTTTTCATGTATTTATCCTGCATAGAAAACTGTGGGCACGTCAATTCATTCAACTGACGAAATATTATACATGACCATCATCTCTATGCCGGAAACAGTATAACGATTCTCAACACTTAATAAACCACAAACTTGTTCGCAAACAAAGCTAAGGGGACTATCCTATTGATGTGGTGTTGTGAATGTGCACTTAGTCCTTAATGCAACTATTTACTTTATATGAAACTAATGCGCACTTGTTCAGAGTCTATGCATCCCATACTACATAGGTCCGAGGGCAAGCCCTTAACCGTTCTTCGTCTTGTAGGGTTCTGTAACGCCCCGAATCCCAAATACACTGAATTCGAGATGTTCTACAGGATCTTTTCACTTTCTTTAGTACAATTTTACAGGGAAATTAAAACTTTTCATCATATATCAGAGTTTACATCAAATTACATCTTTTCTTTTGCACAGCGAAAGTAAAATACAACAATTTGATACAAATACAACAGCATAATGAAATCTTTAAGCATCCATCCTCTTTAATCTTTAACATGATATTTACCTGCATATAAGACTGTGGGTACGTCAGTTTATTCAACCGACGAACATTATACACGGCCATCCTCTCTATGCCGGAAATAGTATAACTTAACATTTCATATTTGGCAAACACAAACTTGTCACATTTCAAACTAAAGGGACTATCCTATTGATGTCGTGTTGTGATTGTGCACTTAGTCCTTAATGCAGTTTATTAATGTTACATGACACTAATGCACACTTGTTCGGATTCTATGCATCCCATACTACATAGGTCCGAGGGCAAGCCCTTATTCGTTCTTCATCTTGATAGGGTTCAATCCCCCGTTATGTCTTAAACTACTACTATAACTACGGTAGTGTCTTAGATGTCCTATGATCTATGAGCCCATGTCCAGGCAGCCTGGAGGGGAATCCCACGCACTGTCACGACGCATCGAGCAGGCAACCTATGGACAATTCAGCCTCCGCCATGGAACAATGGCACCACCCATAGCCACTCGAACATCCCACGAGCGTCGCCACCGGGACGATAATTCCGGAGTAGCGCCCACGCCATGTCTTGACGCATCAAGCAGGCAACCTGTGAATCGCTCTCACACCGCTATCCGTTGGCCCCCATACTCATGTTTTTCTTCTACTTTCATCACATCTCCACTATGTACTAGTCCTTAATTTTATTTAAAAATCATGAACAAAATAATCACTAGAGTTAGCCTCTCCATCAACCGGACTTATTCATTTGTTTCAACATGACCAACCTTGGTCTAATTTGAATTCAATTCATTTTTCTCAATGCCGGGGAGACTTAGCTACTCTATTTCAAATTTCATTTCACAATCTTTAACTCCTGACAATTTCCATGTCGAGTTTTCATACTCATTCTTTTTCAATTCATGATTACACTTTATTCACAAGTCCACAATGAATACTTTTAATTCACGAGTTCATAATGAAAACAATTCATGTTTATAGCCAACAATTTCTTTTCCTCTTTCATAAATCATGGTTTTAATTTCATAACCATACATGAATTATACAACTTCATAATATCACATTTCAACCTTCATACTTCATATCTTGCACAATACTCATAATGAAAATAAATAAAATCATGTCACACCACAAGCACTTTTGCCAATCACTTTATAATAGCCTATCTTTATAAGTTATAAATCCACAAGTGTATATCTCATAACCAAAGCTCCATTTATGCCTTTTATTCACAAACCATATTGTATTTCATTCTAAAAATACCCAAATCACTCTTATAAAATTCCTTGTATTTTTATGAGAATTACCATATTTATTTCATAATTTTTGGACTTCAAAAACACCCAAAAAAATTATTTTTCCTTATATGCCGAAGGCAAGAATCGAACCAGGCGCCGCACCAAGACAGCACAGAGCCCCGACCACTAGGCCAGTCGCTGAACACGTCCATAGAGTGACTAGGGTCTATATGAACCCTTAGTTCGCTGTTACTGTTTTTAGAGTAATTTAACAAAAGAAGTGTTCGGCCTGGGATTCGAACTGGGCAACACAGAGAAGCAAACCGGGGTCCAAGACCACCTGAGCCACTGGCTCGGGTTGTCACTAACCCAAATAAAAGTCCATTTGTATTATTTTCGTACTGTTTTTAAAAATAACTCGATATTCAATAAGCCATAACTTCTTATTACTTAGTAAAATTTTCTAAAAACTTCCAGATTAAATCCTCAGTCATAAAAGTTCATACCAGTAAAATAATATAATTTTTTTGGTGCTAATGAAATGTATTTTTCACACACAAAAATCCAAAATTAATTCATTACACTACAAAAATTTGTATTTTCGACATTGCCATATAATTAATCTACTAGTCTTTTTATTCACTAATTTCATGGTGATAATTTACTGATATTAGTTCTTAACTCAACCAATATACATGTGAGTTCAATAGTCCGTATCCATATCAACATATAAGTCTATTCATCTCAATTTCACAATTAACAAGCATGCATTATGTCTCTAATCACAATAGCAACATCCTCAATTAAATTTTGTTACCATCATAACTTCATATTAATGAACATGGAGCAATCTACATACAACTTAATTTTAACACTAGAGCCATATAAGTTAATCATCACATTTCAAACCATTCACATACTAACTACTCAATTCAAGTGGGCTCTTATTAATATTTTCATGCATCTTTGATGGTTGAAACTAAGCATGGACCTACTTTAGAAATATAAAATGTTTTACCCACCTCAATTGGAGAGAAAACACAAACAAAGCAACTACGTCCTTGTAGACGAAAGCACCACCTCCTAGCCAAAGAGTGCACAACTCCAAGCTTCCAAGCCAATGCCGAATGCTCCTTCAATTTCACACCGAAAGCTTCCCTCCCTTGATGCCGGCCACTCCAAGCAACAACAACCCACACAATTCTCTATCTTTTATAACTCTCACAATGATAATACTATAATTATGAAATACACTTTGCATATCAAAATTAGCCATGAGAGGGGGGTATTTATACTCAAAGATGAGTGAAATGGAGGGCCAAGATCATTTGGTTAGTTGTAGGATGAAGGGACTAGATCAAAGTAGAAGTTAGAAGAACTACCCACTTCTTTGAAACTACCACCATGTTCTCCACACCCAAAATCAAAACTCCCTCCAAAAGAATGATACCCGGCCACCATAGAAGAGTGTGCATTGCTCGTGTACGTGTAGTGCACGTGCATGCAACTAGGCCAAATTTGTACATTCTTAAATTTGTATAAAAATAATTTAGTAAAAAAAAGTCTTCTACATGACAAGTTTAATTAAAATAAATTAATTCATGGGCTTTCTTTTTGGGCTAAAATAGTTTATTAAAATAAATAAAATAAAATACATTTGGGCTTTTTTAAGAAAAGGGCTTTTCATTAAATTAAAATAAGGCTTTAAAGAAAGGCTTTTTGTACTAAAATAATTTGAGAAAATATATTTAAATATACACATCATGATAAAATAATCCAAACAAAATATTGCACGTGCACACCACGTGCAAAATAAATAATTTTTCATTAATTGAAAAATCAGGGTATTACAGGTTCAATCCCTCGCCATGATTTAATCTACTTCTGTAACTGCGGTAAGTATCCTAGATGTTCTACGAACTACGAACTCATGTTTAGGCGCCCTGGAGAGAATCCCAACGCACTGACACATGACTCATTATGCAGGCATCCTGTGGTAATTCACCTCCTACCATAGACATGACACCACCCGCAGTCGCCAAACACCCCACGAGCGTCGCCACTGGGACGGTACTCTGGAGCAGTATCCACGTCCTACTCATGACGCATCATGGGACATCCTGTGAATACTCTCACGCCGCCAATCCAAAGGCCCTAATACTCAACGTTTTTCCATTACTTTCATCACATCTGCACTATGTAACTAGTCCTTAATTTAATTGAATCATAAACAAAATCAATATCTTAGGGTTAGCACTCCCACTATACCGGTCTTATTCATTCATTTCTCATGACCCAATTTTGGTCTTTTCATTTCAAATATCATTTCAACTTTCTTTTATTGCCGGTATAAGGCTTACTACACCCTACTTCTTAATTTCAACTCATAATTACAACATCGAGTTTTTCATACTCATAAGTTCTTTTTTTTCATGATTAACAATAATTTTCATTCCATGTTCATAGCATTCATGTATTCATATTCATAATATCCTTCATAACTCATCATGTCATTAAATTTCAATTTCATACACAATCTAATGCATAAACAATAAATTCAACCTGTCATATTCAATAGTTTATTCTTTCCACAAATTTTTTTCTTATTCTTGTTTTAACAATACGAAATCTAACATTCATACTTTCAATTTTTCCCATTATCAAATCACTTTTCAAATCTCTTTTAATCAACACATTTTTCTTTATCCAAAGACAATTTAAACTAACAATTTATAGTAAGTTATTTCTTGCAAAAATAATCTCAATTTCTCGTTTATACTAGGCCACAGATCATAGAAAATTATCTCATGAAAATCCAGATATTATTTGAGACTTTAGGGCAGTCGACTATTAAAACATGGCCAGTCGGCTGTTCTACGATGATTTAAAACTCGAAAATAAAATGATCAGGGCAGTCGACTGTTAAACATGGCCAGTCAGCTGTTCTGCGATGATTTAAAACTGGAAAAATAAAATGATCAGGGCAGTCGACTGTTACAATATAATCGGTCGACTATTCTGTAAAGATTTAAAACTCGAAAACAAATAATCGGGGCAGTCGACTGTTACAATATATTTGGTCGACTATTCTGTAACTAAAATCCGAAATTTATTACCTGACAGTTGACTATCGACTCTAATTCGGTCGACTGTTGATTGCACCAGGTTGCAAATTAGAGTAGATCATGGATATATTTTTGACATTGAAAATAAGATCACCATTTTCATATTATTTATAATCAAGGTTTCCACAAATTAAATATTTTAGAACACAAGTTTTCATCTTTCTACAATAATGAAACTTTATTTTAGACAATCAACTACACATGATGCATTTAATCAACTATTTGTCTCATACGCACAAATTTCAACATAGAACTCAATTCAAAACATATAGCATGACAACATGATAATTTCTAGCACTTTAATTTACCATTTATCATCTAGCAATCATCTTATCAATCATTCTCTAAATTACCATTCCATCTCTAATTTAGCACACATGGGTCCAATTTCACCTAGTTGCTTCTTAGTAACTTTACTAAATCATCCCTAGCATGGTATCTAGATTTAGAAGCATGAGAAACACCGACCTATTTGGAGAAAACGAAAATGAAAGCTCCTGGAATGCATGAAAGTAGCCTTCTCCTCCTAGAATGTATTGCAAATTGCCTTCTCCTCCTTGCTCCTTGGTGTTTGCCGAAACCTCCTTGCTCCCTTGGATGATTGGTCGGCCACGTCTAGGTTGGAACACACACAATTTTGCACACTCTAATCTTTTGCTCACAAATCACCTCAATCTTTTGCTCTCTTATCTTTTATCTCTTAATCTTTTCTCTTAGCAATTTTTTTAGTGCACTAATGAGAAGAAAAGCTAGGGATATTTATACACTTTTAGGATGAGAATAGATGGCTAGGATTTAATCAAGGAGTTAGAGATTAAGGACCAAGATGAGTTGGGAAGTTGTAACTTCCATGAACTCAATAACTACCCCTCAACTCTAACCCACTCACCCTCTCTCTCTTGGCCACAACCCGGCCTCCCACAAAGGTGTGTTATGCACACACTAGTGCATGCATGTGCCCCAACTAGTGTCCCCCCTATTAAAATTTGTACATTATTAATTAATCAATTGTCTACTAATTGTGTCTACATGACAAGTTATGACAATTAAAAGATTAATCAGTTTGTGGGCTTCAAAAATAGTGGGCTTTAGACTCATGGGTCAAAATAGATTATTTAATTAATTAGGGTGGGCTTAATTTAGAAAAACAAGCTTAGGCTTTTTAAAAATAGGCTTTTAGAAATAAAGAGAAAGAAGGAAAATATCTGTTCATGTCATGAAAGACAATTTTATAAGAGAACATATATACAAAATTTGTACATGCACAACACATAAAATCAACAATTCTTATTTAATAAATAAAAAATTCAGGGTATTACAAATGCACCGGCTGTGTTCATGAGTCTGATGAACATGGTGTTTTCTCTGTTCTTGGATCAGTTTGTCTTGATCTTCATTGATGACATATTGGTGTATTCTTGGAATAGGGAAGATCATGCCATGCATTTGAAGGTTGTTCTGCAGACCTTGAGGGAGAACCAGCTGTATGGGAAGCTCAATAAGTGTGAGTTTTGGCTAGATCGAGTTGCTTTTCTGGGTCACATTATTTATGGCGATGGTGTTTCTGTTGATCCGCCGAAGATCTCTGCAGTCAAGAATTGGCTGATTCTGAAGTCTGTTTCTGAGGTGTGAAGCTTTCTTGGTTTGGCTGGGTATTATCGAAAGTTTGTTCAGGATTTCTCGATGATTGCTGGGTCTTTGACCAGTTTGATGAAGAAGGAGCAGAAATTTGATTGGGATGAAGCTTGTGATGAAGCTTTTGTAGAGTTGAAGCATCAGCTGACATCAGTGCCTACGCTGACTATACCTGACAGTTCGGGTGGTTTTGTGATCCATTGTGATGCATCGGGTAGAGATCTGGGAGTAGTGTTGATGCAGCGAGACAGAGTTGTCGCTTATGCATCGAGGCAATTGAGACCTCATGAGAAGAACTATCCCACGCATGATCTGAAGCTTGCGGCCGTGGTTTATGCCATGAAGTTGTGGAGGCATTATCTGCATGGGGATAGGGTGGAGATATTCACAAATCACAAGAGCCTCCAGTATGTGTTCACACAGAAGGAATTGAACATGAAGCAAAGAAGATGGTTGGAATTGATGGCAGACTTTAATATCAATTTGCAGTATCACCCGGGCAAAGTGAACTTGGTGCTTGATGCCTTGAGTAGGAGGCCCGCCGCTATGTTCCTCACCAAGTAGAAGAAAATAGTGGAGGATATGAGAAGGCTGGAGTTGGATGTGTTACTTCTTGGATTAGCTCAGCTTTTCATGATGTTATAGTTGCAGTCTTCCTTGGTAGAGCAGATTAAGGAAGCCCAAGTGGGAGACCAGCAGTTGCAGAAGTTTCAGAGTGAGGTGGAAGCTGGTTTAAGATCCAATTTGGTCATTCTTGCAGATGGGTCACTTTGTTTTGGCCCTAGGTTGTGTGTACCTAGGGGAGAAGTCAGGCAGAAGCTACTTGAGGAAGCTCATCGGTTCTTGTATTTTATTCATCCAGTTGGTACTAAGATGTACAGGGACTTGAAGCAACATTTCTGGTGGCATGGTATGAAGAGAGATGTGGCTAGATATGTCTCTCAGTGCCTGATCTGTTAGTAGGTGAAGGCAGAGCATCCGAGGACAGCAAGACTCTTGCAACCTCTTCCAATCCCAGAGTGAAAATGGGAGAATATCATGATAGATTTTGTGACAGCTTTGCCAAGGAGTCCCAAGGGTCATAATGCTATCTGGGTGATAATGGATCGGCTGACGAAGTGTGCTCACTTCATTCCTTTCCGTGTAGGTCAGTCCACGGAGAGTTTGGCCAAGAAGTATGTTCAGGAGGTTGTTCGTTTGCATGGTGTTCCTATCAGCATCGTATCGGATAGAGATACAAGATTCAAGTCTCAGTTTTGGGAGAATCTGCAGAAGAGATTGGGTTAAGTTGAACTATAGTACAACGCTCCATCCTCAGATGAATGGGCAGACAAAAAGGACTATTCAAACCCTAGAAGACATGTTGAGATCCTGCGTTCTCTAGTTTGGAGGTTCATAGGAAGATCATCTGCACTTAGCAGAGTTCTCATATAATAATAGTTACCAGGAGAGTCTCAAGGCAACACCAATTGAGGCTTTGTATGGGCGCAAGTGTAGATCGGTGGTCTGTTGGGATGATATCGACGAGTGGAAGCTTTTGGGTCCTGAGTTGATCACGAAGATAGATGATGCCGTGGCTCAGATCCGGAAGCACTTGCAGGCTGCTCTGGATAAGCAAAAGAGGTGGGATGACTATCATCGTAAACCTCTAGAGTTTGAGGCAGGCGAGCATGTGTTCCTCAAGGTATCGCCTTGTTATCCGATTTGGAGGTGGGGGCAAGTTGAGTCCCCAGTTCATCGGTCCATTCGGTATTGTGGAATGTAAGGGCAAAGTGGCCTACAGGCTTGCTCTACCGCCAGCTCTAGCGGGTGTCCATGATGTATTCTATGTTTCTCAGCTCAGGAAGTACATCAGGGATGACAGTCATGTGATTGATTACTCAGACTTGTCTGTAAGGCCGGATTTGTCCTGTGAAATTCAGCCAGTCTCTATCTTAGACCGTCGAGAGAAGGTGCTGAAGAATAGAGTCATCAAGCTGGTTCGAGTTTCTTGGAATCCTCACTCTCCATGTGATTCTACTTGGGAGTTGGAGGAGGAAATTCAGGATAAGTTCCCTCGTTTGTTTGAGTAGTTATTTTGCTTTGTTTCGTTTTCTTTTCGGGGTTCGCCCTATGTACCACTTGTATGAATTTCGAGGACGAAATTCTTTTTATAAGGTGGGTAAGATTGTAACTCTACTTTTCTATTTTGGATTTTATTGTATTTTACTTCCTTTTTACCTATTATTATATCCGAATTTTCTTTGAATAATAAATCTTGCTTTTCTTTGGGATTATTTATTATCTTTCAATCATTTTGTACTCTTTTGCCTTGAATTCTGCTATTTTTGGCTCACTACAAATTTTACTCCTTTGTGTTTTGAGTTTAAATTGATCCGCTATACGTCTATCTCATTGCTCTCGATTTGTTTTCTCTTTTTGGAGCCTAAACCTATACCCTAAACACATTAACCCGCAACCCAAAACCCCACATCTCAATCTCCTATTTAAATACCCCTTAAACCCTAATATCCACCGCTCTCTCTTTCTCCCCTTGTTTTCCCTCTATTTCGAACCCATCCAGCTCAAGCCCTTTTCGTCGCTCTGATCACCTCGTTGCCACCCCGTCACCCTAGCCTCAACCCCGTCTTACCCTACCCTAGCTATCGTCCACCACTCGAACCTCCCGGCATCCTCATCCTCTCCTCATTTTCGCTGAACCCATCGCCTGCACCCTTTGAACTCCCTTTGCCCTCTCCCACCACCCCGATCGTCTTCTCCCCTTCACTGGTGATCCCCCCTCAACGTCCTCGTCCCCATCCAGAGCACCCAAATCCCTGCCATTCCCGTTCCTCCTCTATTTTGGTGAGAAACAAAGCATCATGCCCCCGCCGTCCCTCGTCGCTGCCGTCGCTCCTCGACCGCCAGCGTCGCCGCCAGTCACCTCGAGCACCCCTCATCGCTAGTGTTGCCCAGTCCACGCCGTCGAGCCGCTATCCCTTTCCCTCTCTCCGTCGATGTGTTGTTGCTGTTTGTGAAGGAAGAAGGGATTTCGATTGCTGTTTGGTGTTCAGTTGAGGGGAGTTGGTTTTTGGTGTTTGCTATTGCGGATCCAAGAATTGGATCCGCTGTTTTGTGTTGGTATTTTGTGTGTGGACTTGATTTGATGTGTGTGTCGTTGAACGGGCTCGCACGTGTTTTCGTGTTTCCGTGTTCGTGGATTCGTCGCCCAGGATTCTCATCCTGTTATTCTATATATTCGAAATTATCATCTAACAAACAAGTCTCTTCTTGAACCCCTTTATTGTTTGTGTTCAAGATTCTTTGATCTCTGCAGGTAGATCCCAATCTTTTTATCATATTGCTATTTGAATTCTGTTAAGTATATTGAGGGTTTACACGAGCTAACCCGATATATTCATAATATCGTAGCTACATATTTGATCTAAAACCTAGTACCTCTTTCACATTGCATATGCACTTTTACATGAAAAATAACTAGATCGATGTTATAGGATTATTTGATTAATTGAATATGTCGATTGAAATTTGATTTAATGAACTGATTACCATGACTGTGAAATTACATCTTGAATCTAGAAATCTGCATATTATTCATCAAATAGTAGTTTGTTTACTAATTATCGTGAATTATATGATTTTATGATGAAATTATTGCCTATTCGTATCAAACTATTTTCTGGCCTGCTGTTTGTCTTTTTGTATCAGATTTTTGACTTTGTTATTATTGTAATTTGAAATAATTTTTTAAATATGAATTATAGCCCCATGAGTATATTTTGTAGAACTTTTGACGAATATGAGTACCGAGTTATAATCTGTGAGACACCTTATTTTTAGTACAACTGTGTCTGAATTTCTAGATTCACAAATTCATGTGTATCTTTCCGTTTCAGAAATAAATAGAACATGATAAAAGTAAAATAAAAATATGAAATTAATTTAGCTGAAACTAGACATGTGTAGGAATCACCCTGGATTTTTGTCAATTTAATTGAAGAGTTTTCTGACCTGTTTCATGTGCATACAATCTATAACCTGCTGCCTGAACATAAAATCTGAAAAGAATAGGAATTTTGACCTAGTTTTTGTAACTTTTATATGTCGTATATATATTCGCTGGAACCGGTAGAGAGTCTAGATTTTAGAATTTCTGACGGATCCAGATTTTCCTTTCTGTAGTAGCCATAATTTGTGTTTTTGTACAACAACATCGTGCTGTCCAGATTGTATGATTTGTGTGTTAGGAATGTGTCTTGAATACTCGTGGTTCAGATTAGTAGAAGGTAAGATGAAGCACGGAGGTCAAAGCGTCAAAGAGAGTAGAAGAAAATAGAGCAAAAATAGTGCAGGCATAGTTGCGGTCGACTGTCCTAAGTTACGGTCGACTACACTGCCCGACCACACACCCGACCGCACACTCGACCGCAGTTGTCTGGGTTTGGCCCAGTGGTGGATGGTCGAACGGTCTTGTTGGACGGTTGACCGACTGCGGCACTGTGTTCGTTTTGGGCCTCGATTTGTTAGGTCGTTTTAGCCCGATCTTCAACTCCAAGTTAGATCGTACGGCTCCTATTTGGTTACTTCTTTTCCAGATTATATCGGACGACTGAGAATCAAGATTAGACCTAGGTTTTTCTCTATCCTTCTATATATATTGTAAACTCCTCCTTTATGAGTGTAGAGTACTTCATAGATTATTTTCTCTATTGCAGAGAGAGGCTTGAGAGAGAGATAATTCTTGGTGAGTAAGTTTAATTCCTTGTATTAAGTGAATAAATAACACCTTGTAATATCTTCTAGTTTAATATCAGATCTCCCTATATTTCTGCCCGGATTAAGCAAAAGCTAACCGGGATAAGTCATCGGTGTGTTTGTGTTAGATTGGTAGATCTACTTGCTTGCTCAATTGATTCGTCTCATCTACTTCGACTTCTTCATTGCTCTCTTTAGTTCCGCTGCGACAATGGGTGTTGGCTGACTCCTCAATCCCAACAACTGGTATCAGAGCTTCAGGTTGCCGAGTCCCTTGGTTAAGATGGCAGGCCACAGTATTTTGAAGATCAAGTAGTTTGATAGATAGATCAATTTCAATCGTTGGAAGACTAACATGTATGATGTCCTTGTTCAAGAACGTTTGCAGTTAGCCGTTAAGAAGAAAGAAAAACCAACTGATATGAAGGATGACAGTTGGGAAGATATTTGTAAAAGAGCCATAAGTCTGATCTGACTATCCTTGGCGGACGAGGTCAAGTGCAGATTTCTTGAAGAAACTGATCCGGCGAGTTTGTGGGAAAAACTCATAGCTGACTACTTTGGTTCGTCGTTATTAGATCGAATACATTGGAATAGGAAGTTATTTCGTTTATCTATGAAGGAAGGTACCGATCTCCAAGACCACATTACAGAGTTCAATAAGGTATTATCTGAACCTAAGGTGATCAACGCAGATGTGTGTAAGGAAGATAAAGCTTTCAACCTGATATATTCACTGTCGGATTCGTACGAGCCTTTGATCACTACCATGCTACACAGTAGATCTGCCAAGGAGTGTATTTCGCTAGATGGTGTAATCAAAGCATTGAAGAAAAATCAACTTAGCAATGAGACTCAGAAATCACCGTCTATTCCCATAAGTTGTCTAGCAGTGGATGGTCCTTCAAGGGGAAGACAAAGTGCTTTGCAAAATGATTCGGTCCATTGCGATATTGCAAGAGACCGGGGCATATCAAGAAAGACTGTTGGAAATTGCAGAATCAGGAAGTACAAAGAATGGGAACTCAGCCGCTCATATTGTTAGTGCATTTGATTCAGGTGATTTGTGTCTTCTTGTTTCAAATTCTTAAAAAGTGGATTCTAGTTGGTTTCTTGACTCAAGGACTTCTTCTCATATTTGCTCCGAGAGGGAGTTATTTTCTACTTATAAGTCTACTACGGGGCGTTATGTAACAGCAGGAATTGGGAAGATTTGTGAAGTAGTAGGTGAGGGTAAAGTCTAGTTGAAGATGCCAGGTCTAAACATGTTCAGTTTAAGTGATGTTTTGCATATTCCTCTTGTAATACCCCGTATTTCTGAAATATATATATGGTTTGAAATATATATAATAAAAGAATTTGACTTGGTCCTATAGAGATTTCTATAGGAAGGATTTATAAAAATAAAATGGATTTGAAATGATACCCGGTTTGTATGGAAAAGAAGAACAGCACTTGAGTGAGTGCTGTGCTTCTTGTAGCCCACGTGGCACCTGGGGATTAATTCCCTGGGTGTACACCGGTTTGGGAAAAAGGATTTGTTAAGGGATTTAAATCCCATATCGAATATTTCCAAGATTATAATATAGTATAAATAATAATTGCCAATGATCATTAGTCACCAATTCGGTTAACTACCTTTTGAGAGGCAGCCTGTGGTGGGCAGTTGTACTACATAGTATCTAATTTGTCTATAAAATTGTATAAATTGTCCGAGCTCGGGGCAGGGGTGTTACAGAATGGTATCAGAGCCGACTTTCGACACCGAGGGTGTAAGAGCAGTGAGTTATGGACCACCAGATTTGCGGCGGAGAGTATTTCACAGGTTCTTCACGATGAGTCGTGACAAGACGTGGATACGGCTCCAGGTTCCGCGGCGGCGGAGAGTATTTCACAGGTCCTTCACGATGCGTCGTGACAAGGCGTGAATACTGCTCTAGGGTACCGTCTCGGGGTGACGCTCACAGGAATGCTCTACATCGGCTAGAAAGTAGATCCTACACTAGATTGTGCATGCCCCGTGCTCATCAGCGAGGACGCTGATTTCTGAAGGGGGGGTGTATGTAATACCCCATATTTCTGAAATATATATATGGTTTGAAATATATATAATAAAAGAATTTGACTTGGTCCTATAGAGATTTCTATAGGAAGGATTTATAAAAATAAAATGGATTTGAAATGATACCCGGTTTGTATGGAAAAGAAGAACAGCACTTGAGTGAGTGCTGTGCTTCTTGTAGCCCACGTGGCACCTGGGGATTAATTCCCTGGGTGTACACCGGTTTGGGAAAAAGGATTTGTTAAGGGATTTAAATCCCATATCGAATATTTCCAAGATTATAATATAGTATAAATAATAATTGCCAATGATCATTAGTCACCAATTCGGTTAACCACCTTTTGAGAGGCAGCCTGTGGTGGGCAGTTGTACTACATAGTATCTAATTTGTCTATAAAATTGTATAAATTGTCCGAGCTCGGGGCAGGGGTGTTACACCTCTGCTGAAACGAAATCTGGTTTCCTTGGGAACTCTTGATGCACTGGGTTGTAGGTACACAGCTCGAAGTGGAGTTCTGTCTGTTTTTAAGGTCATCGTAAGGTGATTAGCGGTATGAGAGTGGTTGGGCCAGGCCAAAACAATGTCTAAAAGCTTCGGGGAATCTGAAATACTTGCGCAAGTGTTGCCCTTTTTCCCGTTATTCCTGCAAGCTCAACTAGTTTGCCACAACTAGATTCAATGAGACGAGACCACGATGTTCGAATATCGTCGAGAGGTGGAGAATGCCTAAGGGTAAGTGGAGTTCGTGCGGAGTTTGGCAACTTCGTGAGTAAATCTACGGAGGTTTACCCTTGAAGAGGTATACTGGAATTGGTGAGATTGGGTAGAGATTAGTTCAACTAGAAAAAGAAGCTATTGTTCTAAGTTTTCTTTGTAAGTGGAATTTATTTGAGTTTGGAGATGAATAACACATCATGTGATAGCACTCGTATGCAATCCAAGGTGGAGTTTGTTAGGAATATTTCTTGAATACTCGTGGTTCAGATTAGAAGAAGGTAAGATGAAGCACGGGAGTGAAAGCGTCGAAGAGAGTAGAAGAAAATAGAGAAGCAATAGTGCAGGCATAGTTGCGGTCGACTATCCCAAGTATCGGTCAACCGCACCCAAGTATCGGTCAACTGCACCCCTCGACCGCAGACCCGATCGCAGTTGCACTGGGTTTGGCCGAGAGGTGGACGGTCTACCAGTCTTGTTGCACAGTCGACCGACCGCAGCGCTGTGTTCGTTTTGGGCCTCGATTTGTTAGGTCGTTTCAGCCCAATCTTCAACTCCAAGTTAGATCGTATGGCTCCTATTCAGTTACTTCTTTTACAGGTTATATCGGATGACTGAGAATCAAGATTAGACCTAGATTTCTCTCTATTCTTCTATATATATTGTAAACTCCTCCTTTATGAGTGTAGAGTACTTCATAGATTATTTTCTCCATTGCAAAAAGAGGCTCGATAGAGAGATAGTTCTTGGTGAGTGAGTTTAATTCCTTATATTGAGTGAATCAATAACTCCTTGTAATCTCTTCTAATTGAATATCAGATCTCCTATATCCCCCCCCCCCCTCGGATTAAGCAAAAGCTAACCGGAATAAGTTATCGGTATGTTTGTATTAGATTGGTGGATCTACTTGCTTTCTCAATTGATTCATCTCATCTACTTCGATTTTCTCATTGCTCTATTAGTTCCACGACAACGGGCGTTGGTTCCCCAATCCCAACATTGTGTAAAATTTGTAACATCCCGTATAATTTTCTTAAATAAAAAGTTATTTTTTCCATTTTGCACGTGCAACACACGTGCAAATTTCATTTCCCTATTCATTCAAAAATTATTTATTTTTTGTAGTATGCATGAGTTCTCTTTTTATTTTTATTCTATTTTTTCTACTTCTAAGAAAAAACTCTAAGCCCACTAGGTTAATTAATTAAATTAAAATCAAGCCCACAAGACAAGCCCACTAACTTAATCCTACCAATTAGTTGTACATGGTCTCACACATGACATGTAACAACTAGTTGACACACAAATAAAAGCATAAATATGTATAAAATATGAGAGAGGGTGTGCTCTTGTGCACTACATGTGCACGTGTATGCAACAAGAGAGAGAGGGAGGCCGGATTTGGGGAGTGGGAGAGTGGGTAGTTATTTGATTGTGAGATCTAATCCTACCCATCCAATTATCCTATAAATCCCCCCCTCCCCCTCCCCCCCCCCCCCCCCCCCCCCCCCCCCTCCCCTCTCAAGTGTTCTCTTACACCAAATTAAGAATCAAAGAGAGAAGAAAATAAAGAGAGTTAGAGAGTTCTTGTGTTGCATCCTTGGAGGCTTAGAGTTGCTCTTGCTAGGAGGAGAAGGGCTAGGTGATCCTGTTGGAGCTAGGAGTTTTCTAGGTGTTGTATCTCTTCATTTGCAAGTCTTATTAGAGGTGGGTGGTCTTAAATGCTTTCTAAAATTTAAAAATGAGCATGCTAGATTTTGACATATGAGTAATGTAGATTTATTTTGATATGATTAATGTAGATTTGCTCCATGTTATTGTGATTGTACCATGACTTGTAGAAATAATGTTGTGTTCAATTAATGGATAGATATCATGATGATTAGAGAGAGGAAAGTAATTTCTAATAACTTGTTGACATGAAATCTATAGTTTATGCATGTTAAAAATGATTATGTCAAATAATGCAATTTTGCATGAAAGAGCCTAAAATTTCTATTGTAGTTAAGCAATATAGTGTTAGCCTCACTAGTAAACTTTTAATTGGTCAAATGAGATCATAAAGTTGTTTATAAGTGGTACAAATTCTTATTTTCTAAATTAGAGAAGTGTGAGTCTATGTGTGCAAGTAAGAGATAAATGATTTGCTTTGTCAAAATAAATAAACAAATAAATATGGTTATAATAAGAGTTTTTATAATCATTGTTTAGTGTTATTCAAGGAGACTCATTCTGGAAATTATTTGTATTTTATTAGAGGAATAGATCGATTGAATGATCAAGTTTAGTGAAGGAAAACAAAGACAATGTCGTATAAACAAAAATGTATCAACCTATTTCATATCAGTAGTCGCTGTTGGACATACTGGTTATCTGGTGCGCTCTAGTACTGTTACTGTAGCTGCGGTTGGGTCTTGGGTTCGGGGTTCGAAACCTGGTATTCCCCTTTTATTTTGGTTGATTTTAATTACCCTATGTACTGAGACACAATACATAAAGTTTTGAGCCCACCTTTATGATAGTGAGCCCACTTGGAATTCTTGGTCTTTGGTGGCACCATAGGCTGGTTACTATAGCAAGGGCATGGGCTTGGTTCGAAACCCGGTAGCCCCATTTTGATATTTTTTTGGTATTTTTGCGATTTTGAAGAGTTTAAATGCAATAAAAATTGGGAAAATTTTCTAATATTCCCCTAAAATTATTTAGGCCTTATAAAAAAAATTCCACAATAATTTATGTATTTGTGAGAATTAAAGATAGAATTTGCAATAGATGACGAGTTGAAGAATTCGAAATCTTTATTTAAGAGTATGACTTTTATTTTGAATAGAAGAAGATTAAAAACTAGCAATACAATTGACCTTTCTCTTAAAGAGATTCTATAATTATTTATCGTTGATTAAGAATACTTGATGTTGCTTAAAATACTATATGTGATTAAATTGCCAATGAGAATTGAAGTGAATCACTCTATGTTAGGAGTTCATGAAAAGAAATGTTGTTTGAAAGAATTGTGAATAGGGATATGAATGAATAAATCATGAATGATACAAAAGTAAGATAAATGGATTAAGTTATGAATAAGTTGAAGATATGAATACAATGAAGTTTAATACATGATTATTGAAGGGTATGAGTACTCATGAATTCTAGAACATGAAAGGTTGTGATCTAGAGGTTTAGTGAGAACCCGGGTACCGGCAATGTTGAATTAATTGATTGATTTTTTTAGATATGGCTATATGGGCTATCTCGGTGTTTTTGTTTAAGTCCGGTAGGGAGAAAAGCTAACTCTAGCTGTTATAATTTATTCATGTCTTGAACTTAAGAATTAGGCACTAAGTGAAGATGTAGTAAACTTGGGCAAACGTGAGTGGAGGGCTTCTATATAGTCGGGTGGTGGATCTCCGGAACTATAGACCCAGTCGGGCGGTAGATTCCGGGACTGTGGTTGCTTCCGGTGGAGGCGAGCTTTAATTTAAATCTGGGACTATGATTAGTCGGGCGGATAGTGTTCCATACTCCAATGTATATACGTATACCGGAGCTAGAGGGACACTGACGGGATGTTCGCACGACGAGGATTCTGTATAGTCGGGCGGTGGATTCCGGGACTGGGATCCGTACTCGTGGAATGTCTAAACTTTGTTTTATTACCGGGTAGTTATCATGGTGAGGGATCAAATCCTTTATTGTGGAGTACGTAGGTGCTTTCCCTCGGACCTATGTAGTATGGGATGCATAGAATTCGAACAAGTATGCATTAGTATCATCTTAGCGTAAAATATCTGTATTAGGCATTAAGTCATTGCATACACTTACATGTTTAGAGTAGTCACTTTTAACACTTTGTTTTTACATTCAAGTTTGTGGTTGTTAAAGTATTAAAAGATCGTTATACTTTCGGCATAGCGAGGATGGCCATGTATAATATTTCGTCGGTTGTAAGCAACTGACGTGCCCACAGTTTTATATACAGGACTTGGAATTTATAAGAACATATAAAGATGAATTTGATGCTGATGATTATTTAAATGTTAAAGTTGTTACAATTGTATATTTTTCATTATTGTACTTCAATTTACTTTCTGCTGTGTTATTAATTGTAAAAGACTCTGTTGTAATATAAATTTTCAAAATTCCTTGTAAAATTGTACGAAGTGAAGTGTAAAGATCCCATGGAACTTCAAATTCAGCCTTATTTGGAATTCGGGGCGTTACAGAGTGGTATCAGAGCCACTCTTCAATAAGTAGTACAAATTTACAAAGACGGCACATTACGGTGGACATTAGAGTGTGAGTTTCAACTTATAGAGATTTAAATGTAAGTAACTTACATTTGTGTTGCTCTATATGATGACATTTTCTCCTCCTTTTCCTATAAGATGGCCAATCATCATGATTCTGAGAATGAGATACATTGGTTCGTTCCCTTCGAGGAAGAAGAGGAAGAGCCAATGGAGGAAGAAGAAGACCCAGAGGAAATAGAAGAGGAATTACCCGAGTCCAGGGAGATTACTCCACCTTGGCCTGATTCCCCAGAAGAATCCTCAGACAAAGAACTCATTCCAGAGGACCATGGTGGTATTGTTGCTCCTCTTCGAAGAGAGTTGGATGTTCAGAAGTGGAGAGAAAAGCACTTAGAAGCGCAATGGGAAAAAGATAAGGAGCGCATTCAAGAGCTGAGTTACCAAGTGTGCGAACTCGAGAAGGTTCGGCACGTGAATGATCGACACTTTGCCAAACTTGACCATATCACTCGCTGGGACAAGCAGGAGTGGCATCAGAGGTCTGAAGATATGAAGAAAGAAATCCAGGAACTGCTGGAAGAGCTCAGAGATGCCAAGAGAAACCGTAGAAACTAGGATGTCTTTTGTTAAAGGGATCTAATGAATGTAATGAAGCAAGTTTTTCTTTCCGAATGTAAAAAGTTTAATTTTGGAATGAATAAAATTTTGTTGAAGGAATGTAAGTTGTGCTATTTATGGTGATTAATGACCAACTTTAAATGACACGAAGGAACAGGAACGACGAAGGGCACATTGGTGAGAATGGGCTCGATCTGGAGACTGAACTAGCTCGAGTGTACTAGACCTTGAATGCTTTCGCCGCCAACATCGCTGGGAACACTAGGCCGGGGCCAGCTGTGCAAGTCCCTGAAGTAATCAAGCTGGTAGAATCATTCAAAAGGATGAAGCCGCCTGTGTTCGAGGGCCAGGCAAATCCAGACGCTGCAGATGACTGGATCAGGGAGATTGAGACGGTCTTTGAAGTTCTAGAAACCCCTGAGGCGAGTAAGGTGAAGCTGACCACTATCCAGCTGGAGAAAGACGGAGGAGTTTGGTGGCAATCACTGAAGAGGACCTTGGGTAATGTGCAGATTACCTGGGAGGTGTTTCTTGGAGAATTCAGGAGCCACTACTTTCCCATGGATGTTCAAGAGAAGAAAGCTATGGAGTTTTTGGGCTTTCAACAAGGAGGGATGACCGTGCGGGAGTATGAAACCAAATTCAATCAACTCTCGAGATACGCACCGAAAATGGTTCTGGACAAAGCTAAGAAAGGACAGAAGTTTGAGTAAGGTTTGAGGCCAAGTTTGAGGACCCGAATGATACCCCTAGGTATCCGAAGGTTTGAGAAGTTAGTCCGGAGAGCCACCGTTACTGAGGCATATATGAACCAGTACCAGGCAGCACAGGTCAGGACGAGTAACTGGAGCACTGGCAAGAGGCCTGCAGTACCGGGCAATTTTAGGGGACATCCCCCAGCATAGATGTTCAAATACACCGGAGCGAATGCTGTTGCAGTGACTGGAAGGGTACCCACCCGCTACAAGTGTGGAGAGGCAGTCCACATAGCTACTGGGTGTACAAAGTCGCAGGGGGGGCAAGACTTGTTTCCTTTGTGGCAAGGAGGGCCACATCAAGCCATTTTGCCTTCAGCTCTAGCGAGAAGGGCCAAGTCAGAAGCAAGCCAACCCAGGGCAGAAGAAATTCCAGTAGGGGCGATTGTTCGCTTTGACCGAAGCCGATGTTGATGATGTTGATAACGTCATCATGGGTATGGAAGAAGATGTTTAGGTTGCTCTGTTGTTATTTTTATTTTATGTAAGAAATGTTATGTAATGAGAGTACTTTTTATGTAACTGGAGATATTCAGATAAATGGAAAAAAAGCATCAGTTTTATTTGATACGGGATCATCGCACACATTTGTGTCACTCTCATTTGCAAAATGATTGGGAGTCGAACCTAAAATTTTTCCTGGCAAAATTCTATCTGTGGCTACTCCGTCAGGAGAAAATTTGACTACCGATCGATATTATAATGGGTGTGATCTTGAAATTTGAGGCAGGATCTTTGGCATTGACCTCATTGAGTTGGCGGTTTTGGGGGTCGACATCAACATTGGCATAGACTGGATGTCACTCTACAGTGGCACTATTGAGTGCAAGAGTAAGGAGGTTGTGGTGAAGAAACCGGGGGGACCAACAGTTATATTTCAAGGGAAGAAGAAGTGTAAGTAGTTAGTAGCAGCTCTGACTAAGCAGAAGGTTCCTGAAGAAGTGAGGCAGATTCCAGTAGTCCGAGATTTTCCAACAGTGTTTCTAGAAGACCTACCTAGGCTTCCTCTTCAGCGGGATGTAGAGTTCAGCATCTCCGTTCAGCCAGGGAGTGCACCCATTTCTAAGGCACCGTACAGAATGGCGCCGGTTGAACAAGATGAGATCAAGAAGCAGATTGAAGAGTTGTTGGGAAAAGGATTCATCAGGCCAAGTGCGTCACCTTGGGGAGCTCCAGTTCTTTTGGTAAAGAAGAAGGATGGATCGATGAGAATGTGCATCGACTACAGAGAATTGAACAAGGTGACAGTGCAGAACAAGTATCCAATTCCTCGAATTGATGATCTATTCGACTGTCTACAAGGAGCAGCTGTTTTCTCCAAGATAAACCTACGGTCTGGTTATCACCAGGTCCGAGTAAAGGAAGAAGATGTGCACAAGACGGCATTCAGAACTAGGCATGGTCACTATGAGTTCCTAGTCATGCCGTTTGGAGTAACCAATTCACCTGTTATCTTCATGGACATGATGAACAGGATCCTGCGGCCGTTCAGTGATTCCTTCATCGTTGTGTTCATCGATGACATATTGTTCTACTTCAAGTCAGAAGAAGAGCATGCTGAGCACCTAGTAGAGGTACTGAAGAAGCTACAGGAGCAGAAACTGTATGCAACTGTCCAAATGTGACTTCTGGAAAACCGAAGTCGCCTTCCTGGGTCACATCCTTTCTAAGGAGGGAGTGGCTACTGACCCACATGAGGTTGAGGAAGTGAAAGATTAGCCAAGACCGACTATAGTGAAAGAGATTAGGAGCATTTAGGAGCATCCTGGGTTTAACTGGCTACTACAGAAGGTTCATTCAAGGCTACGCCCAGATAGCTGTGCCACTCACAGGGCTTATAAGGAAGAACGTGAGTTTCAAATGGTCAGAACAGTGTGAAGCTAGCTTTCCGGAGTTGAAGGGAAGGTTGACTACCGCTCCCATTATGGCTTTGCCAAGAGCAGGAGTCGACTATGATGTCTACAGCGATGCTTCCCATCACGGATTGGGCTGTGTGCTGATGCAAGAGAGAAAGGTAATAGCTTATGGGTCTAGACAGTTGAGACCGCATGAAAAGAATTACCCAACCCACGATCTGGAGTTGGCAGCGATCATTTTTGCTCTGAAGCAGTGGAGGCACTACATGTACGGGGAGAAAGTCAACATGTACACAGATCATAAGAGTCTGAAGTACATCTACCAACAGAAGGACTTGAATCTGAGGCACAAGAGATGGTTGGAAGTGTTGGAGGATATCTGACCCGAAATCAAGTACCATCCAGGCAAGGCCAATATGGTGGCTGATGTGCTCGGCAAGAAGATCAGTTTTTCCCGATTGATCACAACTCAGGAGAAGTTGGCATAAGAATTTGATCGAACAGAGATAGAGGTGGTGTTGCAAGGACTGAGAGCTTCCTTAGCTAAGTTAAGGATTCAACCCACATTGAGAGAAAAGATCATCGACAGTCAAAAGATCGACCCAGAGATTCAGGAGATGAAAGAACAGGTTGGCACTGGCAGGTTGACAGAATTTCAAGTGAAGGATGAAGTGTTGTGGTTTGGAGAGCAGCTGTGTATGCCAAATCAAGCAGAACTGAAGAAGAGTATCCTTCAGGAAGTTCATGCCACTTTATTATCTGCGCATCCAGGGAGTACCAAGATGTACAAGGGCATAAAGCAGTATTTCTGGTGGTCAGGAATGAAGAGAGATGTGGCCGAGTTTGTTGCCAGGTGTGTAGTTTGTTAGCAGGTCAAAGCTGAGAATTAGAAACCCGGGGGTTTTTGCAGTTATTACCCATTCCGGAGTGGAAGTGGGATAGTATCAGCATGGACCTTATCACAGGACTGCCCAAGAGTTCCAAGGGCAATGATGCAATTTGGGTGATAGTGGACCGACTCACCAAATCGGTTCACTTCTTCACGATGAAGCTTACTTGGTCGATGGATAAGCTGGCCGAGTTGTATGTTGGGAAGATCTTGAGGCTACATGGAGTTCCTCTATCGATAGTATCCGACTGAGATGCGCGATTCACCTCACATTTCTAGAAAATTCTTCAAGTAGCTTTGGGGACGAAGACTGATTTCAGTACGGCCTTCCATCCTCAAACTAATGAGCAGACTGAGAGGGTCAACCAGGTACTAGAAGATATGCTGAGATGTTGCGTGTTGGACTTTGGTGGCAGTTGGGAGAAGCATTTGGCTCTAGTGGAATTTGCCTACAACAACAGTTTCCAGGCAAGCATTAGGATAGAACCGTATGAGGCTCTGTATGGAAGGAAGTGCAGGACATTGATATGTTGATATGAAGTGGGGTAACGGTAGCTGTATGGGCCGGAGATTGTGTAACGGACCTAAAAAAAGATCGAGCTGATCAGGAAGAGGTTAGTCGACGCACAGAGCAGGTAGAAAAGTTATTCAACCAACCGGAGGAGAGTTCTGGAGTTTGAAGAAGGTGGTTTTGTCTTTGTGAAGGTGTCTCCAACCAAGGGAGTGATTCGGTTTGGAAGAGGAGGAAAATTAGTCCCGAGATACATAGGTCCTTATAAGATATTGAAGAGGATTGGGAAGACAGCTTATCGGTTAGAACTACCGGAAGAGTTGGCCCAAATACACAATGTCTTCCATGTATCTATGTTACGAGGTTATATTCCGGATTCGAGTCATCATTTACCCAAAGTGCCAGAGGGTCTGCAATTGGATTTTTTGAGCTATGTAGAGCATCCAGTGGAGATTGTGGATCGTCGAGAGAAGATCTTGAGAAATAAGATTATAGCTATGGTCAAGGTCGTATGGAGGAACCAATTTGTTGAGGAGGCCACATGGGAATCAGAGGAGAGGATGATGAGAGAGCACCCTGAGCTTTTCAACTAAAATTTGTAAACTCTTTTCTTTTTCTTTCTTTGTCTTTTCTCACTCCAAAGTGTAGTTCCGAGGACAAGTGTAGTATCCTTATTCTGTATTCTCCTTTTGGGATGCGGGGCGTGACAGTTTTAGCCTCACTAGTAAACTTTTAATTGGTAAAATGAGATCATAAAGTTGTTTATAAGTGGTATAGATTCTTATTTTCAAAATTAGAGAAATTTGAGTCTATGTGTGCAAGTAAGAGAGAAATGATTTGCTTTGTCAAATATATATATATATATATATATATATATATATATATATAGAGAGAGAGAGAGAGAGAGAGAGAGAGAGAGAGAGAGTCTCCATCGGTTGCACACTACTTTTGGTGAGCACTCATGAAATAAAGACCCTATGAAAAATTCGAACCGTTCATATTGTTCTATATGCCTAAGATAGCCTAATAATAAAAAATCAAGTAATTTGATGTTCATTCACCCATCCATCATGCTGTTAGAATTTTCAGCCATACAATTTTGTGATGATGTAAATCATGGACAAATGAATTTCAAATTAATTCATTTTTTATTGTTAGGCTATCTTAGGCATATAGAACAATATGAGCGGTTCGGATTTTTCATAGGGTCTCTATTTCGTGAGTGTTCACGGAGTGCTCACCAAAGTAGTGTGCAACCGAAAATTTCTCTCTCTCTCTCTCTCTCTCTCTCTCTCTCTCTCTCTCTCTCTCTCTCTCTCTCTATATATATATATATATATATATATATATATATATATATGGTTATAATAAGAGTTTTTATAATCGTTGTTTACTGTTTTTCAAAGGGACTCATTCTGGAAATTATTTGTATTTTATTAGAGGAATATATCGATTGAATGATCAAGTTTAGTGAAGGAAAAGAAATACAATGCGGTATAAACAAAAATGTATCAAACTATTTCGTATCAGTAGTCGATGTTGGACATTCTAGTTATCGGGTGCGCTCTAGTACTGTTACTGTAGCTGCGGTTGGGTCTTGGGTTCTTGGTTCGAAACCTGGTATTCCCCTTTTATTTTAGTTGATTTTAATTACCTTATGTACTGAGACACAGTACATAAAGTTTTGAGTCCATCTTTATGACAGTGAGCCCACTCGGACTTTTTGGTCTTCGCTAGCGCCATAGGCTGGTTACTGTAGCAAGGGCGTGGGCTTGGGTTCGAAACCCGGTAGCCCCATTTTGATTTTTTTTTTTTTTTTTTTTTTTGTATTTTTGGGTTTTTGAAGATTTTAAATGCAATAAAAATTGGGAAAAATTTGTAATATTCCCCTAAAATTATTTAGGCCTTATAAAAAAAATAATTTCCACAATAATTTATGTATTTGTGAAAATTAAAGGTAGAATTTGCAATAGATGATGAGTTGAAGAATTCAAAATCTGTATTTAAGAGTATGACTTCTATTTTGAATAGAACAAGATTAAAAACTGGCAATACAATTGACCTTTCTTTTAAAGAGATTCTATAATTATTTATCGTTGATTAAGAATACTTGATGTTGCTTAAAATACTATATGTGATTAAATTGCCGATGATAATTGAAGTGAATCACTCTATGTTATGAGTTCATGAAAAGAAATGTTTTTTGAAAGAATTGTGAATAAGGAAATGAATGAATAAATCATGAATGATACAAAAGTAAGATAAATGGATTAAGTTATGAATAAGTTGAAGATATAAATACAATGAAGTTTAATACATGATTATTGAAGGGTATGAGTACCCATAAATTCTAGAACATGAAAGGTTGTGATCTAGAGGTTTAGTGAGACCCTGGGTACCGGCAATGTTTAATTAATTGATTGATTTTTGAGATATGGCTATATGGGCTATCTCGGTATTTTTGTTTAAGTCCGCTAGGGAGAAAAGCTAACTCTAGTTATAATTTATTCATGTCTTGAACTTAAGACTTAGGCACTAAGTGAAGATGTAGTAAACTTGAGCAAACGTGAGTGGAGGACTTCTATATAGTCGGGCGGTGGATCTCCGGAACTATAGACCCAGTCGGGCAGTGGATTCCAGGGTGGTTGCTTCCGATGGAGGCGAAATTTAATTTAAATTCGGGACTATGATTAGTCGGGAGGATAGTATGCTGTACTCCAGTGTATATACGTATACCGGGGCTAGAGAGACATTGACGGGATGTTTGCACAACGAGGATTCTGTATAGTCGGGCGGTAGATTTTGGGACTGGGATCCGTACTCGAGGAATGTCTAAACTTTGTTTTATTTGTAACACCCTGTAGTTTTCAAAAGTGTGTGTGTGTGTGTGTGTGTGTATATATATATATATATGTTGAAATAGTAAATGTGGCTGTTTGTATTAAATAAGTGGCATGAATAGTCCCATATCGGGATTGAGAAAGAATATAATATTAATAAATAATGATGCCTATGATCAAGAGTCACCAATTCGGTTAACCACCTTTTGAGAAGCAGCCTGTGGTAGGCAGTTGTACTACATAGTATCTAATTTTTCTTCTAAATTGTATAAATTGTCCAAGTTCAGAGCAGGGGCATTACAAACTATATCAGATCCGACTTTCGACACCGAGTGTGGGTAAGAATGGGCGAGATGTATGCTTGAAATGGAGCTAGCAGATGTACGGGTAAGTATGCCTGAGAGGGAGCGAGGTTGGGGCCTGTAATGGACAACCCGCCGAATCGGGGTACTGTGCAGCTAGCAAAATCAAGGTACTCCACTCCACATCGGCTAGAAAGTAGATCCTGCACTAGATTGTAACCTGTGCTCAGCAAGGACGCTGATTTCTGAAGGGGGTGTGTGTAACACCCCGTAGTTTTCAAAAGTGTATAATATATATATATATATATGGGTAAAAGGGATATGAGCAACTTGCTTATTTAGTGAATGAGCAATTGATTATGTGGCATGCATGTGATACATGGGACAACTAACCCTTTTAAGGATTTTCCAATCACATGTATGCCACATCATCAATTGCTCATTTACTAAATGAGCAAGTTGCTCATACCCCTTTTTCCCTATATATATATATATATATATATATATATATATATATATATATATATATATATATATATATATATATATATGTATGTATGTTGAAATAGTAAATGTGGATGTTTGTATTAAGTAAGATTTATGAATAGTCCCATTTCGGGATTGAGAGAGAATATAATACTAATAAATAATAATGTCTATGATCAAGAGTTACCAATTCGGTTAACCACCTTTTGAGAGGCAGCCTGTGGTGGGCAGTTGTACTACATAGTATCTAATTTGTTTTCTAAATTGTATAAATTGTCCGAGTTCGGGGCAGGGGCGTTACACCGGGTCTTCTCAAGACTATACAACTTAGTCGGTAAACTTGGTTGGTAATTTGATTGGTAAACTTGGTCGGTAACTTGATCGGTAAACTTAGTCGGCAACATGGTCGGTAAACATGTAACACGGGAAACAAGGGCCCCTTTTCGATTATAGTCTCCTATATTTTCCACTACTAAGTCTTTCCCTTTATCACCCCGACTTGTTATTCTTTTACAATAATTAAACATGAAAAGTAAACATTATCGGTAAGTATGAACGGTAACATGATTGGTAACTTGGACATGCAACCAATACAATCAATGAGAACGATATCAGAACAGGATCAAAGAGTATCAAGGGCTAGGCAATACATAAAATATACATAGTTCAATTCATTAAATCGATAAAATAATGGGTTCATATGCAAAAATATAACAATGCAAGTTCTGGATAGCAATACATTACTGTACAAAAACTCACTTTTCCGTTGCTACAGGAAAGAGAAATCAGTTCCGTCAGAAGTTCTACATGAAAGAGAAATCATTGAATATATAAAATAACGGGTTCATATGCAAAAACGTAATAAAGGAAAGTTCTAGAGAGCAATATGTTACAGTACACCGACGCGTATTCACATAATATATTATAAAAATAGAAATTATGTCTAACAGTCATTTCTTTATGGGTCTACTGTTCAGGCAATAGATCGGGGTCAAATTCTTATATATAAAAGGTGACTGTAAAATCGTTTAAAAATCTTACAAAAATTATAAATTGATTCCTAATCATGTCTAGTAACATTCTAGTTAATATCAAATCTTTATTTTACTGTTGACACAATGTTTCAATCAGTAAATCAGGAAGATACGCTACTACACAGTAATTTGGAAATTAGAAAGCATGCAATACTAAAAGTGTGATAACTTGCAGCCTACAATTCGGAATCTGGTTCCGTGAAAGGTTTCAGAAACTAGATTCATATGGCTACAATTCTTGTGTAATAGATTCTAATTGATTTTAACAGTAATTAGGTCCAAATCTCATTTCAATCTCCGGCAGACAGCATGTAGAACTACAACCTTGAATTAAATAGCGATTGAAACCCTAATAACATGTAGTCTTTTATTAGAGTTTAGCAAACATTCTAATACAGTAATTAGGGGTGAAATCTACCGTTTCATGACAAAAAATATTATTCTACGACATTACACATAAGATTAATATTCACATCTTTATATCACATAGCAATCAAATAGCATCAAGGCACATCATGTGTTCTTGTACTAAGCATCTTTATCCTATTTCCATGTGTAATGCATGTGATAACAAGGATGTTCATGATCATTTTACGTGTACGGGATTTACAAGAACCAAGTAAGATAATAGATATTAACGGGCCAAGTTTAATCAACATGTCGAAAGAATGAAGAACAAAATTATGTCACAACGATTCAAACAAAACTACTCGCAAGATTCAAGCAAAGCTGGTACGGGAACAAAAGAGTGTACAAGAGGATACTTACCTTATAATGACGTTTGCACGTGCGACGAGAACACACGAGTGACAGCAGCAACAACACAAGAGACAGCGGCAACAACAGCAAGTGACGATAGTAGCCAATCAGTAAGAAATGAAAGCAACAAGAAGTGGCAATAGTAATGGCGGGGGCGACTTCAACGCTGCGATGAACTGGACACCAGGGTGGTTGACTGTGGCATGGTCAGCGAGGCTCGGGGTCGCATTAGGCGAGGCAGCAAAAAGGGCAGGTGGAAGCACTGGGTTGTTGCGGCGAAGTGCAGCGGAGGGGCGCTATCAGTTTTTTAAGGTGGCAAGGACAGTGAGTGTTGTTGGGCTTCGGGTTTGATAGTGGAGGAGTGCAGTCGGAGGTGGTGCTCAGGGGACTGTCGAGGAGTGCAGCTTGAGCAAGGAGGTTGTAGGTGACGTCGACGGCAACGGCAGTGAGACAACGTCGGGGACGGTAATGGGTGGTCACGGAGGTTGTCGAGGTAAAGGCAGGGTGAGGATGGCATTGAGGTTAGAGGGAGACGAGGGGCAAAAGTGGTGAAGAAGGAGGGCGACTCAGGTGGTGGTGATGGCAAGTGGAGGAGCAGGGCATCGATGACGAGGAGGTTGAATATGATGACGAGGTTGGCGGTGTGTACCATCGTTTGGTGGTGGAAGCACTCGGGGCGTTGAGTGCAGTGGATGGTGATGGTAGGGCGTCGAGGAGCAGGAGCAACGGGGTGATGAGGGTGGAGGATGATGGAGTTAACCAATGGTGTACTAGAGCAACGAGGAGTTCGGTTGTGCTTGAGGCTCGAGCAGTAGCAGCGGTAGTCGAGTGCGCTCAGGAGTGTTGCGATGGTGTGAGGATTCGAAGCAACGGCAGGGGGGGTCGACAAGTAGGTCAGAGTTGGCATTTGGTCGAATGGCATTGGAGGGTGGTCGTGAGGGCTGGTGGCAAGGGTCATCGGATATAGGGTAAGCGCGGTCGTGGCCGAGGATGGGAGGAGCAGGTGGTGGCGCTTGGCTGAAGAGTGAAGGCTGCGGGGGTTCAGAACAGAGGAAGAAGATGATGGACAGAGAGAGACGAGATTAATTTTAGAGATTAATTATGGGGTTAGGTTGAGTTTATGATGGGGTTAGTAAGGAGAGATTAATGGGGATATGCAGAGATTTGTGGGGGAACGTGAGGAGTTAGAGACTGGGCAATCAGCAGATTATGGGAAATTGGATTAGTGGGTTTGGGTACACAATTGTGGGTTTGGGTTTTAATATTAATAATAAAATAAGAATGGGCCATTGGGTTCACAAAATAAACGAGATTTTGTTAGGTTTGTAGAATAAATAAATAAATAATATTATAGATTGGATTTGAACTGGGTCTGGACTCATGATTTAAAGCATCAAAATAGATCAAAAGTATAGGCTAGAAATTGGGCTTCACAATATAACAAATAACAAAAGGAAAATAAATAAAATTATAGATTGAAATAAGATTAGGGTTATGATAGAATAATCGAAAAAGAATGCAACTGGGTTCAAAAGAGTACAAAAATTTATAGAAAAATTTAAAATACAAGAAAACGAGGAAGAAGAAAAATAAAATCCGTACAATCAGGAACGGGGGTTACAGAATTTGTAAGGAATGGGGTGGGTATTCATAGATTTTAAAAAATATTGAAATTCCTAAAATACCATCTGAACTAGCTGTTTATAGGGGTTAGGGCAGTATTTTAGTAATTGGGGCAACAGAAAAAACAGTAACCAAGGCAGAATTGCCGAACGGTCAGCCCAGGGCCAGCTGGGCTGGCCTGGTGCGGGCTCGAGCTGCATCAGGGCCAATGCGGCCTGGGTAAATATCTGAGCTGGTTCAACAGGGCTTGGGTGGCAAAATGGTGAAATAGACTGAACCAGGTAATTTACCCAGTTCGGCCTAGGCCTGGCTCGCAAATAGGCAGGCTGGGCCAAACCAACCCCATTGCCATCCCTAATCCTATATATATATATATATATATATATATATATATATATATATATATATATATATATATATACATATATATATATATATTAAGTCTATTATGAGATGGTGATGGTGAGAAGAGCCCCTTATCGTGAGCAAGAGATTTCAGCCACCCGATAGCGATCCAAGGGCCAAGATTAGCTCCGCAAAAAATCTAAGTGAGGGAGGGGCATTTTAGCCATTTCTTTATTTCTTCATCTTCTCCTTCTCTTCACCTTCACCTTCACCGAATCAAAATCCACAAATCAAACGCCTTCGAACTTCCCCAAATCGAACTCCCCGACGCTCCTTCCTAACCGAATCCCGATGCCCCTCCCTGACTGCCCACAACACCCCCAATCCCTACCTCAAAATTCGACAGCCTGAAACCCTAACTTCCTCCATCTCCTACATCTCAACCTCAAATCCCACTCGAAATCCTCCCCGAAAACCCAAGTCAACGACGACCCTGAATTTTATTCTACTGCGTCCATCCATGTATCTCTCAGGTATTGAACTGAGAAACCCTAGCTCAATTTTCTTATTAGTATTTTTGTTTGTGTATAGCTCGGTTATGGAATTGTTTGTGTATTGTTGTTATTGTTGTTGTATATACATAGTTGTATATTTTTAGAATCTGAGTGCATTGTGGGAAAGGAATTTGTGTTGAATGGGAAACTAATATAAGGAAAATCAAGTTGTTGCATACAAGAATGATAATGTTTATGTGTATTGTGTGGTGTGGGGATTTGATAGTAGTGGTTGGGATGCAAATTGTTGAATCCATGAACATTGTTGAAGCCATCAAATTTTCTGATTGTTTGCCCATTATATCAATTTTTCTTACCTTTTCACCTTCAACATTTACCTACATAATCCCACAACCTAAGCCCAACCTATCGATACAAAGGGCAACCAATCAAAAAAATTGACAACATCAACAAACAATGTTCATGGCTTCAACAATTTGCATCCCAACCTCTACTATCAAATCCCCACACCACACAATACACATAAACATTATCATTCTTGTATGCAACAACCCGATTTTCCTTATATCAGTTTTCTTTTCAACACAAATTCCTTTCCCACAATGTAAACTCAAAATTTGAATATATACAACAATGTATATACAACAACAACAATAACAACAATACACAAACACTTCCATAACCGAGCTAAACACAAACAAAAATTCTAATAGGAAAATCGAGGTAGGGTTTCTCAGTTCAATACCTTAGAGTTTCTGGGATGGACACAGTAGAATAAAATTCGGGGTGCCAATGACTTAGGATGCCGGGGAGGATTTCAAGAAGGATTTGAGGTGGAGATGGAGGAGATGGAGGAAGGTAGGGTTTTGGGGTGTCGGGATTTGAGGTTGGGATTGGGTTTTGTTGTGGGAAGTCGGGGAGGACTGTCAGGGAGGAGCATTGGGGTTTGGTCGGGAAGGAGCGTCGGGGAGTCTGATTTAGGAAATTTTGAGGGCATTTGATTTGTGGTGTTTGATTTGGTGAAGGTGAAGGAGAAGAGAATGAGAAGAGGAAGAAATCAAGAAATGACTAAATTGCCCCTCCCTCACTTAGATTTTGGGCGGAGCTGACCTCGGTCCTTGGATAGCTATCGGTGATTGAGATCTCTTGCTCACGATAAGGGGGTATTCTCACCATCTCAATATAGAGTTACTCTCTCTCTCTCTCTCTCTCTCTCTCTCTCTCTCTCTCTCTCTCTCTCTCTATATATATATATATATATATATATATATATATATATATATATATATATATATATATATATATATATATATATATAATAATAATAATAATAATAATAATAATAATAATAATAACTCGGGAACATCACAACAGTAATAGAAGTTAGTTATAGGCCACTCAAAACGATAGAGAAATGAGATTAAATACATCGCATTGCTTAACAACATAAAAGAGAAGAAAACAACAAGAAAAAAAATACAACGTGATGTATAATCTCAAGGAACGATCCTATAAGCTACCAACACTGAGAATCCAGATGCACAGCTACCAACACCGAGAATCCAGATGCACAGCTACCAACACCGAGAATCTAGATGCACAGGTTGCATGACAAGAGACAGCAGGTGTGACATCCCGCAAACAAACAACATCGACAAGAAACCAAGTAGCTGAGCCAACACTACAACATAAAAACTCAAAAGCCCAGGCAGAAAACCAGCTAGAAATTGAGTAGACCATAAAGAAACAACACCAACCCAAATTAGAAATTCAAATACCTGAATAAAATACACAGGCCAGATCTGGAGATACCCATCCAACCAAAAATAGATACTACCAGCTAAAAAACTACAAATACATGGGGGCTCTAGACTAAGTAAAATTAGCTATGCATAACAAATAGTAGATAAGGTGAGTGGAGGGAATGAAAAAGCAGTCGCAAACTAAATCGATGACAAATTCATGCCATCATGAATCAAAGATAGCACCATAGAACATAGATTATCAATCTTTTTTAGGAGGCAAATTATTTTCCCAAAAGTGAACAAAATATAGGAAATCCTCAGTAAGCTTATCAATAAGATGGAAAATCTTGTTGAAAATTCTACAATTTCTTTCCTTCCAAATCATCGACATCATAGCTAAATGCCAAGAAAATCTAAAAGAGTGTTTAATCCACTTTTTTCTCCAAGTGCTCCACCAAGACGACATGTAACCTAGTTTACCATGAACATTCCAAGCTTTTTTTTTCAAATGAACCAGTGAGGTTGGATGAACGAGAAATAGATGAAGAGATCGTTGTTAATCTTGTGATGAGACTGACACAAAATACATTTCTGCCCGAAAGCAAGAGTTAAGTTGCTAAGAATCTCAACCATGAGAAGTTTGTTGTGCGCTACCAACCAAACAAGGGTTCCTCCTTAAAAGGTGCAATATTCTGCCAAATATGTTTATAGAACGGAGAGATCACACTTCAATTATTACGAAAAGTGTAGAACAATTTGACGGTGATAGTTCTAATATTTGACCATCACCATCTGATGCCATCCCTTGCTTGCCATTGGTAATAACTCAATAAAACCAGAAGCTTGATGTAATCATAGTGTTGATCAAGGGACAAATTTCTTTCAAACGGAATGTTCCAATCTCTCTAACTATTGTGTATATAGAGAGGATGAAACGGTAGCATTCAGATTTGAAGCTAAATGATAGAGAAAAGGAAATAAAACCAGAATTTTATTATTACCAATCTAGAAATCCGACCAGAAGTGCATTGGGAGCAATCTCCATAATTCTTTTGGAGACCGCATTTGAAAGGTCAACCGCTTTCCAAAAAGGGGAGTCCTGAATTGCCAATTTGGTTCCCAAACTTTTTTCGTACAGTGGTACTTGTTTTTTACCATTCTAATCTAGGCAAGATCATCGTGTTTGAGAAACTTCCAAAGACATTTGCCATGGAGAGCAAGATTCTGAAGTCTCAAATCAATAATGTCGAGGCCTCCTATAAGATCTTGAAAAATATACATAACTATTTTGTACATTAATCAGTACACATTTGGGAGCCGCACGTATTAATAAAAATTTTCTCAATTTTAATTGAGTAAATAATGTAACATATTTTTTTGTATGTTTGGAACTTAACAAAGGCACATTTGTGAACCAAATTTTGGGTATTTCTCAATTGAATTGTATACTTGTCTCAATTGAGATAGAATATATAGTATTTCTATGATAACTAACAATTTGTATGATAATATTTGACAATTAAGTGTGATTGCACATGTTAGTGATATTATCTTAATTAATTGTGTGTGTTGTATCAATTGTATACAACATATTATTTGTACATATATGTACATTTGTACACTATTTGTATACTACAAATACCCTATCTTATTAAAGCCGAGAATAAAAACCATGGATTAATAATTAACCATGGGCTAAAAGTCCATAGTTTCAAATGCCATCCTGAATTCATGGTTCCAAAATGTGAAATTGTGGGACACAATGCAACCATCCCATCCCATTTGTTTCTTTGGCTTTTGGCCAGCTACAAAAGAGGGAGGAATGATCTCAATGAGTTCATTTACTTCACATTGCTCTTAGTCTTCATCCCATGATCTAATTGCCTCCATTATTCATTTCATTCCCTACTCTTCAATTTCTTCACAAACTTCACTCAAAGCTTTCCCCCACACTCTCGACTCTCTTGCCTCCCTAGTTACTGAATTGAAGAAGGAAGAGCCAAGAGAACGAGCTAGGAGCTAGGAGGAGGAGCCCAAACAAGGAGAAGAAGGAACTTGAAGGAGGAGCTTTATAGTAGAAAACTTCTACTATAAAGTGGGTGTCTTAACTCTATGCATGCTTGATTTGTTTTAAATTGTGATGAATGTTACTGGTTTTGTTTGCATGATGATGTGAATGAAAATTAATTGTATGTTTATATATTAATACAAGTACTAAGTATACCAATTGCTATATAAGGCATGATCTTGTAGTAGTTTTGCAAGAATAGATAGAGAAATTCATATCTATGTGATCTATTATAATTTAGGGTTTAAATTTTTATAGTAGCCTCCAAAACATTTCCTTGATAATCTCAAAAATTTCGTAATTTTTATATATGGTTTGATATTTTAATAAAATCTCAAATGGTTGCTGGAAGAAAATCTATTTTTTGTTCTGCTTTGACTGTATATGCTTGATTTCTAAAAATCATATCTCCATAATTATAGTGAATTTAGAACTAAAAATTTTACAGTGGCTTCTCATACATGTCTATGGTAACTCCACCAATTTTCATAAGGTTTTGATGATGTTTGCTATTTTAAGAAAATACAAAAATGTTGTTAGACCAAATTTATTTTCTGATTATGAATTGTTATTCGTACTTAGTTACTAAATACTATATCTCCATGATAAAGAAGAGTTTAAGATAGAAATTTATACAGTAGTACCTCAAACTAGTATAGAAAATCCCCACCAATTTTCATGATTTTTAAGTAACATTTGCTATTTTTAATACAATTTGCTGCCGTTGTTAAGAAATAGTGTGCATGCTGTTTGTAAATTATACCTTTTCTAAAATATCATATCTTTCTGAATATTTGGAATCTTCAGCTAAATTTGGATGTGTTTCTTCTTTGTGTCTATAACATGACTACCATATTTTATAAATTTTGGTTATCATATGTTATTTTAAATGAGTTTGATTGTGCAACTGATTGACAGTTTCTATCAGTTCTGGAATTTTATGTGTATATCAGTGTAAGACCATTTCCGTCTTTAAACTGAAGTATTTTGAGAAAATGTCCAACTGAGAAATTAAAATAGACACAGTGATCTTTATGTAGAATTTAAAAGCTTGAAATTTCATTGAGTATGTAATAAATTATGACTTTTGCAAACAACACAAGCTGCATGTTGAATAGCTAGCTCGTTGTTTTGAATGAATATATGTTTCCATCATATTATGACTTTAGAATGGACTTAGAATGATGTTTATCTAGCTCTTGAATCATGTTTGATCATGTTAGAGTTGTTCTTGTATGCATCTAATGTGTTTATGATTAGAATAGGTTGTTTATCTCATTCTTGCTAATTGGTGCAACTTGCTTGTTATTCTAAATTTTCTAGCTTGCTTAAGGATAGAATAGGCTGGTTTAAATTGATGACTGGGGATGATTCTATTACCCAAGAGTGCTATTAACTTGCTGATGATTAGGATAGTAAAATTGTACCCTAGTACCTATTAATACTACTTGGTTACTTGGGTAGATAGGAGTCCATGTTACCTCGAGTGCAACCGATGAAGACAGTTTTCGAGCACCAACGTGATTGCTATCCGAGGAAGGATTGATCACGAGCCAAAGACATGGTCGAATTCCAAGAAAGAGGGAGATCGGTGATCGACGAAGGTCAAGTCACTAATGTCACTGGGTCAAGTTGGGGCCAAGTCGGGCAAACTCTTGGGCCTAATTTGGAGGCCGGGTTGGATTCCACTTGGGACAGTTTGAGTTTGGATAAAAATACTAGGTTGTTTAATTAGGAAGCAACCGTCTGGTATTCACCAAGAATTTTGCTAACAAAAGATAATTAGTTACTGTAACTAATACCAGTGTATAAGTTCTAAGTTAGGATTGGTGAACTAGTGGTGTAACCCCTGTGTTCCTTTTCTTGTATTTTGGTATGTATTTATTTTTCCTGAGTGTCTGTTTTAATTGTATTCTTTTGTCCTTTCTGAACCGTGTAATCATTTCTTCATTCTTAATAAACTATTTTTCATTCTCGTCAATTCAATTCTGTAATTTTCAATCTTTGATTTAATTTCTTTTATCAATTTATTATCTCCTGATGATTTGTTAAGTCTAAATCTTATATTTCATGTCCTAATTGTTTATATTTGATTTCTACTCTATTGGATCCGATTTCTAACCCAATCTACCCTATTTAAACCCTATACCCTCTTCTTATTGGATCTAGACCCAAATCCCTACCCAATACCCTCTTTTACCAAGTCTCCCTCAAATCTCACCTCACGTTCACCACTATCTTCCTAACAAGCATATCTTTCACCCCACGATCTCCCCCTTGATTCTAATATCCTAACTTACCACATTCTCATTAAATCTAACCAAATTTATTTCTCTTTTCCCTACATTCACTATCTCCCAAACAACTTCTCTCTCTCTCTCTCTCTCTCTCTCTCTCTCTCTCTCTCTCTCCAACACTCTCTCACCCTCTCCTTGTGCATCCCGCACCCCCCGTCGACCAGAGCCGTCGCCGCCCTTCCAGCCGTCGGGCACTCCCCGCGCCGCCGTCGCACACCCCCGGCATCCCAATTGCCATTGCCCACCTCCATCTCCTCATTGCCACAGCCCTCTTCCCGAAGCCGTTCAACCCGAGCTTCATTCCCCCATCAACTTCCTCATTCCGCCATCGTCGCCGTCGATCTCGGGCCGCCGTCCCATCCTCCTGTTGTGTCGCCATCCGAGGTCGTCGTTTATCTCAATCCCGCAAGCTTCCCTCCGTTGTTCTTGAGTTGTTGTGGTTGTGTCCATCATCGGGATCCATTCCCATTATTCTATTCTCGTCGGATTCATCATCTTCGTTGAGGCAAGTAGCTTGTATATTATTTTTGTTCTTATACAAGTACAAATACCGCATGTAGTCTTGATCTCAGTTTTTTGTGTTCATCCCTATGATAATTCCTTGTTAAATCTTGATCTCATTCGTTTGATCCATTCGTAGTCACGATCAATCACAATAAGTTGTCACACACACACTACACAAAAATAATTAGATCTAAATAGATTGTTTGATGTGTATATACTTGTTCGTGATCTATTGCATGTTGTGGATTTTTCTGACATGATTGATGTGCTAGATGTGTTATCTCGTTGTGGATTTGTTAATACTCATACCATGTTGATTTGAATATCTAATATATCATGTTTTACATCATACTCTAATTTGGATCTATTGTAGATGACTTGTTTGATTAAATGCATAAAAGAAATTTCTTTTTGCTACTGCCCTGATTTGGTACAGCAATTTAGATCATATTAAAGTCAGTAAAGTAAATTATTTTGTGAACATGTTTTGTAGGCCTCGATGTCTATTTTTAGAACTTTCGACGAATCTCAATTTCAATTTTAGATGTGTGAGTTATTGCTATTTTACTGCAATTGCGTCGTAATTTTTAGATTTTGATTTATGAGATCACTGCGTGTTTTATTATTTTAAAACTGATGTTTAAAGTAAAATTTGGATTCAATATTATTCTGGGTATGTCTAGACATGACTGGGATCAACCACTAACTTTTGTGGAATTTTTTAATGACTTTTACAACTTATTTTAGCTCGTGAAACCAATCATATAATTTTCAAACTGCATGTTGTTCAGTAAAGAACTCTATTTTCAACCTAATTCTAGTCACTTTTGATTAATTCTTTGTGAATATGAAATGTAGCCTAGTATGTCTATTTTACAACCTTTTGACGGATTTGAATTCCGAGTTGTATTTTGTGATTTATCACTGTTTTAGTACTACTGTGTCTAAAATTACAGATTCATAAATTTGCTGCATCATTTGCTTTCCAAATTAAATCGACTATGCGATTTGTAATGGAATTTTATGAAATTTTATATGTTGAGACTAGACATGCTAGGGAACCTTCCAGATTTTTTCTGGATTTAATTATGGTGTTTTTATACCTTTTTCATGCTTATAAATAAAACTTTGCGATTTCTTGCTGAACATGAATTCTGTATAAAACGCTATTTTGAGTCCTGTTTCTGTAGTTATTACATGACTTGTGTATATGAACTGGATTCGAAAGAGAGTCTAGTTTTTAGAATTTCTGATAGATCCAGATTTTCATTTCTGTGACAACGGGAATCTCGATTTTGGTGCAGCAATGTCTTGCTGTCCAGAATTGAAAGTCTCATTATTCTAACTATTATAAGTTATTTTGTCACCCGATCATGTTTTCTATCCAACTCGAACTTGATCCCTGTTTCTTGTCATATTTTTCTTGCCCTGTTTGTGCACGTCTATGCCTGCTTTGATAATAATAACAAGTAACCAAGCCGGGGTTTAAGGGAAAGACCTTAGTAGTGGACAATATAGGTAAGTGTGCTCGGAAGGGGGCTCGTGTTTTCCACTTGATGTTTGATTCATGAACCTGTTATATTATTTATTCATGAAGCTATTATATTATTATTCGATTCATGAACCTGTTATACTATTATTTGATTCATGAACCTGTTATATTACTACTTGATTCATGAAACTGTTACTTGTTACATGACGCCTGAGTACACGGCCCTATAGAAATCTACCATTAGATATAAATGTAACTTGCATGTACGTAGCAACCATGTGGTAAAATTTGGGACGCATGAAGTGCTACCTATACAGGATTAAATACAAGACTTGAGAATAATATGATCACTTGCACATTCCTATTACCTGTACATGCTACCTGACACCTGTTACATGTTTACCTGCTTGCATGTTACTTGATACCTATTACAAGTTACTTGTACCCAGTTATCTCACCATGTTACTTGCTTTTGTTTCTTGATTAGGAGTTAGTTGCTCTATTTTGTGTTTGCATTCCTTCCATGCTTTTTTCAGTACTTATTTCTCATTGCTACTCTATATCTTGTTTATCTATTTCCGTACTTGTTGCCTGCACTACATGCGGCCCGTAACTTGCATTAACAGGCGTATTATTTCCTGTTTTCCTTTTCTTGCAAATTGTTATATTTGTAGACTTTGGTGACCAGCTGCCCGAAGGAGTAAGTAACTATATGTTCTAGGCTTGGCTAGAGTTCCTGCTTGAATTATTTTTCCTATTTTGAATAAATTGTATTTATTGCTACATGGATCTCGTATTGGGTACTTTGTCCCAGAACTTGTTACTTGTTGTTTCCATATCTTGTTATTTAAGAATTATATATTTTGTTTTTAAGTAACTCTGTTGATTATATTAATTTGTTTCATGCATGCGGGGATGATTATTTCATGTTTACTTCTTATTTATTTCCTGTGAACTGTTGAAAAGATCCTTACAGCTTATGAATGGTGAAAAGTGATGAGTGAAATTTATACATAATTTTTATTACTCTTTAATGCATTAAAATTGCGAGTTCTCGTTTATTTCTTTAAAATTTATCTTATTTCTACTCAATATTATTTGTATGTTTGTTTTTGTAGGAATGAGATGGATAAATACAAAAGGTGGTCGTTTCGCGTGAAATTATGGAGAAAAAAAAAGATGAAGATTTAAAAATTCAAGCACCCAAGTACAAGTTTTTTACGAGGAAGAATCAGTAAAAAATATTTCGATCAATTAGGGGGTGGAATAAAATTTTGTATTAAAAGTTGAGTGAATTTAAATTAGGGTTAGTAATTAATTAGTTTAAAATTTAATAGTTTAATTATAATCTATGATTTTTAAATTAATTAATTAATTATTTTAATTATACTTAAACTAAACCCTAATTTTATTAAACCCCTACCTACCCCCATATATACATCAGGCTAAAGAATGTGTGGCGGCGTAGACACCAGGGAAAAAGAAAGAAAAAATAAAAATTAAAAAAGAGAGGGGGCTAAAGCTGCAGTAGGAGCTGTCATCAAGGAGAGAGAAAGCGACGAAACAGACAAGGGATGCTCCTCTGTTGCGCTGACATCAGCGTGACGTCAGTGGGCGCATTATTTGAGGCAGAACGGGACAGCGAAAGAGAGAGAAAGAGAAGTGTTGTTTGCTGGCCTCGGTTTGCAATTTCTTTTACAAAAACAGTTCTTTTTGTATCTCTTTTCTTTCTTTAATTTTTTATTATGCAATCCAAGACAGTATTTGTTAGTTGTAAATTTATTATGAACTAAATTTTATTTTTCGATGTAGCCTAGTTTTGAGAACGCAATTTTAAATTCCATATTATTTTTCTATTTTTCCATGGTTGTGTGTTTGATTTTTGTTCTTAATGCTTACAATTGGTTGACCGACTTTTGTATGATCTGTTAAATCATGGAGAGACCGAAATGGTAATTGCGATTTTGAATTTATAAAGTTAAACACCGTTACAAGAGCGAACTGTTGTTAATGTGACCGTTAAAAAATCTATAGATCTTAATGATTTTTCAAATAGTAATTTGTGCATGAACTATGACAAGTAATTAGTTGAGAATAATTTTGACATTGCTTGAGAGAGAATATTGAATAATTTGGGAATTTCGGTCTACAACCTGGAAAAATAATATTTTTATTCACATGGAATTATGAATTGTGTGGGATAAACTAGGTGAAATCAAAAGTCCTAGAATTAATTTTGCCATTAACAAATCACAAAAATTTCAGATTTCGTACCTTTTAATTTATTTAGTTAGTTCTTTGAATTAATTTAATTTAGTTGCTTTCTTTATTGAATTTCGATTTTTCAAATAGTAATTCATCTAGTAAATTTCGGTACTTAATAAAATAATCAGTCCTTGTGGGATCGACACTCTTTTCACTTATCAATACTACTTGTTGTGATTTTGTACACTTGCAAATAATTCACACCAAAACTATTCGCTGGACTTTGTCGCGTATCCGTATTCCGTATTCCTTTTGGAAAGCTGGACGTGACAAGTGGTAATATCCTTAAGACCATAGCACGTCATAATTTCATTATTGTGTGTTAAGGACAGACACTAGTGGGTGTTGTACTCTCTTGTCAAAGAGACACATGTGGTGTCGTCTCTCCTGTCAAGGGGACATAGATGACATTGTCTCGACATTTAATTTCAGGGATCTAGTGGAAAGAACTAGAGGTGTGTGCTATCTCCTGTCGGAAACTAGGGGAATAGACCCCTAAGTGACCGTCTATGTTCTAAGTTATCAAATGAGAATATTCTATGCTAGCAACACATTGAGGAACAAGTGTTCAACACAAAGTCTCTGGGCGGAGTAGGGATAGATCCTGCGGATTCACCTTATAATCATAACAACTTTTGGTGGGTGCAGGAGTGGCTCTATCTGCGGATTTCGACAGAGCTGTGGCAAAACCAATGATCATGGGAGTGGAGAGAGACTACGGATCCTGGCGGGGTGGAAAGATTTCTTCACGAATCCGAGCGAACAGAGTAATCTTTGTCGTTCGGAGTGGAGAGACCACCAAATTGACTGCAATAACATAATTGGACAGCATAATTGCAGACTCTATCTCTCATTAGATAAATTTCAGGAATAAGAAAGAGTACAAGAGTAGGTTGCATGACGAGGAATCGAACCCTATCATCTGGAGAACGTGAGCTTGATTTGGGGAGTATGTAGTATGAGATGCATACATCTCCAATCAAGTGTGCATTAGAGAAGAAGCATCGTGTGCATTTGAGTGTGCATTAGATTCTAGGTCATGGTGCACACCTACACTTGTGATTTGACTGCACATTTTCCTTTGCATCAAATATTGGTTGTTGATGTAACACCTCGCAAAATTGAGTTATGACAATTTTGCCCACGGGTATTACACACTTGTATTTTGTACTGTTACGAGTAATATTCGTAACATATTTTATATAATTGTCATACGTATTTTATATTCCGATTATTTATATATTTTTCGTTCTCTCAAAATGAATTTTTATTGATACTGCCACGCACGTGTTTGCAATGCACATGTTTGTTCCTAAAATTTTCTTGAGTCATGAATATTTCTCTTCTCATTTTTTAGTCACAATTGTGTGATTTATTTTTAATTAAAATTTATTAGGCCTAAATTCATTTTGTAGCCCACTAAAATTAATTTAAAGCTCATGATTGATTTTGTGTGCACTAAAGTGTACATTTAAAATATAGTTAGTTTGGTATACTTGCCATGTGTAACCCACACATCTAAACTAATAAAAATTAATAATAAAATTTGTATGAAGAGTGTGCACACACATTGACTGCATGTGCACGTGTTTCTTACCATAGTTGAGAATGAGGGAGAGTGATGTGAGTTAGTGGGAAGTGGAGAGTTATTTTCGGAAGTGGAGGGCTATTTTGACCGCACAATTTTTCTATAAATAGTCCCTACTTTTGTCATGAATAACACAACTCAAAACAAGAAAAGAGAGAAAGAGAGAAAGAGAGCTTGCGGGTTGTGCTAGGAAGAGGCCGGACATTTTTTAAGGAGCTTAGAGCTTTGGAGCATTATTTTCTGGGAGTTCTACTACTAGGAATTCTACAATTGAGGTGGGTGTTTATTCAACTTTCTAATATAGCTTTATTAGTAGAATGCTTGACATATGTGAATTGTTAGATGCATGATAACTTATATAGATTAAACATTTATGTTTAGATTATTTGTTGTTGATTGAATGTGTGAAATTATGATATGTTTGATTTGAGGGCATTTTCATAAGGTTCTGTTTTGAGTTCTAGTTGCACTTCAAAAAATCATAACTATTAAGCTAGATGGAATCTAGAGCTAAAATATTTATAGAAGCATCTCGTATATGTCAAGAACATCTCATTAAAATTTCATAATATTTGGATGTCGGTTACTATTTTAATAATATCCAAACTTAGGACTAGTTGGCAGTTGGCTAGTTGCGGAAAATTTGTATACATTTCGAATTTTGATCATTTCAACATCTTAGATGAAGTATTTTGAGAAAATTCAAAACTAAGAACTTGAAGTAGACTCGTTAACCTTTCTGTAAAGTCTAAGAAATCAATTTTTCATGAAGAGTTAAGTTTATAATAAATTTTACAAGATTGAACAGTGATTGTCTGTATAACATTTCGACCCTACTGTAGATTTCAAAGAATTCAGAGTTATAGACACAATATTTTGGAGAAACTTATAACTACAAAGTTATAGTAGACTCATATACCTTTAATTTGATCTACAGGACACAAAATTTCATGAAGTATAGAATTTTCTGTGATTTTTACAAGTAGCATGAGCTGCAGTTTTCGGATTTTGAACCTACTCTTTTGCAAATGAATTTACACAAACTAATTGAGGATGGTTTTAGATGATCTTAACTACAAAGTTGTAGTAGACTCATTTATGACTCCTACGAAACTAATAAATCTATTCTGGAGTAGTATTGATATTTATATGATTTTTACAATACCATTGGATTGATGTCTTTTATCTAGTTGTCCCAAAAACCTTTACAACGTATAAAATTGGATTTAAAATTGGAATGTTAGTAAGATGTACCTTATAAGGAATTAAGAGGTAATTAAATAATGAAGTTGTAATATTAAACATGTGATGTCTATAAGAGTTTTAACTCAGCAAGTGATATTGAATGTTGCTATAAGAAGTTGGTTACTTCATGATTGATAATAGTAAAGAGAATAATTGGATATTTGAATGAATGAAATTTCAAATTGTGAATAATGAGGGTAAGAATAACCCATGATGTTGAACATGAAATGTGTTGATTCTAGAGGCTAAGTGAGACCCAAAGTACCAGCAAAGTGATGAAAGTGATTATTAAGTTTTGAGAATTGGCCAATATGGGCTATCGTTCTCGGTATATTATTTAAGACCGGTTAGAGGGTAAGCTATCTCTAGGTGGTATTATTATTCATGTTTATATTTAAGGGTAGGCACTAGAATGAGATGTGATGAAACTTGGGCAAACGTAAGTGGGGCACCTCTGTATAGTCTGACGATGGACTCCAGGACAACAGACCAAGTTTGACGATGGACTCCGGGACTGTGGTTGCTTGCAAGGTGAGACGCGCCATAAATAAATCTGGGACTACGATTGATCTGACGATGGACTCCATGATCATGCATAGTCCAACGGATGGGAGGCAGGTCTTTAATGTATATGTATATACTGGGGTTAGAGGGACACTTGTAGGATGTTTGCACGACGAGGATTCTGTATAGTTTGACGGTGGACTCCAAGACTAGAATCCGTACTCGTTGAATGTCTAAACTTTGTTTTTGTTACTATAGTAGGTTTTGCATGGCAAGGGATTGAACCCTATAATGTGGAATACGTAAGGGCTTGACCTCAGACCTATGTAGTATGGGATGCATAGAATCCGAACAATTATGCATTAGTGTCATCGTAGTATAATATCTGCATTAGGCATTAAGTCATATCATACACTGACATAACTAGGATTGTCACTTTTCCTGTTTGCATTCAAGTTTGTGTTTGTTAAAGTAGAAGAATCGTTGTATTATAGTATTGTGTCAATTGTATGCAACTGACGTGCCTACAGTTTCGCAGATGCAGGTTTGGACATGGCATGGGCTTGAAATCACTATGATGAGTTGACTACAAGATTGAAGGATTTTCATTATTGTAGATTATATTGTATTCATTTAATTCTGCTGTGCTGTTGTAAAGAACATATTGAAAATAAAAGTTTTAAATTCCTTGTAAATTTGTACGAATTTGAAGTAAAAGATCCTGTTTGTGCTACGAATTACCTGTGTTTGGAATTCGAGGCGTTACAGTTAAGTTTTGGAGAGTCGCTGGTTTTATCAGCATTGCTTTAGTTGTATTTAACCGATGTGCCCACAGTCTGATTAGTTGCAGGACTGCTTGATTGTGGAAGCATGAGACTAGAGCTGCGTGGAGCGTCCAAGTGAAGATTGTAATTTTTTTATTATTGATGTAATTCATGATGTAAAATTTATTTAAGATTGCATTGTATAATGTAACATTCTGGGATGCAATAAAAGATTTAATTTCCTGTCAATTTTCTGTGTTAAGCACTCCTTTGAAGTAAGATTTTGGCATGTGTCGCGGGTTTCTTGGGTACGGAAACTAGGGCACTATACCTCCTTTTGATTTACACAATTTCTTCCAATTGCATAAATGCTTACCCACCAAGGTAACTGCAGTGCCTGACCAGAAGAATTCCTCCTGATCTTATCAATACTTCTAATAACCCAAGAAGGAACGTACATATAGGACATCATATATAGATTAATGGAAGAAAGGATTGAGTTGATGATGATAAGTCCCATGCCATGAGATATGTGGCAGCCCAACCAAGAGTTTAATCTGGATTCAAATCTGTCAGTCATGGGAAGCCAATCCTCTTTATGCAATTTGCCCCATATGAGGAGGATGCCCAAGTAATTAATAGGAAAAGAAGCCGAAGAACAGTTAAAGAAATTCACGATTTTTATTTGCCGACTATTGGAACCTCCCAACTAGAAGATAGTGGTCTTATGGAAATTGATGAACATGCCATAAATTTTTTGGAAGAGATAAAGGAGGAGTTTCAAGTTGTGAAGCATGGGACCATTAGGTCTAGCAAAAAGAATGGTATCGTTCGAATATTGGGGAATTAAAAATACTTTTGAAACCAAGGATCCTGCTGGAACCTTCAATAATATTGGCAATCCAGGCTTTGAGAAGTATTTTTCTAAAAACATCTACAACCAGAATGAAAAGGATGGAAGAGAAAGGATCACCTGGCCTGAGGCCTCTTTTACACTTAAATTTGGTGCCTTCTACCCCATCAATAATCACAGAAGAAGTACCAGCAAATAGGCAAGATTTAATCCAAGAGATCCATCCCAGCCCAAACCCTCTGTGAATAAAGATGTCAAAGAGAAAAACCCATTCGACTTTATTGTAAGATCTTTCGAAGTATAATTTCGACAAAATCCCTACAGACTTAGAGATTTGACATCTAGAAATAATCTCTTGAACGTAGGCCACAATATCAAGTGTAAATCTATCTTTTACAAAAGCTGATTGCCCGGGGTCAATCAGCGGAGAAATAACCGAACCTAGTCATTTAGCTATAACCTTATGATAATCTTAAAAGAAACGTTAAGAAGGCTAACGGTCTAAAAACTATGACTGAATTGGTCCCAATAATCTTAGGGATAAGAACAATATGTGCATAGTTGATTCTATCAAAGGAGAAGTGCCCTAAGTAAAGGCCAGAGAACATCTTATGAAGATCATCTTCAAGGAAATCCCAAAAATTTTGGAAGAAAAAGCACAGAAATCCATAAGGATACTGAGCATAAAAACCACAGCTATGTTAATCTCATCCAGAGAAAATGGAGACTCAAGTAAGGATAAATCGAAATTATCAGTGCCGTAAAGTGCCTCCCAGTTGAGAGCCAAAGGTCTCAGGTTGGACTAGCCCATCAAGTTCTTATAGAAATTAAGGAAAGAAGAATGAAATTGGGGGAGAGAATGAACTTTGTATCACCATAAACAATGGATGTGATTCTATTAATCCTTTGCCTATGTGAGGCAAAATTATGAAAAAAGGAGGTATTATCATCACCTTCCTTGAGCCATTTAATCTTGTCTCTCTGCGCACATTTGATATGGTCGTGATGGAGAAACGACATATATTCATGTTAGGTTTTGAGGGCAATTACAGATTACACAGGGAAAATAAAAGTCACAAAAAAATTGAAACTTAGCCATGGATCCATGCGAAAACCATAAACCGTATTTAGGAGTTATACCTTAAAGATGGATATGGAGTCTCCAAAATATGCCAATCACAGCATTGCAAAAGTTGTGGTGCCTCTACTGTATCCACATGAACGGATCAAATCAAGCTTCCCTCACGCCGCAGTGCTAGCTGCAAGAAGGCGATGTTCCTCACGATCTCTCTCTCACACAAATTCTGTGACAGCTAGGGTTTTCTCCATTTTCTTTTTCACTGAAATATATTTTATATATATAAGTGTAGAAAATCAACTCTAAGAGAGTGGTGAGGCGGTTGGGCTCACAATCTGACATGGGTCAGATTCGTGTGTGGCCCTTCTAACTTTAGTTGGCCCATTTAATCTAAGTAATTACCCAACCATATCAGGAGTCCAAGTCTTACTAGGATTCCTAATTAAATTCATCTCATGAATTTAAATTCCAATTTCAGTCCATTCTAAGTGTGTGACCCTGTAGGTTCCCATTATGTTGACAGTAAAACTAAAATCATATTCTAGTATTACAAATAGTGAGCGGTTTCTAGCAATACATCACTGCTACTCAAGTAACAGGAATGCCAGTGATTTGACATAATCTATCCATGACCATTGTTACCATGTAGTCTAGTCCTTTTGTCCAGATATTTTAATTGACCACAAGGCATGGAGCGTGTCACCCTTGTATAGTTCAATCTTTGGTTTCTTGATGTCCGAGTAGACTTACTAAAACAAATGAGCTCAATATCTCATATTGACTCATTTGAGCACGACCATGTATTTCGTAGTCTCACTCAATCAAGGGCTCCATAGATATCGCTCTTATTATGTAGGAGAAAAAAATCCTATCTAAGTCCTCACATCCATCTGCATGATTTGTAGTATATCCAATAGTCGACTTTATAATCACTTTATTACAGGCAACGTCCCAACGACATTAAAACATATAACTTCTCATGTAGAGAACCGTAGTGACTTCATGTCAGAAGACTACGTACACCATGGTCACTGTGAAAATTGCTTATGACACTCATGTAACGATCCATGTAGCGTTCTCATAATAGGTCAATCGAGTACATTATTACTCTAATATGTATCCATGTGAAGACATGATATCTCATATCCGTGACCTGTGAGATGTGGTCATCAGTCTAAGAGTGTAAGAGAGGGACATGATCCAAGGACGGATTGCGAAGGGCTTGGACAAGGGAGCTATGGAAGGTAGAAATCCAGTCATGCGAGACCAAGAATCTGTCAAGTTTAGGCATGGATGGATCAAGATGATGATTAGACCAGGTGGATAGTCTACCATTGATAGGAAGGTTAGTAATGTTCAAAGAACAGATGCAAACATTGAACAGATCGGAATCACAAGTACTAGATAAGTTGCCTTTTCATTCATGGAGGAACCTAGTGATGTCGAAGTTGCCACAGAAAAATCAGAAGCTGTGAATACGATCAGCAAAAGAACCAAATTAACCCAGAAGATGTTTCTATGTTCAGCGGAGGAAGGGCCGTACACCGAAACAATCATGAGAAGAACGTAAAATTCTAACCAGTCAAGGACAATAATCAGAAAGTATTTCATTCTGAGAACGGATACTACATTAAAAAAGGAAGCTTTGAAACCGAACAACCACAAGAGTTGATAGCATCAAGGCTAATCCACTGAGAACGTTAAAGGGAATCAAGTTTTGATTCTTGGATGGAATTCATATCACACTTGTAGGAGGAGATATGGTCGAACATCGCTTCTCTTTTATGCGAGGCTCCGTGAATGTTCCGTGACAAATATATTAATCATATATTTAAATTTTATTGGTATCTTTTTTCACTCTGTAAACATTTGCAGATGTGTTCTTCTGCAATTCATAACCTTGTTCTCATTTAGGTTTAAACTCTTGAGCGGTAGTAGGAGGCTATTGCTATCTTCACAGGCTGCTAACTCCGGCCAATCGAGCAATTCAACCCAAGCTACATAATCCCGACTTAAATTCTGATAGCTATTCCTTGGGGGATGTTTCTTCATGACCTTGATTACTGTCCTTGTTCTAGCTTATTCCTTCAAATTTTCTTACCAAACCAATCACAACATATATTGTCAGCTGCAATGTGTATTTCCTGCATTAGTTGCAAGAAGCTATTAGACATCTTGCTACTGGTCATTTCGTTAACTAGTAATAATTTTTCAAGTACATTTCGTCACAATATTTTCCAAGTGAATCAACTGAATATTAATGTGAAGAAGATTCTAAAAGTTTTGCTCCTTGTCATTGCATGACCTGCATGCCTTAATTTTCTGCTGACAATTTATAAAGTTCTAGTTGTTAGATTCATAGAAAGAAAAGAATACTTTATTGGATTAATTATAACTGAGTATAGTGTCTCATATATATATAAGAGAAGTAAAGATTAAACTAATACATATTCCAATATAGGACTAAACTGAGTAATATAAAATTCAACATAATATAATATCTAACACCCCATATCAAACTCACGGTGGATCTACCAGTGTAAGTTTACCAACCAAGTATCGAAATCTATGGATAGTGTAAGATTTGGTGAAGAAGTCTACTGTTTACTGTAAAGATGTCACAGAATGAAGTGAAATGGTCACTGCCTCAAAAAACTCATGGACATAGTTGCAATCAATCTTTACGTACTTTGTCCGCTCATGAAAAATCGAGTTACAACTCATGGACATAGTTGCAACCAATTAGGTGACTCTTGATCATACGCAATTTTATTTATACTCAATTAATTTTTATCTACTCCCGATATGGGATTATCTCTTCACATAATTCTCTCAAATCCCGTGTAAGCAATGTACACGTCAGACCATCCAAAGGCACACCTATTGTCTTTCCGAATTTACTTCTCTGGTGGGGCCCTCCACTTGTTCGCCATGTCACCGTGGTGACGTCACCATCTCAAGGTACACAGCACATTGGTGTTGTTACTTTTCTCACGTGGGACCCCCCCCCCCCATTTCTCAATCTCTTTCCTCTTATATATATATATATATATATATATATATATATATATATATATATATATATATTCTTTAGAAATTATGGGTTATTACATACACCCCACCTTCCTTAGAATATATACATATTCTTTACAAATTTTATTATTTAGAATATATATATATATATTCTTTAGAAATTTCATTATTTTTAGAAGATTCTCAATCTCTTTCCTCTTATATATATATATATATATATATATATATATATATATATATAAGGAAAAAGGGGTATGAGCAACTTGCTCATTTAGTAAATAAGCAATTGATGATGTGGCATGCATGTGATTGGAAAATCCTTAAATGGTTAGTTGTCCAATGTATCACATGCATGCCACATAATCACTTGCTCATTTACTAAATGAGCAAGTCGCTCATATCCCTTTTACCCATATATATATATATATATATATATATATATATATATATATGGGAAAAAGGGGTATGAGCAATTTGCTCATTTAGTAAATAAGCAATTGATGATGTGGCATACATGTGATTGGAAAAACCTTAAAATGGTTAGTTGTCCAATGTATCACATGCATGCCACATAATCAATTGCTCATTTACTAAATGAGCAAGTTGCTCATATCCCTTTTACCCTATATATATATATATATATATATATATATATATATATATATATATATATATATATATATATATATTTATATATTTATATATTTATATTCTTTAGAAATTACGGGGTATTACATACACCCCACCTTTAGAAATCAGCGTTCTCGCTGAGTACGGAACATGCCATCTAGCCCAGGATCCTCCTTTCTAGCCGATGTGGAGCAGAGTATCCTGCCAGCGTACTGCGATCCTCCTGCTAGCGTACTCGCCCCTGGTCTCTCTACCAGCATACTGACCTCAGCCAGGAGCGTACTGACCTTAGCCAGGCATACCTCTCCATACCCGGTGTCGGAAGTCGGCTCTGATACCATTTGTAATGCCCCGCCCCAATACTCAAACAATTTTGTTATTTTTAGAAGACAAATTAGATAATATGTAGTACAACTGCCCACCACAGGCTGCCTCTCAAAAGGTGGTTAACCAATTAGGTTACTCTTGATCATATGCAATTTTATGTATACTCAATTAATTTTTATATACTCCCGATATGGGACTAATTAATACCACTTCTCTTTTTAATTCCCGTAGCATATATAGCCACGTCATCAAACCAAGACACCTCCTGCTATCTTTATTTCCAAAATATACTCACGGGTGGGGCCCCCACAAAGGTGATGACGTCACCTTTCAAACATTCAAACCAACACAGCAACTCCAACGTGCTATTCTTCATTTTTAATGTGGGCCCCTCCCTTCTCAGCCTCTCTCCTACTTCATTATTATATATATTTATATTTTAGCTATTCGAAATTACGGGGTATTACATGTATATCGAGTGAAGCCATCTATGAAGGAAACCTAATAGAGATAGCCTCTTCTAGAAGATATAGAAGATGGTACCCATGTTAGAATGAACAAGTTGAAAAGGATGAGTGGTCTGAGAAGTGATTTTGTTATTAAAAGAAAGTTCTATGTGTTTCGCTAACTGACAAGCCTGACAAACAGATAAACGTGTAAAAGAAAGATGACAAAGGGCACCACTACTGGCTAAATTCTTGAGGCAAGACTACTAACATGACCTAAATATTTGTGCCACAGAACAACATCAGATGATACATCACCAGCAAAGCTAGGATGGGAATTATGTCCATGTAGAAAATCTAGATGATAGAGATGACATTGGTGACTAGAATGCCCAAACTCCTATCCAATGTGTTAATCTTTAATAGAACAACCTAAAGAGTCGAATGTAACATAAAATCAGTATCGCTCAGAGCACTAATGGAAATAAGGTGCATGGATAAATGGGAAGCATAAAGAGCATAAGACAATGTGAGAGTGAGAAAGCTAATAAATCCTGAGTATGTAGTGAGAAGTTGTGAGCCATCAGCTATGTGAAGTGATGGAAAGTGAGAGAGAAGTGTAGTGTTGGTGGTGAGCAATATATAATTACAAGTAAGATGATGTGATGCACAAGAATCTAAAATCGAAGAAGAATTCATACCAGGAGTAACAGAGAATATAAGGGAAGATGAGCCATCATTGACAGACTGACCCCAATAGCTTGATTTCCAACTGAACGAGGCAGTGCTGAAGATTGATCCAATCAGCAAGAGATGGCAAAGCTGGAGTAACAATCATAACAGAAGATGTAGGGAATAAGTTTGGTGATGCTACTGTAGTTGGGATCGAGATTGTGATACTGGTGCTTGTGTCGATAGGAGGGGGAGGTAGAGATAAGGATGGTGCTATTTTTGCAGATGTTGAGATGAGGGAGGAGGCAAGAATTGGGATGACGGTGGCGCTGCTGCTACTATCAGAATCTGGATGGGGATTGGGATGGTGATGCTGTTGCTGGCATCGGGAGAATGGAGAAAGCTTGGATTGGGAAGGCATTGTTGTTATCGATGCCGGGATCAGGGATGAGTGAAATGAAAAATTCGACAGCTACAAAGCCTGTGGAGACGGAAAGATACTGTTGAAATGGAGGTTCCATGAAAAATCACTAGTACTTGATATCAGGGCCAGCCCCCACCTTGAGGCAGGTGAGGCGGCCGCCTCAGGCCCCCAAATTTTTTGCAATTTTAGGGGACCCCAAATTTGTATTCCCCTTGTAATTATAGACATGTATTTTGCACGTAAAATAATTATTTGGGCCTTTCGCCTCAGGCCCCCGGGAGGGGGGAAAGAGAAGTGAGGAGTTGGGTTTTGGGTTTCAGGTTGGGATTGGTTTGGTTTAGGATCAGGTCAGGTTAGGTTTTGGGTTTGTTTGGGTTTGGGTGTGGGTTTGTTGGGTCTTCTTTTTTTTGGTGGGAATGGATCGGGTAGGGTTAGATTTGATATATATATTATGGCGGTGGAGGCAGGAGGGAGGAGAGAGAAGTGAGGAGTTGGGTTTTGGGTTTCGGGTTAGGATTGGTTTGGTTTAGTATCAGGTCGGGTTAGGCTTTGGGTTTGTTTGGGTTTGGGTGTGGGTTTGGGGGTGTTGGGTCTTCTTATTTTTGGCGAGTACAGGTCGGGTAAGGTTTGATTTGGTTCTGGTACTGGTTTAGATTCGGATTATGAGTTGAGATTAGGATTTGTGTTTAGATGGGGATGAAGATTCGAATTTTGATGGAGTTGGGGTATGGAGTTGCGAGGAGGAAGAAGAATATTAGGGTATGGACTTGTTGTTTGGGTTAGGAATGGGGTTTCGGGATTCGGATTGTGATGGAGTTGGGAGGAAGAAGAAGAAGATTAGGGTATGGAGTTGCTGTTTGGGTTAAGGATGGTGTTTTGGGTTCGAGAAGGAGGCAGCAAAGGGATGGAGGTGAAGAAAGTTGTTGTTGGTTGGAGAAGGAGATGGCGGTGGAGAGGATGATAGAGTTCGGGATTGATGTGAGGGTGATGATGGATTAGTGGTGATTAGGGTTAAGGATTAGGGTTGGGATTTGATTAGGGATTAGGGATTAGATAGAGAAGGAAGATTAGGGATTAGAGCTCTGATACCATGTTAGATTCAAAGATAGAAAATAATACTTTATTGGATTAATTATAACTGAGTACAATGTCTTTTATATAGGAGAGAAACAATGATTAAATTAATTCATATTTCGATATGGGACTAAATTGAGTAATACAATATCCAACGCTAGTGTTATACTTCTCATGGCCACATCAATGCTATTATTTAGAAAAGCACACTCACTTTTATGATAGGGTATCAAATCTCTATATCATCCCTGTAATTTTCAACTTCATATAAGATGCCAATTCTTTTTTGTTCATTACAAGGCGTTATATTTTTTAGCTTGCAGTTAAAAGTCAATCTCTCCTATTTACGTTCTTGAAAAAGTCAAACTAATACATTAGCCAAACCTGAGCTCTGATACCACTAAAAACCTTGTCACGCCCCGCTTCACAAAAAAAAATATGGAATACGAGCGCGTGACGAAGCCCAGTGAATGATTTTAACATCATCCATAAGCTGTAAGATCGACTCAGCATCATAACAAGAATATAACAAGATTTATATATGACCAAGCATGCATGAATAATTTATTAAGCAACAGAAAACAATTTAAACAAATAATAATATTCATATAGTTCTCATGTCTGAATCATGTTAAAACTCGGGAACATCAGCCCGTTACAAGTCTCAGAAAGAATAAATAATTCAAGAAACAAATAATCTAAACAAGTCTTTTCTTCACTTGAAGACTAAAACCTTTGCTCACCAATCCCAGCAGGTAGCTCGTCTCCAAAGTCTGCTTAAAAAAATATAAAAGAAAAACATAGGGAAAACAAGAGAAAATGCCCTTAGTACAAGTTAGGGTCACAAATAGTAAAAATGAGTAAAAGTAATGAGGAACGAGAATTGGAATAAAAAATTTAACAGGGATTCAACGAGTAGTGGAAAACCAAGAACTAGCTAGCAAGGAGGACGACTCAAGTGAACAGGTTGGATAACAAATACTATTGGAGAAGTAAGTGACAAGTGTACATGTAGGGGTATCTAACCTCAAGTGACAAGCATCTAGTAAGTGTCGGGTGTCAAGCCTCAAGTCTAGTGTCAAGTTGTCAAGTACAAGTATCGAGTTCAAGTTTCATGTATCAAGTTTCAGGTATCAAGTAGTCAAGTATCCAGTAAGCAAGTATCATGTTCAAGTCTTGTAGTTATTACTATTTAGGTAGCACTTCATGTATCCATACTTTTACTACATGGTTGCTACAGTCAAAACAATTTCGTTTAGGCTTAGTAATAGAGTCTATAGGGCGGTGTACTCAGGTATCAAGTATCAAGTATCATGCATGTCATGCTCATGAATCGGGTAATCATATAACTAGTTCATTTGTCAAGTCATAACAAGACAAGTCATGAATCATATATATACTAGTTCATGGATCAATAATATACTAGTCCATGAATCGATTTATAATATACTAGTTCATGAATCGAATAATAATATACTAGTTCATGAGACATGTATCAAGTGGGAAACACGAGCCCCCTTCCGAGTACACTTACCTATATTGTCCACTACTATGGTCTTTCCCTTAAACCCCGGCTTGTTACTTTTTATTATTTATCAAGCAAGCATACATGTGTGCGAAAAAATTCAAGGAATCATGGTCATGGACATGGAACAAGTTTAGGGTAAATAGGATTCAAGTTCGAGGGTCTAAACAAATTAAAATATCAAGAACAACAAAAATCTCAAATCTGGACAGCATGACGTTGTTGCACCAAAACTGTGATATCTCCTAGACCGTAACTCGAAATTTGAAAATTTCAGAGGCTATCGATATCTAGACATCTGGAGCTACGTTTTCTGTTCAGGGCTCGGGTTCAGATTCTGATGTTAAAGGGATCAAAAGAGCATAATAAGATTCAGGACAGCAACATGTGGAAATGTCTTACTAGTATAGATTACATGAAAATTGGTTATTAAGTGTCTAGGTTAATGTGTGATACAAATACAGGATAATGGTTATGTAACGCCCCGAATTCCAAAACACAACCGAATTCGAGATTCCACAGGATCTTTACACTTCTTCCGTACAATTTTACAAGGAATTTAAAACTTTTCACTTTACATCAGAGTTACATGAAAACTTTACACTTTACATTTCACAGCGGAAGCAAATTTACAACATTTGAATAATCTATAAGCATCTGTGCTTCTTTATTCTTTATCTTGTCATTTACCCTGCATACAAAACTATGGAAACGTCAGTTTATTCAACCGACGAACATTATACACGGCTATCCTCTCTATGCCGGAAATAGTATAACTGATTTTCCATGTTTAACAAACACAAACTTGTTACATATCAAACTAAAGGGAATACCCTAATGATGTCGTGTTGTGATTGTGCACTTAGTCCTTAATGCGATTATTTATATTACATGACACTAATGCACACTTGTTCGGATTCTATGCATCCCATACTACATAGGTCCGAGGGTAAGCCTCTTAATCGTTCTTCATCTTGTAGGGTTCAATCCCTCGTCATGACTTAATCTACTACTGTAACTACGGTAAGTATCCTACATGATCTATGAGTACAAGGTCGTGTACAGAAAACCTGGAGTGAAATCCCACGTCTTGTCCTGACGCATCAAGTATGCATTCTTTGGCAATTCAGCCTCCTTCATGGCACACGATCCTCTTGCAGTCACCAAACATCTCACAAGCGTCGCCAAGATCCGATAATTCTGGAGTAGTGCCCACGCTATGTCCTGACGCATCAAGCATGCATTCTGTGGATCACTCTCACATCGTAGACTCGAGGCCCTCATACTTGTATTTTTCTCTCACTTTCATCACCTCTTCACTATGTACTAAATTCTTAATTTAATGAAATCATGAACAAAGTTAATCTCTTAGAGTTAGCCCTCTCACTAATACCGGTCTTATTTCTTCAATTTCACATGACCACTGCCTTTTATGAGGTGATTCATAGACCATACATATTGGAATCATCTATCATTGATATTTTTGTTCTCTCTTTCTATCACGGCTTCTTCCTCTTTTTGTAGCTATACCTTACATAATGAATCTCATTTCTTTCATAGGCATAATAACAGTATTCTTGGGCTGCGGTAGCTGCCGAATCTTCTACTGGTACATGGACAACTGTGTGGACTGAGGGACTTACCAGTCTTGATCGTTACAAAGGAACCTTGGTCTTTTCAATATCAATAATCTTACTTCATCACTTTTCACTTGCTGGTGTGAGTTTTGGCTACACCCTAATTTTCAATTTCGATTCACAAATTCATATGTTTGAGTTTTCATACTCAATAACATTTCTCTTTTCCAATCACATGATTTCAAAATTATTCATGAGTCAATAACCATACATGGAGTTCAATCATTCATCAAGTATTTCATCCAATATTTATTTCCACATTAAAAATCATATCATTAAGTATATGGTCAGAATGAATATTCACAACTCATTATTGTCACACTATTCTTTAACAAGAATAATTCACACCACTTCACCTTATATATTTTCTTTCTTTGTTATTTTTCTTTTCTAGCACTTATTTCAATTCCCTTGCAAAACACATTTTTCACAAAAATATACTAGTATACCCCCTGTGCAAATTGCACAGACTTTACCAAAAAATATATTAATTAAAACATCAATAACATTTTTTAAAAAATCGGCAGATGCTCCCCATATTTACAACTTTTTTCTTGTATAATTATAATCCAACATATTAACATTCAACAATTATATAGTAAAGTTTTGCATAGAAAACACAATATTCAAACGCAAATATTTGATGACAATAAGGCACATCCAAACTCAATCACAATAATCTTTCATACTTAAATCACAATTATATATACAACGGATAGCTTAAAAAAATTGTTCATATAATAAAAGAGTCCAATCCAAACAGTTAAAATGCAAAATTCATTTTCTAAACAACTATTGTTTATAGCTACGTAAATACAAAAAAAAAAGTGTACTAATTTCAACATTGTAGTATCAAAATATTTTAGTAATTTCAACATGGAATCATATTATCGAGCGACGGAATTCTCCACACATGAACATCGCATGTCAGCCTACATAAAAAGAAAACATGAAATGAAAATTTGGTTAGATACTTCACATTAAAAAATAATTATTTATATAGCGGCATGAACCAATTTGAATTGATGTAAGACAGTACATAAAAGAAGAAAGAATAAATAAGACTTTGATAAACTCTACTAAGATGACATTATGAGATTCTTAAATATAAAAACATTGTGTGCCAATAACTACTATTTTAATCATTTGAATATTATTAGATTGTTGATGACATTTACCTTTCAATTAATTATCATGGAGTTACGCACTTCTTGAAGAATTTCTTGATATACCACATTACGTGTACGATCATTAGTCTTTTGGAGATCATTTGAGTTATCTGTCAGTAATATCTTCAAGCCAGAACGGAAAGTGCAACGCGATAATGCTACATACAATTGACCGTGTATAAACACAGTTTTTTAAAGATAAACCCCAACGCTATGGAGAGTTTGGCCCTGCCTTTTATTTATTGTCATAGCAAATGCCAACTTTATAGAAAATGTCTTCTTCTGAGGACAAATGGCCACCTGGTTTCTGTAGGCGACATGCTCATTCTTTGAATCTTATCCAAATTGAAAGACTACCCTCTATACAGTGTATATAATTGAAGTTATCTAAATTAAAATGTAATGAAGCTTACACAAACTGAAGATTTGCAATGGGCGGGCGGCAACGGTGGAGGGTAGAGACGGTCAGGGAAGGCGAAGGGCGACAATGGCGAAACGATGGAGGGTAGTGACGGGTGGGGGGTAGCGACGGTGGGGGGCAGCGAGGGGGCGGGGACGGCGAAGCGATGAGTGTCGATGGAGGGTAGTGACAGGCGGGGGGGGCAGCGAGGGGTAGGGGCAGCGACGGGCGACGGGTAGGGATGGGCGGAGGCAGCGATGGGCGGCTGGTAGGGACGGACGGGTGAGTAGATTTGGGTGGGTTTTGGACGGAAAGTGCAATGCAATAATGCTACATACAATTGACCGTGTATAAACACAGTTTTTTAAAGATAAACCCCAACGCTATGGCCCTGCCTTTTATTTATTGTCATAGCAAATGCCAACTTTATAGAAAATGTCTTCTTCTGAGGACAAATGGCCACCTGGTTTCTGTAGACGACATGCTCATTCTTTGAATCTTATCCAAATTGAAAGACTATCCTCTATACAGTGTATATAATTGAAGTTATCTAAATTAAAATGTAATGAAGCTTACACAAACTGAAGATTTGCAATGGGCGGGCGGCAACGGTGGAGGGTAGAGACGGTCAGGGACGGCGAAGGGCGACAATGGCGAAACGATGGAGGGTAGCGACGGGTGGGGGGTAGCGACGGCGGGGGGCAGCGAAGGGGCGGGGACGGCGAAGCGATGAGTGTCGATGGAGGGTAGCGACAGGGGGGGGGCAGCAAGGGGTAGGGGCAGCGACGGGCGACGGGTAAGGATGGGCGGAGGCAGCGATGGGCGGCTGGTAGGGACGGACGGGTGAGGAGATTTGGGTGGGTTTTGGGGTAGAGAGGGTTAGGGTTTGTGGGTTTTATGGTGATGTGGTAGAAGAAAGTTTTTTATTTGTGTTTTTTAATTTATTTATGTTTTGACATTTGATGTGGGCTGCACGTGTTAATTATCACTTTTGCTCTCCTTTCTCCATTTCAAAATGGAGAAAGGAGAGAGGAGGTAGGCCTATTTGCTTAAGATATAGTATAACAAGTGTAGAACCATAGTTCTAACCACACATTTATTCCCAAAATATACTCTATTTCATTTCAATAACTCCCAATTTATTTTTCATAAGTCACACATAATTTTAGAATAATAATAGTATTTTTTCCATAATTTTTAGACATCAAAATCCACCCAAAAAATCATTTTTTCGCAAAGTTTAATTCTGGCCGAGACCAGGATTCGAACCAGCGACCCCTGAGAACCCAACCGCACACACTAGTCACTTGGCCACTTGTGCTCATCGGTATAAAGAAAGGTTAGAGTGTTATATACTCTCGGACTGAACTTGATTAATTTTTTAAACGCACACAAAAATATGGTGTCATCAAGTTTCGAACCATCGATCTGTGAGAACCCAACTGCACACACTGTAGCATTTAAAGGCCTCCCTACCACTTGAGTTATAGGCTCAAGTTGTCATGAATACAACTTATATTTTAGTTAAATCAATTCTCTGTTTAATAGAACATTTCGATGTTTCAAAAGCTCTCATTTGAGTTTATCTTTTACTAAATTTACTGTAAATCTCCAGAATAATTATTCAAATAATATTTGATACTCCAGTAATTTAAAATAATTTTTCCAGTAATTAAACACATATTTTTCATACAATTAGTTTGAATTGTATACTACTGCTACCACATCTCATTTCGAAATTTCTTATCCAACTTAACATCAATATTCCCTATATCAATTCCCTATTTATATTCCTTTCACAAACCCACAAATTATATTTTAAGTTATTCGTCACAACATTATCACAAAAGGTTCATTCAAGCACATAAAATAACATTTTCATCTACTAACATTTGCATTTAGTTTTTGATGCTAACAACGAATTTTACTTCAAGCAATCCATAGCTATAAATAATTCACACACAACTTAAATTTGATGATGGAATCACATACAGTCTATTTAGCAATATTCCAATCAACTAATAAGCCATTTTTCCAATTAAATGTACTCTTGTTAATCTTTTTCATGCATTATCATTTCAATTCAATCTTAGCATGCTATATAATTAGAAACATGAAAAATAACCTACCTTAATTGGAGAGAAATACAATTTGCAACACCTCCTAAACAAAAGTCCTTGCCAAGAGAGCGATCCTTCTCCTCCTCGATGTGCACACGAGCCTCCAAGATGCCAACCCGAGCTCCTTGATGTCGGCCTCTCCTTCCTTGGTGCAAACACAAACTCCTCACACACAACTCTCAATCTTTTAACTCACTTGCTATACTACTAAAAATGTATTTTATACTATAGATCGTGGAAAATTAAATAGTACAAAAAAATAACTAGGCTAGGGGGGTATTTATACTAAACATTTGGGTAAATGGAAGGCTAAGATCAAACTAGGAGTTAGAAACAAAAGGCTAGGATTCAAGGAGGAGTTACAATAACCAACCATGATCAAGCAACCACCACCCATGACTCCACTTGAATTTCCTTTTCCCTCCAATCCCAAAACCGGCCTACTCATGGTGCATTTGCACGTGTACGTGCAATGCACGTGCATGCACTTGTCTCCATTTAACAAAAGTTGTACATTATATTTTCTACAAAAATAATTTTTACAAGATGTTCTACTTTACAAGTTGTAATTAAAATAGAAATAATTCATGGGCTTTAATTAATCGGCCAAATAATAGTTTTATAAAAAATAAATAAATTAGATTTGGGCTAAGAATAAAGCTTATGTTTATTTGAAGAAAAATGGGCCTTTATAAAAATAATTAAAGAACACACATCATCCATAATGAAAAAATAATTATAAATTTTCACACTACAAAATTGCACGTGCATACTACGTGCAAAATAAATAATTAATAATTTTCATAAATGAAAATTGGGGTATTACAGGTTATCAAAATAGCAAGTAATAATTGTTTTTCAAGCCAAATGGGTGCAAGTTCATCAAATACAAGATATAACATATGTCTACAAATTCATGGCTCCTTAATTTCATGTGTTCATGTGTTCAGGGGGTAAAATGAGTCCAAGTAGTTATAATATAATATAATGAAATTATTGTGACTCTTAAGATTATAAAATTGAGGAGGTTTAATATTTGATCGACAACGACAGTCAAGGAGTAGTCACAATTTCTAACTATTTGTAGTATTTTCAAGGGATGCTTGTACTAGAATAAAAATGTGTACAAGAGGATTACTTACCTTGATTGACAACGATTAGATCTGATTGTTGAAGAAATGGGATCAAAAAATTCCCGGGCGAAGTCTCCTAAAAGCACATGTGAAGCACGTGCAAAAATCCAACAGAAGAGCGAGTTTCCCCCCGCACCAGATCAGCCCAGAACAGCAAACAGCAAATCTAGATCTGGCACGGCAAAACACGGGACAGCAAATCCAGCGAATCAGATTGCTCCTACGCAACGGATCAGGGCCAAAACACGGAACGGCGAGTGGGATCCGGTGTGGGCACAACACCAAGCAATGATCAGACTGGGCTCGATCGCACGGATCTTGATGCGATCCGATGGTTGAGATCGAATCTCGCCAACCAGCTGCTTCTTCTTCGCTTTCTTCTTCGACGAAACAGAGAGCGAGAGAGAGGGAAAGTGTGACGGCGGTCTTCGACAGCGGTAGCAACGTCGAGAGGGACTCGACACAGGGAGGCGACGGCGATGGTAGCAGCACAACGACGGCGAAGCTAGCGAGGGAAATGGCGTGCTCTGGTCGTGGTTTCGAAACAGGGGAGGAGCGAAGGGAATGGGTTTGGGGTGTTGATTGACGATGGAGGATGTTGGCGACGAGGTGCTGGGTTTGTGACAGTGAAAAGGGAGCGAAGGCGAGGCGGCAAGAGGTGAATGGCGATGGAAATGGCAGAGTGGATGCGAGGTTGAGGGAGATGGGTTTTCGGAGGAGTTGGGTTCGGTGGAGTTTGGGTGGTGTAGTGGTGGTGATCGTGGGGTTGACGAGGAGCGGAGTCGACGGTAGGGAGGTCAAGGTGAATGGAGGGACGACGAGGCGAATGGAGGGACGACGAGGCGAAATGGGTTGCGAGTTTGGGAGTTGGGTTCGGTGGTGTTGGTGACGATGGGTGGTGGTCGCGGAAGATTGGTGCTGTGGGGGTGCGGGGTCGAAGGCGAGGAGTGGGAGGCGAAGGTGATATGGGTTTGGGTGTTGGTCGAAGGAAGAAGAAGTCGGGAGATGATGCGAAAGAAGCGGAGGAAGAAGATGAGGGTAGCGGCGGTAGGATTTAGGTTTACACAGTATCGGGGTTAGGGTTAGGGTTAGGGGTTTATTTAGATAGGGTTTGGGTTAATGGGTTTTAGGGTATCGGTTTTGAGTGGGATCTAACTGGAGAATTGGTCAAAATGTATTAAAATGGGGAATAAAGAGATGAATGATATAGAACAGCTTATTCTTTATGAAGAACGACACAAAGAGTACATACAATTGAATTAGATAAAAGGGCCAAATTGAGTCGAAACACAATAGTGATTTTATTCGAACAGAAAAAAAGTACAGGATCACCATTTGAATACGAGAATATAAGGAATGAAAAATGCAGTAGAAAAATTACAGACACGGGAAACAGGAGTTACAGCAGATGAGTTAACATTGACAGACTGACCCAATAGCTTGAGTTCCAATTGAACGAGGCGGTGCTAAAGATTGATCCAATCAGCAGGAGATGGCAAAGCTGGAGTAACAGTCATAACAGAAGATGTAGGGAATAAGTATGGTGATGTTGCTGTCATTGGGATCGAGATTGTGATACTGGTGCTTGCGTCGATAGGAGGGGGAGGTAGAGATAAGGATGGTGCTATTTTTGCAGATGCTGAGATGAGAGAAGAGGCAAGAATTGGGATGACGGCGGCGCTGCTGCTACTATCAGAATCTGGATGGGGATTGGGATGGTGTTGCTGTTGCTGGCATCGGGAGAATGGAGAAATCTTGGATTGGGAAGGCGTTGTTGTTGTCGTTGCTGGGATCAGGGATGAGTGAAAGGGAAAATGCGACAGCTAGGAAGCCTATGGAGACGGAAAGATACTGTTGAAATGGAGGTTCCATGAAAAATCACTAGTACCTAATATCAGGGCCTGCCCCCACCTTGAGGCAGGTGAGGCGGCCGCCTCAGGGCCCCAATTTTTTTGCAATTTTAGGGGCCCCCAAATTTGTATTCCCCTTGTAATTATAGACATGTATTTTGCGCGTAAAATAATTATTTGGGCCTTTCGCCTCAGGCCCCCGGGAGGGGGGAAAGAGAAGTGAGGAGTTGGGTTTTGGGTTTCGGATTGGGATTGGTTTGGTTTAGGATCAGGTCAGGTTAGGTTTTGGGTTTGTTTGGGTTTAGGTGTGGGTTTGTTGGGTCTTCTTTTTTTTTGGCGGGAATGGGTCGGGTAGGGTTTGATTTGATATATATATTATGGCGGTGGAGGCAGGAGGGAGAAGAGAGAAGTGAGGAGTTGGGTTTTGGGTTTCGGGTTAGGATTGGTTTGGTTTAGTATCAGGTCGGGTTAGGCTTTGGGTTTGTTTGGGGTTGGGTGTGGGTTTGGGGGTGTTGGGTCTTCTTATTTTTGGCGAGTATAGGTCGGGTAGGGTTTGATTTGGTTCTGGTACTGGTTTAGATTGGGATTATGAGTTGAGATTAAGATTTGTGATTATTGGGGATGAAGATTTGAATTTTGATAGAGTTGGGGTATGGAGTTGCGAGAAGAAAGAAGAAGATTAGGGTATGGACTTGTTGTTTGGGTTGGGAATGGGGTTTCGGGATTTGGATTGTGATGGAGTTGGGAGGAGGAAGAAGAAGATTAGGGTATGGAGTTGCTGTTTGGGTTAAGGATGGTGTTTTGGGTTCGAGAAGGAGGCAGCAAAGGGATGGAGGTGAAGAAAGTTGTTGTTGGTTCGGGAAGGAGATGGCGGTGGAGAGGATGATGGAGTTCGGGATTGATGTGAGGGTGATGATGGATTAGTGGTGATTAGGGTTAGGGATTAGGGTTTGGGATTTGATTAGGGATTAGATAGAGAAGAAAGATTAGGGATTAGAGCTCTGATACCATGTTAGATTCAAAGATAGAAAATAATACTTTATTAGATTAATTATAACTGAGTACAATGTCTTTTATATAGGAGAGAAACAATAATTAAATTAATTCATATTTTGATATGGGACTAAATTGAGTAATATAATATCCAACGCTAGTGTTATACTTCTCATGGCCACATCAATGCTATTATTTAGAAAAGCACACTCACTTTTATGATAGGGTATCAAATCTCTATAATTTTCAACTTCATATCATCCCTGTAATTTTCAACTTCATATAAGATGCCAATTCATTTTTGTTCATTACAAGGCGTTATATTTTTTAGCTTGCAGTTAAAAGTCAATCTCTCCTATTTACGTACTTGAAAAAGTTAAATTATGTATTTTTTCTTAGGACCTTGTCTACTTTCTGCTTCTATAGTCACTGCTTTAATCTATAAGTTTCTATGGCCATCCATGTACGAGCTTAATGAGGAGGTTAACTTTTGTTAAAGACTAACCCTTGTGTAGTTAAAAAGGGATGCCTCAGATGACCTTCTTTACTATATATCAGGGGCATTGTAGAATATTCTCCAATTCCGCTCTCCTATATCCTACAAAGAAAGGAATTGTAGAATATTCTCCAATGCCTCTCTCCCAATCGATCGATTAATACATGACCTTCTTTACTATACTAATTTATGGTCGAATCTTTTGCCACCTTCCAAATTAGCTCTTTTTCGTTTGTCTAATTTACATATGTTGTGAATTTTTTTAGACAGCATGGTTTTCAGTTTTTGTTATTAATTAATCTTGGGGGTGTTTGGTATACGGTAATGTATAAGGAAATCTAGGATTACCCTCTTAATTAGTTTGGTAAGATAAAGGTATAGTTTTGTAAATAATTTTAAATTCCCAGGGTTATCAAAATAATTAGTTTGGAAGGATAAACATTTCTCTTGAAAATGGTGGGATTTGTAGATTCCTCGACTTAAAAAATAAGTGAGATTATTAGATACCCAAAATACCCTCCAGATTTCTGGCTTATCATATAATCCACTCTTGTCCAACTAAATTCACCCACTAGCACTGAATTAAAAAAGTTCATGCATGCAAATTGAGTTATTCTAAGTTCATGCAACAATGTACCGTTGCTAACTCATTAGTACAAAAGTAAACCATAAATATGTTATTCTATAGTTCAACTAATTATTATAAAAATCAGCATATTCTAAAAGCCATGAGCGAATAGCACAGTAAGGGAGTTGTAATCGGTCCTCTCTTTTAAACTGCTTTTACTGGCAGAGGGAAGAAAACCAGAAGCTCATGAATTAGATTATTCATGCAAGGAAACTGTTGCAGCAGGGATCTTATGAACCAAAAACATCATAACAAATCATTGAGAAGCAAGCATCTGTTCAAATTGCCCATAACATCAATAGATACACAAGACAGTTAACTTTTGAAGCTTGCGACAATTAAAAGAAATGACGGAAGAGAAAATTTCAAAAATTGTGGGATTTTATTGAATTGATTGGTCTTTTGGCTTATTACAATGAGAAGGTCAAAAAAGAGAGATTTAAATTTTTCATTTGTATATATTTAGTAGCTATTCAAAGACATACTTTTAGTAGCTATTGTTTGATCATTTTTTTAGTTGCTTCAAATAAAGTGAACATTTTAACTAGAAGTATTTTGTGTTTAATTTATCATAATGTTTAGTTGTTTTTAGATCTTCAGGTGTTGGGTTCCTTTATGAATCTATATTATTTATTTATTTGGCATGGGGGTACAAATGTCCAACTGTCTAGCATATTCTGAGTTCAATTCTTTTATGTTATTTTTTTATTTAAAACTTGTTGAAATATATGGAGTTGAAATTTGCTTCTATGAACTTTATTGTTTCATTTGTATATATTTAAGTACCTATGTCTCGTGTTAATAAATACATTTCATTTTTTCTTTTTGTTATGTTCTTCATCTAACTCGTTGAAATATATTTGAATCATAGTGTAATTTTTTTTAGTAATCTATTTGTTAATTTACTAAATTTTTATAAGATATATATCAGTATTGCTTTTCCACACGCATGCATACACATCAATTACTAAATAAGATAACTTTTATATTTATTTATTTTTAAATAAAGCCAAAAGGGTATTTTCGGTAATGTCTACTATAGAGATGGATTGATGGGAATGAATTGTTCTATACCAAACACAAACACGGTAATAAAGTATTCCCAGTCATGTAATGTCGTATACCAAACACAGTATTGCAACATTCCCGGGAATCTTCATTCCCATCCTCATATTCCCGGGAATCCACCAATTCCTGGGAATTCTCCAATCCGCGTCTCTCCGCTGATTTATTGAGTTTTCTTTGCAGAGTTGAGCCAGTTCGACTGTCGGAGCTTTACCTGGCCTTATTTTGATCCCCCGATCTTGTCTCCTTCTTTTGTTATGATTTAAGTCAACTATCTTGTTCTGTTTGCAGTCCATTGGCTAGGGGTGCTCAGCTACTGCCTTCTAACTCTGTTTTTGTGCTGTTCTTATATGTCGCACCAATTAACTATCTGATATTTGTTGTTGCTTCACTGTCTCTGTTGTTTCATGCTGTGAGTGTTATATATTCTGAATGGCCGAGTCTTTTGAGCTTTCTATGCTATATGAGTTTCTTTTTTATTGATATTATGATTTTTTTTTTCTAAGATTCTGAGTATTTTAAGTTTTGTGTTCAGGATTTGTGCTTTCGAGACTTCCTGAAGGTCTCTCGGATGTGCTTTGTTCTCGCCTCGTCCCTATATGTTCAGTTCTTGAGGCTTTTCTTCTCCGCGCTCTATTTACTGGTTTATGAAGAGTTTTCTTCGGTCGCTGTCTCTGGTCTCCTATTGTTATGTTATTTATAGCTGATTCTTGTAGCTTCTTTGTATTTGGTCTGCTTTATCCTCGATGCTGTCTCAGCATCTATTGTCTGCTTCTTCCTGTATTTTTTGTATACGATGCACATTTCCCCTTGTTGACTGGCTGGGACTCTATTGAGTCCCATCCGATTGATAATAAAAAAGGGATGCCTCAGATTGACTTTGTTGATACACTGATGATCAGTTATAGAATGGTAGTAGTAATAGGAGTTAAGAGCAAGAAGTGTGTCTACATAAAAGTGTCTTGGTAGTTGGTAGATCAATTGGTCTTCTTTGAAATTAATTCGATGTTATGCATCTTTACACATGCTTGGATTGCTGGGGGGAGGCTGGTGCAGAGGTGCCACATTATGGCGTCACTGGACGATTAACATTTGGAACGTGCTTTTTAATGACTAATAAATGGAGTAGAGATCAATTCATGCTACGAAAGAACAAAACTTTATAGAAAATTGATCAAGACTAGTCTTCCTTCTGAACTGTACGTTTTCTAATAAATTTTCATATCATGTGGAATTACATGGTAGACTGGTGTTGGTCAGATAAGGTTTACTAACTGTAATTTCAACAACAGCGATATCCTTCTACATCTCTATAGTCATGTTAATGTCTGTCTTGATTAAGGATAATTTAGTATGATAATATAGAGATATGAGTGAAAAAAGAAAAAAAGAAAAGGGAAAAAAAATATAGAGATCTGAGTTCATTGAGGAACTGCTTTTATATCTCAGACCTGACTATTGGACTCTACAATGTAAGAACTACAACATGCATCAATATGTGAGCTCATTTGTTGCCATGAATCAACAAAGAAGAGCAGAATCTGGAACAAGAATAAGCTGCCGTGATAAAAACTTATAGTGTAGATCTTTGCTTCCTTGTGTTGTCTGCTTTGATCAAAACATATAATAGTGTTGATCTGTGTTTCCTTGTGTTGTCTTCCTTGACACACACACACACAAAAACAAAAAACAAAAAACAAAAAACAAAAAACAAAACAAACAAACAAACAAAAATATAGAGATCTGAGTTCTTTGAGGAATTGCGTGTTATATCTCAAACCTAACTATATATTGGACAACTAGAAGGTAAGAATTAATACATGAGTCAATATGTAAGCTCATTTGTAGCCGTGAATCAACAAAGGAGTAGAATCTGGAACAAGAATAAGCTGCCTTGATAAAAAAAATTATAATAGTGTAGATCTTTGTTTCCTTTTCTGAATGTGTGGATAATTTTTTTTTTGAAGAAAATGTGTGGATCATTGTTTTCGTGTGTAGTCTGCCTTGATCATATAATAGTGTAGATCTCTGTTTCCTTGTGTTGTCTGCCGTAATCAAAGCTCATAATAGTTCAGATCCTTGTTTCCTTGTGTTGTCATGATACGTTATTACACTACTGATTTTATAGTTTACAGTGCAATTATTAAGAGAGTAGCATGCAGTAAAGTAGGAGCTTCTATTACATTTACAATCTACATGAATGAGAAAAGAAGAAAAATACAAAGCAACACTAAAATGTAGCTTTTTGACTTTGAGGTAGGATTTTTTTTTATCTTTGTTCACCATGTTATATTCGTACCATAAACTTACCTTGGTCGCTATTTGAATTTGTTGCAGGTAAGCCCTGCTGTGTTCAAGATAGCAAACTACAATTGTATGCCAATTGGAGGTAAAACCCTTCTCGGATCTCTACATTCAATGGATTCTCTTCAATTATATTTCCTTTCGCTGTGATACATTACACTGCAAGGGAATTAAATTGTTTTTTATTTGGATAATTGATAAGTTGGGTGCACGCATATGTCTATTCAGTCTGTGTTTAAGTGTAGCTGCAATCTGGTTTTATTTAGTAACCAAGTACACTCACCCTTTTTTAGAGATTTGATAAATTCAACAAATGATAAAAAGGAATATGCACCAAAATGAATATATAATTATATACATAATATATGGTGAAGTTCGCGGGGGACCACTACCACTATTTTGAACACATCATGAGCAGCTAAAACCATTAATACGAACCCCATGAAATATCCAAACCACTCGTCTTGTTCTACACGCATAAAATGGCCTAATGTGAAAAATCAAAGTAGTTCATTTGTGTAGATTTATAACTGATGAGGGTAAAATTAGCAAACGGTCCGCACCGCTCGATCCTGACACGAATCTCAAAGTCATCGCACTTCTTTTTCTGGGCCGACTATGAGCCCGTTACCCAGGTCTAGCCTAGTGTGGGCCAGGTTGCACCCCCTAATCAGGGGGCCCGGAAACCTCCCCTAATCGGGTTCTTATGCCTATAAATAAAGCCCCATCTCTACAATAACCAGATAATCGCAATTTCAACCATTTGAGCTTCCCTTAATACCCTGGTTATTGACTTGAGCATCGGAGGGTCTGTCGTCGGGAGTCCTCCCAGTGTCTGAGACTTTTTTGAAGGTGTCCTACGCAAGACGAGCCACCCAGATCCACCACATCAGTCTCGCAGTAGAGTCATGTCGGAGGACGAGATCTGAGTTTCCTCTTTCCCAAAAGAACTCACACCCAAAAACAAGCAGCATCAGATGGATGCCGTCTGTGCAAAACCTAAATCCGAGCCTCTTTTCCAAATTCTACATCGTGGTAGACGACCCCTATGGCTCCTAGGACCAAAAAGACTCCACCCGAGGGTCAACCGTCTGACCCCCCACTTCCTCTATGCCGGACACGAAGTCGAACAACAACTCAAGGGTCCCAACAGCCACAGGACCAAGGATTACAGAAGCCCGTCCCGAGCGTTTCCTGCTCGGTGGCACGAAAAGTCTCCCAGCCATTGGTCTCCGACCTGGGAAACATCATTAGCAGTTGACAGAATGAAGACAATCTCCGAAACTGCCTCAACTGATACCAGAAGGGGGGGACACCTCGGATCGCAATCTCAGTCGAACTTGCCACTCTTCCCACGGTCAAGACAGGGAGCATAGCGGCTCCCAGAGGGACCACCGACCCTCCAACGACCGAGGGGATGGGGGTCACGTAACCAGGGCAGAGTTCCACGAATTTCGAGACAAAATCCTCTGAGCCATCCGAGGCGGGGCCCCACCCGACCAACCAATCGACCGAACCGAAGCGACCAAGCATGGGAACGACGAATCCCATGGATCAACTCGATCAGAAGGATGGGAAGACCCCATCCTCAAGTGAATTCTGGAAATGGAGGGTCGCCTTGCTCGGATCGTCGAAGGTGGAAGGCAGTCCGAACAGAGATGCAGGCCAAACAAGTCATTTTCCTCCTATGTTCCCGACGCGCTCGTCCCGAGGAGATGCAAGCCTCCAAGGTTTCAGACCTACAATCGAGAAATTGATCCTGTTGATCACATTAAGGGCTTCAAAACCCTCATGATGTTTCACATCGCCTCAGCTCCTCTTCTCTGTTATTCTTGGCCACCCTGAGAGACCCCGCACGGGAGTGGTTCACCAAATTTTTCCCCGTTCGATCTACTCCTTCGACCAGCTCGATGAGAGCTTCCTCGCTCACTTCGTGACCAGCCGAAAGGCTGAGAAGACGAGTGCCTCTTTGCTGGACCTCAGATAGAAGGATGGGGAATCCCTCTGAAACTTTGTCCAAAGGTTCATGGATGGGGTTCGATCGATCTCCTCCTTCGATTCTGGGATAGCAGTGGTAGCTTTCCGACACAATGTCCGCCATGACTCGTTGAAGGCCTCCCTAGCCAAGAAGCCCCCTACCGACTTTCTAGACCTTATCCACAGAAGCGAAAAATATATCCGGACGGAGGAAGCCTCCATCCCGATGGTCGGAAGGGATCCCCTACCAAAGGGAAGAGGAAAGCAGACAACTCTGAACTCACCAAGAAGACCCATAACGATGCCTCCGCGAGGGGACGTTTCCCCCCACCCCTGCGGTTCGACAAGTTTACTCCACTCAACATGAGTGTGTTTGCCATCATGATGGAAATCAATGGTGAAGACATACTCCATCACCCCCTTCGGTCCAGTAATCCCAATAGGAAGAGGACAGGAGGTACTACTGCCATTTCCTTTGGGACTATGGCCATGACACCGACAATTACCAAGCTCTGAAGGATGAAATTGAGGCCCTCATTCGGAGAGGGTACCTTGCCAAATTCACTCGGAATGGCCCGAGAGCCTTTCTGGCCTCTCACGGGCGAATAGACATCCAGAACAAGAGCTCGAACCCTAATACACCGATAACTTGGCCATCCTCCACTGGGTAGGCCCATGGGGGGAGAGTCTTGCTCCTCCCGCAAGGCCTTCATCCGGGAGGTAAACTCTGTTCATAATTGTCCCCCTCCCTGAGGCCTTGGATTGGTTGTCTCCTTCTGAATGAGGACCTCAAAGGCGTTCGGATCCCACACTACGATGCCTTGGTCATAAGTCGTGCGCTTTCCAACCACGAGGTGTTCTGCATCCTCGTCGACAATGGAAGTTCGGTGAATATCTTGTTCCTAGCGGCCTTCAAAGCCTTGTAGCTCTTCTGGGAGAGGGTGAAACCAGCAGGGTACACCCTCCATGGCGTCTCTGGTGCTTGGTTCTAGATTGAGGGGGTTGTTACCTTGGACGTCACCATCGGGAGGGTTCCGACCTCCTGAACGAAAGCAATGGACTTCATGGTGGTCAGTGTTAAAGCTACCTATAATGCTACTCTGGGCCGACCTGGCCTTGCCTCCCTCTAAGTGGTACCCTTGACCTACCACATGCGCATGAAATTACCGACCAAGTCTAGGGTGGGAATCATCAAAGGGAACCAGGAGGCAGCCCGGACCTGTTATACCGCCACGGTGGGAGGCACTATCCTACCTCTTAATGCGGTTGAGCTTCCGTTGGTCCAGAATTCAATAGTTACCAAGCAGGTGGACGACGGCGAGGTTCATTTATCAGGTCAAGAGCTTCCAACGGGAAGACCCACACAGGGTCTCTAAAGTGGTATAGCTAGTTGCATACCAACTTGAAGACCCAGGGGGCAGGCTAGTTGAGAGGACCTAGAATTAGACTATTTGATGAAATTCCACGAAGAGCCCTAGGTGTCCGCACTTATAAAATGACTCTTAAAAGTTGATCCATGTACTTGCCTTAAGCTGTCAATGAATAGAATTTAATTTTCATTCCAAATTCAAGTTTTCCAGTTACTTGGTATAAGTGCTTGAGGCCCAGACCCATTCCTTCAAAGATAACCCCCTCGGGGTCAACACCCGATGCCGAAGGCTTCAAGCCAAATATCCTGGAAGGATATCCTCCGATAACCCCCACGGTGTTGGCATCCGATGCTGGAGGCTTCAATGCTAAAAAACCCCTTGGGGATGGCATCCATGGCTGAAGGCTCCAATGCCAAAAATCCTCGAAGGATCCCCCTCATGGTGCGGATCCGAAGGGTACCTCTCGACGTGGTAGAAATAATGCACAGACCACACAGATGAACAAAGAATCAAGACAAAAATGCATTTCATTAAAAAGAAAAACAGTTACAAAAGGGGCGGTGGCCAGTTCGCATTTTGGCAATTATGACATAACCAGCTAAAACTACCACCCATGCCCTATTGCACTCGTCTCGCACTTCAGCACCGGCTGAGGTCGCTGGTCGCGCACCCTGTAAGTCATCTCGCACTTTAGCATCGGCTCACGAGCAGCTTAGCCCTGGCTCATTGCCAACTCCCATGCCTCGAGTGCAGAAGAGGCACTACGCATGCCCCAAGCGCAGAGGTGGCAGTCCGAGATGGAAAGAGATGATGATGAAGGGAGCCAACTAGACCAGGCAAGGCGACAGCCCCATATAGAAGATTGACTCTCCATGACAAAAAGGAAGGCATCGTGCATACCCGGCCCCGACGGCGACTCCCTTAGGTGGGGAGAGTTCTCTCTGAGGAAGGGAACTTTCATCCCTGCCCCCGGCTAGAGACATCAGATCCTGAATCTGAGATACCACTGCTGACCCTAAGAAGGAGTACTCATCTCCTTTCTGAGCCTCGGTGAAGCAGCACCATCAGCACGAGGGGCCCCTGTAACATCTCGTAAAATAAAATGTATTTTTGAAATTATTAAATAATATTAAATTAGTGAAATTGACTATTTTGACCATTTTCTTAAAATTGTTGTTGCATATGCAAAACACATTCAAAGTTAGAAATTTTGGATTTCTCAAAAGTTGGTTTTCAATAATTGATGTCCCTCGACGATAAACACATTGATTTTTGAAATTTTTCAAGAAAATTTAGTTGGTTCCACATTCAACCCTCCTCCTCCAGATCCGCTCCCTCCTCTCAACCTGCCCCCCTCCTTTGGTTCGTTGTGTAGATCTCCCTTAGATCTACACACCCATAACCTTGTTTACAATCCACTTCATTGTCCACCCCCCTCCCCTCCTGCTTCGGGTCTAGTCGTGCTTGCTTCTGCCTTCTTTTGCTGCTTCTCTTGGGCCTTCTCGAGCTCCGATCTCCGGCTGAGTATCCGGACCGCCTCGTCAGTACTTTCCTGACCTGCTTTTTCATCTGCCTATCACTGTAAGTTCTATGATTTTGCTTTTTTGGGGGTTTGCTGATATTTTGTAGATCTCAGTATTATACTTTGTCTTCCCCTCTCGTTTCTTCTTTAGTTACTTTCTTTGCCGCTTGATCGGTGGTTCTGTTGTATTGTTTTCCTTTGTGGTTCGGTGTTCTCTCTCACTCTTTGTTCGGTGCGGTGAAGCATCATTCTACAGACCCTTCATAGGGGATCTCCTTCCCCGTTTCTTTTAAATACCCTCTGCCGCTGTATCTCCTATTTCTGAGGTTTTAGACCTCTGGTTTTTTTCTTTTGGATTGTTTGTGGTTTTTGCATCTCCCTTACTGTGCATTGGGTAGTTCCTTCCCCTATTTCATTCAGATTTCCTCTCTCCATTCTCAATTCGATTTCTCACCCTTTTCATTTCTGGGTTTTTTGATATTTTGGATCTGGGTGTTTTGCATTTTCACTTTTGCTTAATATCTACAGTAGCTGTTTTTTGTCCTTTCCATATTTCCCTTCATTTCCCCCCTTCTATCGGGGCTCTGGGCCGTATTATGGACCAAACGTGGGTACAAGTTGTTAAAAAGAAATTAAAAAAAGGAAACGTTCTCTTCCCCTACCCCATTGGGCCTGCCCTTAGTTCGGCCTGCTAAGCAGAATGTTCTAGGCAAGGCGCTCTACTCTCTTCTACGCGCTTCTCACTCCCAATCCTCTTCATCTTCCCATCTTCACTTCCCCTCTCCTTCTTCAGCCTTATGCTGCTATCGCTGCCTTTAGCTAGGGCACTTCAAGGCTTTCTGCTCTTCCAATATGAAGTGCTTATTCTACCTTAAGTCAAGACATTCTCGTAACCGATGTTTCTCTCTTCAACAACTTCTGGGCCTTTCCTTCGGTGTTCCTATCTCCGACCAAGTAATAGCGGCATTGGACTTTGCTACCCTCCAAGCTCAGCTATCGGAGTTGAATGTTCCCAAATCCAAGAGAGCAAAACTCTCGGTTGAGTCCGCTCTCCTCCCAACCCCTCCCGTTTCTCATCGCATTCCTGCTACAATACCCATCATCTCCACTTCTCAGTCTACTCTCCCTCCTACCTCCATCTCACTGTCGCTTCCTAAGTCCTCAGTTACTGGACTTCTAGCGTCCCTTGTGTATGTGCCCTCACCTGAGATCATTACCAAAATGAACAAAATTGATTGTTATAGAGCTGTCACTTTCAGCAGTGGGTCCATCTCCAACTATTCTTTGGATTTGTTCCTTTGTAATTCATGCAATGTGCATGAATGGACTTGGGCAGTGAACGCGTGTTTGAACGGGGATGTAGTTATCAACTACCCTTCACCCAAAGTTCTCGAAGATCTAATTGCTATAAAAACGTTCACCTTTGGATCCGTCAGTCTCACTATTCGGAAATGGGCTCATCAAGGTTCCCCTCCCCTTTCTCTTCTCCCGTCGCCTATCAGGGTTACTCTCTTAGGCCTCCCGCCCTTTTGTGATTCTCCTCGTATTTTCGTTGATATGGCTAAATGCATAGGCAATTTGACATGTACTTCCTCTTTCTCACTGTTGGCTTCTGGATGTCTTCAAGTTGAAGCGGAGTTTCTATATCCTCCCATCCAGGATAAAGTGCAGTCTTATACTCTGAGGGTTGGTCAATCATGTTACTCTGTTTTAGTTAATTACCATGATCTTCACCAAGTTGTGCCTGTTCAAGCTCCTTTGCAATTGGAAGCCCCCAAAGCTTCATTTTCTATTGACGCGGTCTCCAAAAAGTTTGCTGTTGGTGGTTCCTCTTCTCAAGCTTCCCCATCGATTAAGCCGAAGGGAGGTCAGAGAGCTACTTCAAACAAAAAAAATTTCCCTATTCAGTGCAGAAATATTGCTCCTCTCTCCACTTCCACTATATAGACTTTTAAGCCACCGAATTTGGTGTGATTAACCCTGACATTTCATCTCAATCAGCTGCGAAGTCTAACCCAACTGTGACTACTCGTTCAGCTGCTATGCAGTCACCTCGTCCCGCATCCTCCTTTTTGAAGGTTCTGTAATCTACTGCCCTTACCTCTACCGTAGCTCCTCCTCTGATCCAACCTATTCCTAAGGTGTCTAATTTTGACTCTACATGGCCGGAATGGGAAGCCAATCCCAACTTCTCGCATGACTGGGATCAATTTGTTAAAGGGGTTCACGGCTCTTCTACTTCAGCCCTCCCTGTTAAGCAGACTCCTTTGAAAGTTGATCCTACTCTTGCTCTGAAGTCAGATTCTTGGGTTGATCAAGATGATCTTCTAGCTGATGATGTTGTGGAGCTTGCAAACCTCCCCTCTCAACACAAGGTACTCCTCTTCAGTACTCGTTATGTTTTTTCTGTTTATACTTTGTCTGTTACTTCGTTTATTTGTTACTGGGTCGTTTGCATTAGATCTCAAGTCTCTTCTCCCCCTAGTTTCCCTCTGTTCGACTGGATAGCGTCTTTTTTTTCTGATGTTCTGTGATAGAGAATCTGACTCCTTTCCATAAGGAATTCGATTCTCAGAGATGTGTTTTACAACTTTCTTCATCCCTCGTTCTCTTTACTTATTCCTTACTCTATTCATAGTCAACGGCCACTTCCTCCCCCCCTCCCTCTCCCGGTCATCAAGAGCCTCCAAGTTCTGACCTTAAGTCATCGATGCAGGGGCTTCTCCCCCCCTTCTTCCTCTGTTGTTTACAACTCTCCTGTGTTACACCATTCTTCGCAGGCATAGTTGGTTCAGGGATCGATCCTCTTCCCATTTAATCGGCCTAAGTGTCTTCACTCATCCCCGAATTACAACTCTTCCTTACCTATTATCCGTTCGAGTGCTCGGATTCGGGCTAAAAAGTTTCTCATTTATCTGCTGAATCGAAGGCTTCTTTAACAGCTCAAATCCATAATCTGGAAATTCCCCCACCCGTCCCTGACAATCCCACCCATTCTTCCTTAGGTTCGATTTACCAAGTCCACTTCGACTCTTTATCGAACCCTGATATGCTTTCCATCGTTACCAATATGGGTTTCGTGGTTCATTCGGACCATGTATCGGACTTTGAGATTATATGCCAACGTGAAATTGCTATTGCTTCTGAGTCTTATCTTGCTCATGATTAGTATTTCTTGAAATATTCGGGGTTTGTGGTGTGAGTCTAAACAACATGCTTTATTCCAGCTCATCTTTTCCTCCCACTGTGACATTATTTCCATTCAGGAATCTAAACTAGAGTCTACCTCCCCCGCTTTACTCCGTGCTATAGGTGGGTCCTTTATTTCTAACTGGATCCCATTAGACGCTATAGGCACGTGGGGTGGTATTTTTTTTGGTTTTAAAGACTCCTGTTTCTCTCTGATCTCGGTTCATCGTTTAACCTTTTTTTTTACCGTTTGCCTCCATTGGCATGAATTCAATCTACCCTCACCGTTGTCTCAGTTTATGGCCCCTCCTCCTCTGACCGTCGTAACTTATTCTGGAATGAATTTCAGTCTTTCCAGAACTGCATTAACGGCCTCTGGGTGTTCTGTGGTGACTTCAATGTGACCAGATTCTCCCATGAAAAATCTGGCAATGCCTCTATTGGTTTAAGACTCCTACCGCTTTAATGACTGCATCCGTTCACTTAACTTAACCAATCTTCCTCTAAATGGCAAATCATTCACTTGGTCTAATATGCGTCTTTCGCCTTCGATGGCTAAACTAGATCGTTTCCTTGTCTCTTTTGATTGGATTTCCTTCTTTCACAACACTTTCTCTTGCACGTTGCCGAATCCTATTTCTGACCACGTTCCTATTGCCTTGCATTCGAACTATAACTTCGCTTAACCTTTCAAATTCCGTTTTGAAATGTTTTGGTTGCAAGACAAAATTTCATGAATCTCATCACCGATTGCCTTTCAGCAGTTACGGGATCCTTCGGTCTCAACTGCATCTTGCTTAAGCTACACGCTATCAAACATGGTTGCAAGATCTAGCGCAAAGAGCGCTTTGCCAACGCATTTGGCCTTAAGCAATTCTTTCTTGCCTCCATTGAATCCATTGATAAGCTTGAAGAACTTGGCCCAATCTCTGACTCTCTCCGTTTCGAAAGCACTTCTTGTAAGCGTGAATACACTGCCCTCCTTCATAATGATCACATCAAATGGGCTCAGAGAGCCAAGATTTGTTGGCTCAAGGAAGGGGATGGTAACACAGCCTTCTTCCATAGTTTTTCTTCGCATCGTCAACGATGCAATAGAATTTTGTCCATTATGGATAACAATCTTGAACTTACTTCTGATTCTCAATTTCATTTTGTGTGCCTTAATTTTTATAAGAACCTTGTGGGAGCCTCTAAACCTCGTTCCATCCAATTAAACTGGGCCCAACTCTATGGGCAGGAATCCCATGATCTGTCTTCTTTGGAAGCCCCTTTTTCCCCAGAGGAGATAAAATCTGTTGTCTTCTCACTAAAAAGTGATTCTGCTCCAGGCCCTGATGGATTTCCTGCCTTTTTCTTCCAAAAGTTCTGGGAGCATCTCAAAGATGATCTTGTAGAGATGTTTGCAGAGCTGCATCAAGGCTCATTCTCCTTTGATCTTATCAACTATGCGCATATTGTACTCGTGCCCAAAATTGTGGGAGCTAATTTGGTTACTTAGTTTCGACCAATTAGCCTTCTTAATTCCACGTTCAAGATCATTATGAAAGTTCTCTCTAACCGTCTTAGCAGCGTCATTTACCCCTCATTGATCTTGCCCAGACAGGTTTTATTAAGGATTGCTTCATCCTTGATAGCGTGACTTCAGCTCAAGAAATCATTTCTGAATGTCACAGGTCCAATTCGGAGGGCATTATGATAAAACTAGATTTTGAAAAGCCTATGACAAAGTTAGTTGGAATTTTCTTTTTGATATCCTCCTCCATCGAGGCTTTGGTCCTAGGTGGATCGCCTGGATTAAATCCAGTCTCTTCGCTGGTACTTCATCCATTCTGATTAATGGATCGGAAGGCTACAAATTCAAATGTAAGTGTGGTCTCCGACAGGAAAACCCCATTTCCTCCCTTTTATTCACTCTTGTGGCAGTTGTATTCAGTAGACTGCTTTGTAATGCTTGGGATGCTAATGTCATAGAAGGACTAGGCAGTTCCCATAGTTCTCGTGGTGTTCTTAACTTACAATATGCTGATGACACTATCATTTTTGCCAAACCTAATGGATGTACACTCCGTAATCTGAAACTCCTTTACATCTTTGAAAGCGCTTCTAGTCTTTTGATTAATTTTCAAAAATCTTCGGTCCTCTGGCTTAGCGGCTCTAACAATCGCCAGTTTGAGATTGTGCAATTCTTCAATTGTGCGTCTTCTTCTTTTCTGGTTACGTATTTTGGCATCCCTTTACGATGGGGAAGCTTCATAAATCGGATTGGCTTCCGATGATCGACAAAGATGAATCTAGGCTCAATGTTTGGTCTGGAAAGCAACTCTCTAGAGGAGGCAAATTTATTTTGGTGAACTCGGTCCTCTCCTCTATACCTCTATATATGATGTCTTTTTTTTACGTTCCTTCGTGGGTTATCAAGAGAATTGATCAGATTAGAAGCAACTTCTTCTGGACTGGTGCTAACTCTTATAGACCTGGCTCGCGTCTCTGTAATTGGAAATTGATCTGCACTGCCAAGGTAGATGGCGGCCGGGGTATTCTTAACCTCAGAAACCAGAACCTGGCTCTTTTAGGCAAATGGCTTTGGCGTATTCTCAAAGAGGACCAGTTGCCCTGGGCTCGATTGATTACTCACAAATGTTTTCAGCATCACAGGGTTTCGGACTTTCGTCCCTCTCTCTCCTCCAGAGCCTTTCCATTCTGGAAGGGAGTGTGGAAAGTAGCGGCTCCTTTCCAATGTAGTATTAGTCATGTTTGTGTGGAGAACACCAACACCAAATTCTGGTTGGATCTTTGGATTGTTAATATTAAGATGGCTTTGGCCATTCCAGCTCTCTTTCAGAACGTTCTCAACCCCCTTGCTACAGTGGCAGACTATCTGTTTGTCCATAACGGCATTAACACTTGGCATATCCCTTTCGCCAATGCTCTCCTTCCCTCTCTTCTAATGGACTTCAATCTTCTTTCCTCTAGCTTGGATAACTACCCCAGGCATCCGAAGGAAGATGTTATCTGGCGATGGACCAGTTCCGGATCCTTCTCGATCCGACTCTTTTATAACATCCTTAACCACGGAGGCCTCAAGTCGCCCTTCGCTAAGAGTATTTGGAGTTGTTGTGCTCCGCTTAAGGCTAAAACACTTTCTTGGCTAGCTATCAAAAAAAAGCTCCCCACTGTGGAGGTTCTCAGCAAAAGAAACCTTGCTATAGGTCAACTTTGTTCCTTGTGTTCACAGTGTCAAGTTGATGTGGATCACCTTTTTGTTCATTGTGCTTTTACTAGATCGCTATGGCAAATCAACGTGATTGCCTGGCAGGTCTCCTCTCTCCATATCTCTTTCTTATCTAGTTGGGAGACTCATATTGTTAGGAAACGAGTCCGCAAATCATGGGTGCTTTTTGTCACGGCTATTATCTGGGTCATTTGGAAGGAAAGAAACTCGCGCATTTTTTCCAACAACTCCAAACCTATCAATTCAATTATAGATGAGTTCATCTTCTTCTCTAACCACTGGTCCTCTGCTTTACCTCAACATAAAATACAGGCTTTACACCTTCATCGGCTAGATGAAGCTGCTCAGTTATTTCATTCTACTAACTCTCTATTTACCAGTGTGCTTATTAACAACCCGTAATGTAGTTCTGTTTGCACCTTTTTTTCATTTCGACTATCTCTTTCATGCTACCCGGTTATTCTTACCTTTTTCGTTCCTTCTTCTCCTATGCTATGCAGGCTTGAGACTGTCTCGGCTTCGTCTTTCCGACTGTAGGCTGTTTATCTAGAGATTCTGATTCTGTTTAGCATTGTCCTTCTAGGCAGTGGGCTTACTTTTTGTTCTTTTGGCTTTCAACTTCTTTTATTTTGTTCAGCCAAAGTAGCTTACTCGTAGTTCTTTAATTTAATTCTCTATGTTAATTAATACGTGTTTTATGTGTTGCTTTCTATTTGCTTCTTTTATTTTCTGCATTTCATGCAGCATCGCTTATTGCTCCCTAGTTCTTCTTTTGTTAGCTGACGTTTCTTACTTATATTGAGTGTGCCCCTCAGTAACCAGTAACCTGGGTTTTTCCTGTGTTTGGTACCACAGGTGCTTGCTTATTCTGTTGGGTTCTGGCAGTTTAGGTTGGGCTTCCTCCTAGACTGTTTAAGTGATGGTTCTTTGGCCTTTCAGGCTCTTTTTATTGTGTTGTCTGTGGTTGTTATTATGGCTCTCTACAGGTGGCTTCTTGAGCCTTTTGGTGTTTTTTCTTCGTTGGGTCGGGATACTCTGTTCTGACCTCCAGTGTTAGGGTTGTGGAGTGTTCGGTAGCTCCTCCTCGCATGTTCAGTTAGCCGTCACAGTGTTGATGGGTGTTCAGCTGCGCTGGCACACCTACCGGCGCCGGCTGCCTGGGTGGTACTGTTCTGACGGTTCGTTCTTTCCTTTTCGGTGTTGCAGACACATGATTTGGCCTTGTTTGCTTGTTCGGCAGTTCAGCTCTTCTCCTCTCAGCGCTCTTCGGCCATTCGACTGATAGAAAGTGTATCTTGTTTAGTTAGGCATTGCTTTTTGCTTGTCTGTTTTGTTCCTAGTTGTATTTTGAGTTGTCTCGATTTTACAGCGCGTAAAATTGACGGTTGTTGTACGAATTACTTTTCTTATTTATATAGTAGGCTGGGGCGTTAAAGCCCTATCCTTGATTATCAAAAAAATAATTGATGTTCCTCATTTAGGTATGATATATTTTAATTTTCAGATTACTTGATTAAAGAAACTCATTTTTTGACTCTGTGTTGATATAACATATTTTTAATGAAAAAGTGACATTCCGGCCGTAAAAGAGCTAAAAATTAAATCAAAATTATTTTCTATTAATGATACATAATTTTAAATTAACTTTTTTGATTAATTTGGCTATTTTATGAAATTGTCGTTGCACGTGCAAAACACGTGCAAATATGTTTGAAGTGCAAATTTCTACTTTTGAATTTCTGAATAAATTCATCTATTTATAATCGAGTATATTCTAAATTTTGGGACTTTTCTGACTAAAGAAACTATTTTTGTAAATACTTTGAAAGAAAAGGATTTTTGCGCAAAATATCGTTTGGAGTAAGAATTCGAATTTAAATTTTGTTGTGCTGTTTTGGTAGGCTGTTCTGGTAGTGGGGAGATTGAGGGGGAGGGAGATTTTATCCCTCTAATTTGATTTTATTTTATTTTATTCTCTAATTTGATTTGATTTGATTTTATTGAGTATAAGTATATATATATATATATTGGGATTTGGAGGCTTTATTGCAAATATTTTTCTTGGGGAAATATATATATTGGGATTTGGAGGCTTTATTGCAAATATTTTTCTTGGGGAAATAAAAATTCAGAAAAATTATTTGGAAAATATAATCTTTATTAGTAAATAATAATTCTAAATTTTCTAGATTTTTATGAATAATTTACAAATATTTCAAAGTGAAGGACTTTTGTGTAAAATTGCCACTCAGGGGCAAATTTTTGAAAACTTAAATTTCTGGGCTGCACATGAGGGACCAGTCAACTAGGGTGTTCAGGGGAGATTAAACCTTACACTAATTTATTTAATTAACTACTTGATTTGGAAAATTTATATATATGTGTAAATATTTAGTTTTGGAGGGGGTTTTGTAAACTCTTCGCAAACCCTAGGATCTCGACCCTCCCGGCCTATATTAGCAACAGCAGCAGCCTCTTCTCTGTTGTGAACAAAAATATCATCTTCTTTATTATTTCTTGGAGTTTGGAGCTTGGATCATTGGATTTTTGCAAGGAGGAGGAGGGCGAGCTTTCTTTCTTCTTATTATTATTATTCTTCAATTGATCTTCTTTGAGGTGAGTGGTACTTCTTGTCTCTTGATGTATTTTTATCATTATGATGAATCTAGTAGAGATCATGCTAGGGCTTGTTGTGAAATTGTAGATCTATGTTTTGGTAGTTTGATCATGATTAAAAGATGAGTTGATGGTTGTTATGCATGATGAATGAACTTTTAGATGTTTATATGAAATAAAGATGAAATTGTGAGATGATCATGTTTTATTAATCTTGAATGTTAAATATTGATGATGCATGAAAGATATAATTTGGGGTTTATAAAATTGATTGGATGATCATAGATTTAATTGTAGATGATGGAGATTTGTAGAGATGATTAGAACTTGTTGTATGCTCTTAAACTCATGCTTGATTAATTTTAAAGTTGAGATCATTCCATGTTATTCGTTGTTTTTAATTATTAAAAATCCAAGGTTAATATTAGGGTTTGAATAATTGCTGTATAGATCGAAATTAATTTGTCTTGAACAAAGAAGTTGTTTATGCATGAAAGATTAATATTTTGTTCAAAGAAATAAATTTAATGAGAACATATGTGATCCTAGATGTTGGATCTTGGTGTTTAATTCAAGAGGCATGTTTTAAAAATTAAAAGATGAGATTTTTTAATGTGTATTTCGATATTTTAATACAAATAAAATTCTTGATGATAAACCCTAATTGTTGTGCATGCAAAGTGTTTAAGGAAAGTAATTTATATGAAAAGAATAAAAATCAAAATTTATTGGGGGCTAGGATTTTGAAATTTTTTATAATAAAAAAAAATAGGGTTATCCTCGGGTGAACAGTAGCCCGAGGGTTACTGTTCAAACCCGAACAGTGCAGGTCTCGGGTGAACAGTAATCCCAGGGTTACTATTCAGATCCGAATAGTAAAAACAGCAGCAATTTGCTTTTTTTCGGTTGGATTTTTTGGGTGTTTTGAGTGGGTTTTTATTTGTGGTTTATGTGCTATGGTGGGGTAACCTTATTACATATATAGATATGCATATATATGTGTTTAATCTAATATTTGTGTGAGATTTGATTGAGTTTTGATAGAGTTTCGAAGTTAAATTTCATGTTTTGTTGAATCTAGTTGCAAGTTTCTAATATATTCAAGTAACGTATTGAGAAAGTAAATCTATGTTTTTTTAGATTAAATTCTCAGTTTTGAGGGATTATATATTCAGTTTTTAAAGATGGAAACTTTGAGATCAAAAGGGGATATTTTCAGTTTCTAAAAGAGGTAAATTTCAAATTTTTGGAATAAAGAATTTCAGATTTTTGGGACGAGATCTCACATGATTAAGAGGCTCGTTCAATTGAATTGAATGAATTTCTAGTAGAATTGATTGAACTTTATGAATGAATGGAAAGTGTATTTAGAAGTGGATTTTTTAAGAATTTTCGTGAGTTGGATATGTTTCCATATATAAAAGAGTCTTTTATGGCAGTATCAGATGATTTAAAGAAATTTGATTAAAGAAGAGTATTTTGTATAATTAAACCAAGTCGGGTTTTGATTTGAGGATTAGGGTTATGATATCGACCCTAGAAAGATTGTTGAAAATATTTTGAGTTATAAGACTCTAGAGGTTGAGTGTGACCCTAGCATGCCAGCAAATGAGATTTTGTGGAATTTGGCCAGTGGGGCATTTATTATTGATTTAGTAGAGTTAAGTCCAGTAAGGTGCACCAACTCTAGGGGAAAACTATGATTTTATTCAATTGAATATAATAAACATAAGGACAAGCACTAGTGGAGATGTGATGGAACTTAGGCAATGTAAGTATGGGCTTTGTTTCAGTCAGGCAGATGTATTTCGGGACTGTAACTTTGTCTTTCTAGTATGTTCGCATAGTACACTTGGACAGTCTGGCAGGGTGCATTCCGGGACTAGGGTCTATTTGCAGAATGTACGATATGTTTGCGTAGTACACTTGTACAGTTGGACAGATGTATTCCGGGAGTGGGGTCTAATTGCGGAATGTACGGCAATGAGGTGATTCTCCAGAGTTAGAGCGATGCTTACGGGGTGCTTGCGTGTTTACACTTGTACAGCTCGGCGGGATGCATACCGGGGCTGGGGTCTATTCACGAAGTGTCTAATCTTGTTTCTGTCACGTAGTAGGTTAGTTGCATAACGTGGGATTGAACCTTATAAAGTGGAGAACGATAAGGGCTTGCACCAGACCTATATAGTATGGGATGCATAAAATCCGACAAGTATGCATTAGAAATCATCATATGCATTTGTGTTTCTTGACTTGTTTTATGCATGCTTGCTTTCTATTTTCATCTCATACACTTGACACTTAGCCTACCTCTACTTGTTGTTTTATGCTTCTTTCAGTTGTTCTATGTTATACCTATTATTCTTTCTGCATCATTTATTATTGCTATATTAATATGCATCAAGTTTGTGATTGCAAGATGTAGAAGTATCACTATTACTATAATTGATGTCAGTTGCATTTAACTGACATGCCCACTTTCAATAGACTTTTGCAGGTTTTTAGTTATGGATAGCATTGGTTCAAGTAAAGCTTGGAGTATAAATGAAAGTTGAAAATTCACCGTGTTGTAATAAGATTGTAATTAACAGGTTTAATTCCGTTGTGTTTTTGTGACAAGAGATGATGTAATAAAAAGTTTTAATTTCCTTGTATTTGATACAGTTTTTATGATTACATTGAAGTTGATTCTGGAATTTGTGCCACTTATTTCTAAATTTTTTCCCAGCCGAGAAGGCCTAGCAAGTACCGAAGGAAAAGAATAGAGCAACGTCGCTGCCCCCCGGTACCCAGTGGGAAATGCTTAAGGTCTCAAAATCAAGGACAATGAGGGGTCCCCTGACAAAACACCGATCCCGGTGGGGTCGAGCCCAGCCCCTCTTGCCACTTCCCCACCGCCCTCGGTCAGCGGAGGGGTCTTGGGGTTGTTCATCGCAGGCCCCGCCGCTGAACGCCAAGACATAGCAAGTGGAGAATGGGATTCAAAAAAAGGTGTGAATCCCCCATCCACCAGCAAGGACTTTATAGACGCCACATAAAGCTCCCCAACTGGTTGCATTTACTGCGGGTGACACTAAAACTCCCTAGGTGCATTCAATGAGTCAACGGGTGATGCAAGCAAACACATGCCACGTCACATGGCCGGTGAGGCTCAGATAGACTTCGGGGCGTATGACCCAAGGCTGACCCTCATGAATCCTCGCAGGCCTAAACCTACGCCCTCCGCATGGTATCCGAGGCTGACCCTCATGAGCCCTCATATGGCCTCACATCGCCGACTATGGAGGTCCCAACACTTAATTATGGTTAGCGCTTAACTCACGAGATTAACAACAACCGCAATTCCTAGGAACATGACGCAAGCAGGGTTGTGTGACCACCCGAGCTGGTTGACAGTCACAAGAGGAATTACGAGGTGGACTTCTAATTTTGAGCAGATGGTCCGATGATCTAAAGCAAAGAATTAACAATTCAAAAACCAGAAGGCAATCCAGTTTATTTCATCATGCAAACAAGTACAAATGCGGTGGCCAATCCACGAAAAAGGCAAAATACAGGTGACCTAACTCTTTACGTTGGAGACAGGGACCTCCTCCTCAACTGGGGGGGGGGGGGGGGGGGGGGGGGGGGGGGTGGATGATCAGATCGTGGTTCGCCATGTTCTCCCCAACCTTGGGGTTGACCCTTTCATTGCCTGACTTCGGGGGAAGGTCGCCGAGATCGATCCCCGGGTGCTTCACCTCAACATCTTTAAGGGCTCTCCCATTCCCTTTGTCCTCGGCCTCCACAACCTCAGCCATGGCCGCATCATACTCCTTCTTCAACCTCGCCGCCTCCACCTGCCAAGTCCCCTTCTCGGGGATCAGCCGGCCCCTCTCCTTCGAGAGTTCCGCTCGAGCCTCTCTTTCCTTGGCCAAGTCTGCCTTTAGCAGTCCTATGCGCTCCTGGAGGTCACCGGCCCTCGAGAGGAGTTCAGCCTCGGCAGCCTCTTCATGTCGCACACTCTAATGAAGCTGGTCCCGTCTCCTCTTCTGTTTGGCCAAATGAATGGTCGCCTGCACAAAATTGTCAAGACGCACTTAGTCACATAAAAGAGTAGAAATTACGGTAAGGATGTGAAAAGTTTACCAGAACCGAAGCCTGTGCCCAACTGGCGAATATCTCCTTTTGGGTCATGCCCTCAAAATCGGCAAGGTTGCGGGGACTGGCGAGATGGGATATCATCTCCAATGCAACAGTCCGGCTGACCGAAACCTCTGTTTCCTTCATAGACCACGAGGGAACCCATACTTTCACTGGCGTAGGAGGTTTGGCCGAGGTTGCGACACCGGATGTGGGCAACGAATGAGTTCTTTTCCCGTCCTTCTTGATAGTTGATCCGACCACCTTAGACTTTGGAGAGCCTGCCCCTTTCGCCTTCTTGGCCTGAACTTCTCGAGGTCTCCCCCTCGAGAACCTTGATGTCAGTCCCAGTCTTCATCCTCACCTCCACCTCCTGAGCTCTCTCGGCCCTTATCTCTTTACGCTTCACTATTATGAGCTCAAGATCCACCATCTTCAATAGTCTCGGTCGGACGACATGCAATTAGAGAAATGAAAGTGGAAGGAAAGCGAGTGAATATGACCAACAGCTGAGGTTGTATATATAGAAGTGGGACATCGATTACCACACCAAGGATATGATCACACATGGAAATGCGAGCACATGTCAAGTGCACGCTTCCTCCATCTCGGAGCAGCATCTGATATGGAGCATCATGAAGAAAGTTCAAGGCACCACCAATTCACCTTTTCCTCGGAGTGAACCGAGGCCGAGCTTCAAAGGAGGAGTTCCCTCCCATCAGCACGACTTCCGAGCCTAAGCCTCAAAGGGGAGTTCCCTCCCCTCAGCACAGCTTCCGAGGTCGAATATCAAAATGAGAGTTTTGCCCCCTCTCAATAGTATGGACTGGGTTATAATGACTCATTCAGTCCAGTGGCGAAGATCACGACAGTCGAGTTCTGATTGCTTTAGCAACAAGTAAAGCATGGAAGTTGTGGTATATGGACGTGAACAATGCCTTTGTACATGGAGAAGTGGATCGAGAGATATATATATGGAGCAGCCCACATGATTCATGAGTAAAGAAAAGCCAGAGTAGGTTTGCAGGTTAAGGAAGGTGATATATGGGCTAAAGCAGACACCCAGGGCATGGTACGACAAGATAGTAGAGTTCCTTTTCCAGTGTGGTTACTCTCTAGCTCCATCAGACTCGAGTTTGTTCATGAAGAATGAAGGTGGTAAAATAACAACAGTGCTAGTCTACGTAGATGACTTGATCATCTCCTGAGATGATGAGGTAGAAATTCGGAGGACCAGGGAGAATCTCTCTATCCGATTTCAGATGAAGGATCTCGGAGAATTTAAACATTTTCTTGGGCTCGAGGTTGACCGTACAAGAGAATGGATATCTCGGCCAACATAAATATGCAAAGGATCTATCGTCCATGCATGGGATTATTAACTGTAAGCGTATCTCTAAACCTATGGAGACCAACGTTAAGCTATGTGCACACGAAGGAAAAGATTTAGACGACCCAACACTGTATCGATAACTTATTGAAAGTCTTATATATTTAACAATGACAAGACCGGATATCGCCGTTGCAGTTGGAGTAGTGAGTCGATACATGCAGAACCCAAAGAAGCCTCACTTGGAAGCCGACCAGAGTATCTTAAGGTATGTGAAAGAAACAATTGACTTTGGTCTCATGTACCGCAAAAACAAGGAATGAAGTAGCCGGTTATTGCGATGTCGACTATGCTGAATATTACAACACCCGAAGATCTATTGCCGGCTATGCCTTTAGTCTGGCGTCAACATCCATTTTGTGGTGTAGCAAGAGTAATGTACAGTGTCACTGTCAACCACAGAAGCAAAGTATCGATCAACGACAATAGCAGCTCAAGAAAGCTCATGGCTGATGCAGTTGTTGAAAGATCTACATTAGCTGATAAATTACTTTGTTCGTCAATACTGTGATAATTTATCAGCTATCAAATTTGTAGAAGATCCAGTATTTCACGAAAGAACGAAGTATATAGAAGTACAACATCATTTCTTGATAGAGAATGTACTAAATGAAGAAATTTGGATGGAGCCGATCAAGACCGAAGAGCAAGTAGCAGATATTTTCACCAAAGGACTGAACTCATCAAATATTATTCCAAACTTACACCATTTAATGCTGTGGGACCCATTTTTGCTAAAGGATAAATCTAAATTAATGGGTAAGGGTACCTCTTTGAAGAGACCCGGTTTGGTTTTAAACCCATAATCCATTTTGGATTACACAATACAAACTTGCCTCTAGGTAGTGCATTATGGGTTTTTAAGGTATTTCATGCTAATATTGTATAAAACCGGATCTTAACAATAAAGGTCTGAATTGAAATTTATCAGACCTTTACTGTTAAGGATTGAAATATTAGCATCTTTAGTAAGAATCCTTTTTTTATATATAAAATAATTTCTCCAAATCATCACTTGTACGTCATTCATCTGAATAGTCGGTCTTAAAAGAGAAAGAAATAACATAGTACAAAATTTAAAAATTTATTTGAAAACTACCCCAAAAAATATCACCTCTTTGCTCTAGTGCATCACTTGGAACACCAACTAATTTAGGCGGCAATTGTTCAGATAATAGTTTGCCTGAAACATTTTTGATATAATTTGCTTCAGCATTTAAATAGCAGCTGTAAATTTGTACAACTCTCAATATGATCACACATTGTATGCCAAGTGTTTCAATGCCCAACTACGATTGATTGCATAAGCACAGAAAAACCATATCACAAATACACTCATCAATTACAGATTAACCAGAAAATCCTAGTCACATTTTATTCATTCTCACCTCCCTCTCGATTCAAGGTTGGAGGTAGCAACACACAATGCCTTTTTTTCTTTCAACATACTAACATATAGAAAAGGATGCAAAGTACATGAACACAAACCAGTCTTTGACATCGAAACAACACATTTATTCAATTTTCTGTTCAAGTTCATTATCTTCAGAAACATGCATAAGAGCAGTACCCACCTCCAAGGGAGAGGATTTATGCAGGTGAGATTTATGGATATCATAAGTAATGCAGAGGTAGAAGCGAGGCCATTCCTTTTACACGCAAACTCCACATTGTTTGTGGGTGTTTTCATAAATACAGATCTGCAAAGAAAAGTTTTACGATATACAAATTTGTTAGGGATCTTTATGTAACCCCCCACCCACCCAACATAGGAAAAAACAATGAAAAGAAAAAAAAACACTTTTTTGACAGTTTGTCTGAAGTTCAAACAATGATCATGTATAAAAACATACATCCAAATTTTTGAACAATCTTCATCTTCAAAAAACTCAAAAAAGTTCATCTCTTTCAAATCTAATTCACTTCTCCCATTTAGAACATTCGAACAAGGCCACATAAACAATCACAACCCAAACAAAGTAACTGTTGTAAGATTCATCAAGCAACCGACAATAGAAAACTATACAATCCTTCCCAAAATGCAACGATTGGCCAGATGATTCTACAAAAACCAAGCAGTACATCTTCACATAAACAGCAAAATTTCAACACTCCTTTGGAAAATATCAAGACTTCTCCACATCAAAAAATTGATAACATATAGTTCAAAAGATGCATGGACCCTCCACATATAAAAAAAACAGCCACCATCAACTTTGCTGATGATTTGGTCGTGGATTGTACAAACTTAATCCAAGTGGACCATCTTGTAGGAGTTGTTGTAACGCCCCGCCCCAATACTCAGACAAATTATAAATACTATGTAGTACAACTGCCCACCACAGGCTGCCTCTCAAAAGGTGGTTAACCGAATTGGTGACTCTTGATCATTGGTTAATAGTATTTATACTCAAATTATCCTATCAAACTTCCCATGTGGGACTAAATTTCTCAATCTCAATCGCAAATCCAGCGCATACCAGTCGATTGATCTACCCACCAGTCGACTGTTCGTTCGAGATCTAGGGTATTACATACACCCCACCTTAGAAATCAGCGTCCTCGCTGAGTACAGGGCACACATCAAGTGTAGGACCGCCCTTTCTAGCCGATTTAGTATAGTCCTCGATCCCGGAGATCAATCATTCACCACACTGCAGATCGGATACCACACTCAACACCGATCCCGGAGCTCAATGACTCCCAGCACCGCAGATCATATAGACCTCTACTACATCCGGTGTCAAAAGTCGGCTCTGATACCATTTGTAACGCCCCGCCCCAATACTCAGATAAATTATAAATACTGTGTAGTACAACTGCCCACCACAGGCTGCCTCTCAAAAGGTGGTTAATCGGATTGGTGACTCTTGATCATTGGCTAATAGTATTTATACTCAAATTAGTTTTTGTATACTTCCCATGTGGGACTATATTTCTCAATCTTTCTCAAATTCTCAAATCCCGCGCAGACCAGTCAACTGCTCAAACCACCAGTCGACTGTTCGCTCAAGATCTGGGGTATTACAGTTGTAACGCCCCTGCCCCTAGCTCAGAAAATTTATACAATTTAGAAGACAAATTAGATATTATGTAGTACAACTGCCCACCACAGGCTGCGTCTCAAAAGGTGATTAACTGATTAGGTGACTCTTGATCATAGGTATTATTATTTATATATTATTTTAATCAAGTAGTTTTCCGATATGGGACTAATCCTATACTCTAATTCCTCTTTCAAATCAACAGCCATAGGCTTTTACACCCGGATGGGCCCCCATTTTGAAAGCCACGTCACCTGGCTTTGACCAAGGTCAAGCAGCACCAATGCTGCCTATCCTTCAACGTGGGCCCCCCACCTCCACTCACATTTCCATTTAAAGTACCATTTATGTCATCTCTTTATAATACCAAACAACCACTTTTTCCAACCATTTACACATACATATATATTATATATACCATTATACTTTTGAAAATTACGGGGTGTTACACCCCCCCCCTCCCCCGCCTGATTATTTATGCGGAATCCACTGCCCAATCAATAACAGTACCGGATTTAATTGAGGGAACCAGAATCCTCCACCCGACTATATAGACATGCCCCACACCCCGGTGTCGAAAATCGGCTCTGATACCTTTTGTAACGCCCCTGTCCCTAGTTCAGACAATTTATACAATTTAGAAGACAAATTAGATATTATGTAGTACAACTGCCCACCACAGGCTGCCTCTCAAAAGGTGGTTAACCGATTAGGTGACTCTTGATCATAGGCATTATTATTTTTATATTATTTTAATCAAGTAGTTTTCCGATACGGGACTAATCCCATACTCTAATTCCTCTTTCAAATCAACAGCCATAGGCTTTCACACCCAGGTGGGCCCCCATTTTGAAAGCCACGTCACCTGGCTTTGACCAAGGTTAAGCAGCACCAATGCTGCCTATCCTTCAATGTGGGCCCCCCACCTCCACTCACATTTCCATTTAAAGTACCATTTAAAGTACCATTTATGCCATCTCTTTATAATACCAAACAGCCACTTTTTCCAACCATTTACACACACACACACACACACACACACACACACACACACACACACACACATATATATATATATATATATATATATATATATATATGTATATATATATACATTATATATGCCATTATACTTTTGAAAATTTCGGGGTGTTATAGGAGTGTAGGTTCTAGGGGGAACTCTCCAGCATTATTGGAATGTATGGCGCTATAAGAAGAACCATTGATATCCTATTAAAAAAAATTATAAATGCCACATAAGTTCACCACAAATGACATAAACACTAATTAATAAAGTAAAATTTTTACCATGAATTGGTAATGCAGGATTGTATCTCATATTTAAGCCAACACCTCCAATTTGCTTGACATCAGGCTGCATTGTCGACAATCAATATATCATCATTTAATGTAATAAGGATGACAAACCAAATAAAATTTCACAATAAAGATACATGGAACGTACATTGCCACAATGTGGTGCATAATATGTGCTCTCTTGTGTATAGGGGAACTCTACAGATACACTCTCTTGTGTTGGAGCTACCTAACAAGTTCAAAATATTTTTTTAAGTACAATGTTACACCAAAATAATAAACCATAAATGCATCTTTTTTGATAAACAAAGTAACTCTTGTTCATTAACCACACTTGGTGCACCATTTGATTTTGTCCGCTTGGAACCCCTCCCATGTTTCAGCATTTTTACAGGTGCAAGGTTAGAAAAATGTGTGTTATTTTGTTTGAAAGTACAAAATAATACCAACAAAACGAATTTATTTGGTCGTAAAACTATATGCATACCCTTAGCTTTTTTTTTGGCCTTGACCACTTGTTTCTCAACATGCCCCGCAATTCTTTTGTTAGAATTACGACCCTTTCTTTTAACAACTCCTGGATTTTGAATATTTGTATCGTTGCTTGGAACCTTCACATCATCAATGTGCTTTCGAAAATTAGTGCCATCGTTAGGAGATGTACTATTGATTCCACAACTTGACCTACTTTTGGTTAGTTTATTCTTTTCACATTTCAGCAACGATAGAGGAAGAAGGAGACAATGGGTTGATCTCAATTATTTCTTGGCTCTTGATATTCTTGATGTGGGTTTTGGATTGTGTAAAATCATACCGGGTCTCACAATCCAAAATGGGTCTAGCTCTTACCCATTAATTTAGATTTGTCTTTTAGTAAAAATGGGTCTCATAGCATTAAATGGTGTAAGTTTAGGGTAATATTTGATGTAGGTGTAACATTTCCCTATGAATATTAATTCGTGGAGTTTGCTACTTGCTTACTAAAATTACTAAGTTATCTTCCTAGTGTCTTCTTGAATTTTACAATTTATGTATAATTAAGGTTTTGGATAAAATTACATATCTTCCAATAATTAATCATTAATTCCAATCTCTTTGTAAGTTTCCATGCACAATTCAAAGTTCTTCCTTAGAGTCTCTACACCATTTGTCTTCTATTGTCCCAGCAAGGTTACATTCTTACTTTTGTGCTGAACCCATTTTTCAGTAGATGATGAATAAATGAATAATTAATTCTAGGTGTTTAGTACGCTGTTTTTTGTTGATGCGCATGTTGACTTGTATGTGAACATTCTAATCAGGAATTTCTTTTTTTAATAATGTTTTAAACTTTTTATTATTTTGTTGTTTCAAATTTTTTAGCTAGCAATGTGTGGGAAACCCAGGAAAGTGTATTCCCCATTTTTGGGTAAAAAGGGCTCTCTTGGATTGCTGGTGGCCACTTTATTACTGTTTGTCAGTATTGATGGAGCAATAGTTAAGTCTCATACGGATAATAAGATTGAGGAGCAACTGAAAAGACCCAATAAGTCGGTCGTTAAGACAATAATGGTTTCTGATTAACTTCTAACTTTTATTCTCAATAAATATCTCATCTTCAGTCATGTAGTAGTTATTCATGAGAAGGAAGTGTTTCCTGCTATTTTGCAGGGTGAGGATGGTGATATTATAGATTGTGTTGACATCTATTGTTAAATTCTGTGAGGAAATTAGCAATTGGGAATTAGGGTTTTATCTCTAGATCTAAGTTGCTTGCGATATTCACCCTAGGTATCAAAATTGGAATACCTAGACTGCTATCACAAGCCAGTATTTATTGCTAAATACTGGTTTGGGTATCGGGTTATAAGCCCACAAACCCGCGTTCCAATATCCAATCAATTGTACGTTCATTACACGTGTTACACATATGCACGTGCTATATTTATATAGAGAGAATATACCAATATATCCAACAATCTCCTCCTATATTCTCAATATATAAAGTACAGGATTATCTCATCAGATCAGTATACAACTGACTGGCTGATAGCAGTCCATAAAGGAAAAGCATCATAAAGGTATAGTTTCATGAGAACCAATAAAATTATAAACTGAATAGTTCAATTAAGACTAAACCAATATAATTAAATAGTTTCAAACCATATCCAATTCAGAATAGTTCACAAAGACTAAACCAACTGGAATAATCTGTCATAGTTTCAAAATCAAACAAAGCAAATAAACTTCAAGAACAAAATATGAGTTTTAAGCTCATGATGACAAGAGTCTTAAACTCAACAGAAGTTTTACCAAGCAAGTGACTAATTTATTCTCAAAAGAAATAAATTGAAATTCTATCCTTGCACACTGCTTTATGTTTACTCCTCCATTTTGAGCAAATCATTATTTTTTGAAAACTATGTTGACAGATTCAACTCCTCCATCTTTGCTAGCTTATTGAAAACAAGAATATCAAGAGACACATCTCTAAGAATTCCAACATATTTCACAAAGTATCTAGTTCCACAAAAGAACTTAGTACAATTCATAATTAGCTTAGCAAAAATGTAACGCAAGCATCACAATCAAGTATCTTTAATAAATAAAGTACATGAACTTTATAGTTTCTACACAAGAACCATACTATGTTTCATATTGGAATGAAAAGACTGCCGTTTCAATCATGGTTTAACATTGAATCATCAAAATTGGAATGAAACATGTAACCATAAAAGACATATCATCAAAATTGGAATGATATTTAGGACAATTTAATCATCGGAAACACATCGACAAGTTTTCATGTTTCGTATTGGAATAATATGATTATTCTAAGTAAATTTCCTAGATATATAATACCATCAAAATTGGAATGACATTATATATTTGTGAAATTTATGTCGAATCATCAAAATTATCTAAAACATGTCAACTGCCTAAAATTGATGCTTAAGTTTGAACTTCTCTATGGCTCCAATTGGATTCTAAATTTCAAAACAACTTGGATGTTAAAGCTTTTTACTCAATAGCTTTTAACTCCACTTTCCCCCACAGTTTTGATAATTAGATCACTTTCAAGTCTCTTAGCAAGAGCTTTAGCCATACTTGTCGCAATTGCACTTTATCTATGAGAAAGTTCAACTAGGCTTCTTTCAGCCTTAATATACTCCTCTTACTATTATAAAGTGAGTTATGAGCTACAGTGCATTGTAGCTTGATAGTCGCATAACAGAATTAGATAGTTACTTAAACTTCTTAATGGATAACTAGCAACAATTTCTTCAATCCACTCAGCCTTTTCCCCTACAGAGGATTACACATAGAGGTCTGATTTCATGGATGATTGCACAGTGCCTGTTTGCTTTTGTTTCCATAACATTTCTGTTTCTCCTAGTGTAAACACATATCTACTAGTTATCGACTTTCACTAAATTCTGAGCATCATAATGCATCAGGTCAGTCATTCATTCGAAGAATGACTAGAGTAGCACAAAGCAAACTCTTGAATACCACTCAGGTATCTCATTTGCCTCTTAAGGGCACTCAAATGTGTATGGGATTATTAGTGAATCTGCAGATCATACCTACCTCAAGGGCTATGTCTATTCTAGTGCAGATCTTTGTATACATGAGACTGTCAATTCCTTTAGAATGATCTACCTGTCTCATAGTTGCACCATCATTAGGTGTCAACCTTTTATCATAATCATAAGGTGTTTCAAAACACACTTTCTTTCAATCACTATATCCCCACTTTTGAAACACATTTTGATTTGATGAGTTTGACTAAGAGTTATCCCTTGCCAACTGAAAACTCACCCTTATACCTATGGTGTCCACATTACCTAGGTTTTCATGTTGAATTCTTTGGATAGCACAATTTTAACTTCATTTGTAATAAAGAGGTCACTTCCAAGAACATTCATATCAACAGAACAAGTAATTAATAGCCACTATATTTGAGACACTACAAAGTTGAAGGCACTGATCTGAATTACTTGATTCATATACTAGGCTCTTTCAAAAATTTGTCAAATTATTTATTCGTTGGCTATACATGTTTTAAGAATAAACAATGATTTTACTAAATTGTAAATCTTGTTCACTAAACATATTAGTTCAAAACTTTCCAGTACAGAACATCAAGTACAAAGCCTTTTAATTATCCTTTATGAATGACAAAATTTTCAATAGATGTAAGGGTAAGAAGAATACTTATTGTAGCAATATGACAGACATGTGAGTAGACATCAAATAAATCTACTCCATTTTTCTCAGTCAATCTGTTAGCTACTAAAAAGCATTAAAATTGCTACTGAACAATCAAAATTAAGTTTCTTCTACAAAACCCCACTTACTTACTATAGTTTAGCCCCTTTCGGCAGATCAACTAAATTAAAGTATTATTGTATGACACAGAATCATCTCATTGTCTACTAAAGACTCTTCTTAGCTCATTTGTCATTCAAGTTTTTCAAGTGTCAGTAAGGCTAGTTCTTGATTCCAACAATGAATCATTGAACATGTCTGTAGGACTAGATTATTTCGTACATTTATCTTTGATGAACATATCCACAAAAAACTTTGCAAGTCTAGATTCTTCTAACACAAATTAGATAGATCCAACATCTGTCCACAGAGCTACATTCTGCACTTTCTAAACACACAGATATTTGTTGTAGGTCCTACTTTAGGCCTTCTAGGGTCATGTACTCTAACAAAAGTATCACAACACAAATTTTCACTTTAACAAAACTGTTTGTGTTTTCATACTATGATTTACAAGGTGTATTCAATTTAGAGTGTAGTAACACATTAAAGATATGATTAACAATACAACATCACTCATGATTACACAAGACAAACAACAGTCAATAATATAGAATTCAACATTTCACTAAGTGTTTGATTCTAACTTTTATCAATACCGTTTGACTGTTGTAAGTAGAGTGCTCTAGAGATTATGCCCAATGCAAACTTCTCTAAAGTTGTTAAAACATATTCACTACCTCTATTAAATCTGAACCCTTGATTTTTAGCATTTAACGATGATTTTTAATTCATTAAGAATAACAAGTGCTTCATTCTTTATATACATGACAGACTTATATTAATCATCTACAAAAGCGATTAAATACTTCTGACCAACAATCGTCTCATTTAGTCACAAAGCTACTGAGATCACAAATATCAGAATGTACTGACTCAAGAAGTTGTGTGCTACTAGAGACCATACTAAATGATTTTCTAGTGATTATAATCTGAGCACAACTTTCATATTTGTCATATTTTAATGGAGTGTCATTTAGTAAGGCTATGAGTTTTAACAAGAACAAACAATTTAATATATAGTTCATAGTGATTCTAAATTTCAAAACAACTTGGATGTTAAAGCTTTGACTCAATAGCTTTTAACTCCATTTCCCCCCAGTTTTGATAATTAGATCACATTTCCTCGCAAACAATTGAATATATAGTTCTCAAAACTTAGCCAATTATGCTATGTTTAAGAACACAATTAGAACTATTATTATTAATTGTCTCATTTGTTAAACTCAACTTATACATACGATTGACAATATATGAACTGTATAAGAGTTAATACAAAATTACTCTATCACATTTTTCAAAAATTATTTGTTTTCTCTAATGGTTCTAACAATGTCCACTAGCTCAAACACATTGAGCAAACAATTCTTTCCTTTACTCGTTCTTCATCATCTTCATAATGCTAAATGAGATAATGACTAGTATATTATAATTCAACTTTGCACACACAGTACAACGAACGAGATGGAACACAACGTAACTAGTAGAGTCATATTCTACATTAAGAGATGCTCTCTCCTAAGTTACAGACATTTGTTATACATCTTATACAATTTTATTTTATTTTAAATTTTAGAGAGGCAAATATGTAATCTCACACAAACTGCAAACAATGGATTTGTCAAAATATCTATACACGTAGTATGATAAAGCACTTAACAACCCTAAACATGCTAGTTTTCCAGAGTGAGAATAACTATGATCTAAAACTCTCAATCATATGATTAAACGCACAAAACGTTAACACATTTATCCCATGAAAAATACTGAGAAAATTAAAGTAGATCATACCGACACTTCAAGTTAGAAGTGGTTTTCCAAATTCGATGGAGAAGCCTGCGTAGTGCAGACTTATCATACCATGATGCAAATCCATGTCTCCAACATACACAATTTGTAGGTAATATTAAAGTTCCTACATTCATCAAATTGTTAAAGATTAGCCAATTAAATAAATTATTAGCACAATCTAATTCTAGCAACAATTTAATTGGAGATCCGAATTTTATAGTCAACATACAGTTTAACTTATCAAAATAGATATTGTGTTTTTAGCACATAGCCAAAACAACTGTTCAACTTGTATTTAATTTAAACAAGTGATTAAAACAGTCTTGAACTTAACCACTTAGCATCATAGTAATTCTATAATTCAAAACATAATTTTAGAACGAGTGTTTTGAACTTCCAGCACATAGCAAAATATTTAACAGGAATTTAATACGAGGAAATTAAAGAACTTATCTTTCACTGTCTCTTCCTCTTCAATTGATTAGACTCATCTCTGTTGGGAACAAATCCAAACAACAAAGCATTCTGCGCCAAAGAGATCCAGCATCGAACACCTTCTGTGTGTCTTAACAGATCAGATGATGAGATACAAGAATTCTCTTCACTGTCTTCTTCTTCAATTAGGGTCCACTGTAGATCTTCTTCAATTAAATTCCACAGACAGATTTTGAAGAAGAGAGAGATAAAGGATCTTCACTGTCTTCTTCTTCTTCAATTAGGGTTTCACACAGATCGAAGAAGAGAGAGAAGGAGTCGGCGACTTGCGATCGGAGAAGAGAGAGAGATGACCGGTGCGACCCAGTGGGCTTCGACGCCTGCTGACTCGCGACGGGCGGCCGACTTCGCAGCGGGTCGCCGAGCGTTGCGTACGGCGAGCGACGCGTGCGGCGAGCGACGCGTGCGGCGAGCGACGGACCCAGCGACGCGATCGGCGTTAGGGTTCCGATGTGATCCGGCGGCTACTGAGGGATCCGACGGGATTGAAGAAAACCAATGGTATTCCCCTTAATTAATCTCACAAAAATTAATAAATATCTCAAGATTGTTAAATTCTGTGAGGAAATTAGCAATTGGGAATTAGGGTTTTATCTCTAGATCTAAGTTGCTTGAGATATTCACCCTAGGTATCAAAATTGGAATACCTAGACTGCTATCACAAGCCAGTATTTATTGCTAAATACTGGTTTGGGTATCGGGTTATAAGCCCACAAACCCGCATTCCAATATCCAATCAATTGTACGTTCATTACACGTGTTACACATATGCACGTGCTATATTTATATAGAGAGAATATACCAATATATCCAACATCTATAACCAACCTGCTTTAGATCATCCATTACTTAGAAACCACACTATTGAGGTTCTGGTTTTCAAATCTTACTATTATTTTGGTTGTTGTCATTGTAGTTTTCATAGTGTACTAATTTTTTTGTTTGTAATAGATGAGGCCTAGCTTTATTCCTAAAGTAGTCGAAAGCAACAGTTCTCTCAGATTTCCTGCAGATGAAATTTGGCCAAAGAATAGAAGCTGCCCTGAAGGAACTATTCCTATTCAAAGGGCTCGAGAATCTGACCTCATCAGAACAGATTTCTTCCCCCAAAACTTCAGCTTTAATAAAGAGTTTTCAAATTGTGAAGTCGAGGTAAATGATATATTTGGCAAGAAGTAGCATTGCATATATAAAACTTGTGCTTTCTAACTATATTATGAGTAATAGTTATATAATTGTTGTGAACATAATTAGGTTGCTCGAGCGGAATTACATAGAGATGGACCCTATAGTGGCGCCCAAGGGACGTTTAATGTATGGAATCCACTAGTTGCAGCAAATGAATGGAGCCTGAACTCAGTATCTGTGTTTAATAATGAAGATTCCTTTTTTGAAACTGGATGGGCGGTATGCTACTTTATCTTTGTAATCAGTTTCCGAGGTTGCCGTAATTTTATGAGTAATACAACACCCACTACTAATTTTATTATATTTTTCTTCACTATCTTAGGTGGCACACTCCAATCTCTAATCTCTAATATTATAATGGTAGAGTTGGAGTTGTCATTTGTAGACATTCAACCATCTAATCTCAACCATTCATTTTAAAGCAGGAGTTATATTAACCATTTATTTAATCAACTGATGTTATTTATCATAATACCCTCAAAGTTCAAATTTATTTACGGCAAAATTATTTACAAAAATGTCACTCATATAAAATAAAAGTTTGTAACACTAGGGATAATTTGTAAATAATATGTATAAGTAAAGGGAGGTCTCAGGTTCGATGCCAAATTACGTCTTCTTATTTACTCTGGAAAAAAATATTTGATTAGAACGTGCATCGCACGTGCAGATTACTAGTAGGTTGGAAAAGAGAAAGTAGGTGGGGGAATGCTCCAATAGAAGTGGGTCACCTAAGGTAGTGAAATTGGTAATGGATGAAGCATTATTATAATTTTATATCAAAAAGAGGCATACGTTTATAAATTAATTATTAATCATATAGAAGAATGTATTTGCACTGTGTCCGCTAAATTATGGTCGTTTTTATGCATTTTTTTACAGGTTAGTCCGGCATTATTTAATGATAAACAAGCACGGATATGAACTGTACCCAAATCCTTCGCTACTTTTCAAATAATTTCTCTGTTCTCCTAGAACAACGAGTATTTCTCATTTTATTGTCTGGAATGCCCTTTATTCTTGATTATTGATCTTCGTGTTGCAATTTGATACAGTCAACACCTACGAGTGAAGGGTGTTTCAATTTGCGGTGTCCAGGGTTTGTCCAAATATCGAAAAAAGTTGTGCTTGGAGCAGTCCTACCAACGGTCTCGCGATATACTGGGGATCAATTTGAGCTCACTTTTGTAATGTATAAGGTATGTGTACTTATGTATCCTTTTTTTTGATGAAACGGATAGAGTCGAACGACTCCAGCCATAATATATATTCACGATAAATAACAGTAGCGAGGTCTTACAAGGCGTAAAACAAATAGTACAATAAACAATAAACTACAAAACAGACTCAACAATGAAAGCATCCACAGATGGACAGACGCTAAGCCAAGCACAATACAACTCAGCTAGAGCGAAGCTGAGAGATACAAGCAGCACCACGCAAGGATAAAGGAGGAACTCCAGGATCTGATCGGAGCGAAGGAAGGAAATTGGCCACGGAGCCAACGCACCAGCTCCCTCTGATCGAGAAGACGAGGAGTACCTCAGCGGCCACCAGGCGATCAAAAGTAGGCCACACCACGATGCCAAACGCCATGATAAGGAGGGCCTCCTCCCCTAAATCAAAACGCCAGTGAGGATGCCAAGGAAGGCCACGAGAGGTGATAACTACAAGCTATCAACACAGCTATCCAACTCAGCCCGATTAACTCTACACCGAAGAAAGAGCCGAAGAACCCACTGACAAAAACAGTAGCTAAACATACAGCTAAAAAACCAGGGGACCAATGCTAATGAGCTAAGAGTAACGCTAATCGGATGGAAGAAAAAAATAGACAAATACTGCTAGTAATTGGATCACAGCTCGCTGCCAAAACACCGATAGTATGTTAAAAAAAGCTGAGACCAGTCCTAATTACAAAGCAGTAGCATCAACATCAGATCCACCAAACAAAGAGACCCAAGCTTAGAGGATAATAAACCAAGTGAAGAAGCATTAACTATAAGAACACAGAACGACCGAAAACAGACCGATCTGCTCCCAGCACAAGCATAACAAGTCAACACCAGCTGATAACCAGCTCACTAAATAGCTATCACACCGCTCACATCACAAACATCAGAACTAATATTAAAAGAAACACTGATACCATTCCATACTGCTACACGGTAGCAACAAAAGCATATACATCATAAAAGAAGAGGAGCATAGAGATAACATCAAGCAAAGAGCTTTATACTTATGAGCTCAGAAAGGAGTAAAATGTGAACGGCAGATCCAACTTATAGAGAAGCACAGCAACATCAGCATCTGACAATATTCCCGACAAAGAAGAGAACTGAAGCAGTCCCACAAAAGTAAATCTGGGTATCAAATATAACCACCCAGCCAGATACGCCCAAATACAGGGCCCAAACAACTAGACAAAAACATCAAAAAGGTAGATAATCTACCCTTCAAGCCTGCAAAATAACAAACAAGAAGAGATAAACTTAAGAACATATCGCAAAATCTGAAGTAAACACTCAAGAAAACCGGATGAGAGAACTTCAATCCAAGGAAGAAGAAACTAATCTGAAACAGAAAGTACATTACACTAATCTCATTAAGATAGAATAACAATCAAAAGAAAAGGAAACTCAGGCAGCAACCGAACATTAAATAGCGTTGAGATTAATAAGGCAATGGTAAGCTTGCTCCAATCTTTCTCCCTTCATGATGGCTCTAGCTTCCGATTTTAAGGAAGAAGACCAAAGGTTGAACAAAAGAATTAACTCTTTAGCTAAAGCGCGAGATGGAGTGAAAATATGCCGGAATAATCTGTGATTTCTATCTCTCCAAATTATCCATAGAATAATCTGAAGGGATAGGATCCAAGAATTCTGGAGATTACGGTTAGGAGGACGCTTAGTCCAACAATCGACCAGACTGATCGGAATGTCAGGCACTCCCCAGGCCAGAACGGTAATTTTCCATAACGAAAGGGTGTAATTGCAATCAATAAATGGTTCACATCCTCGGGCAGCGAGTCACAAAGTGGGCACAATTGACCCCAAGCAATATTTCTCTTGTTGAGAATTTCGACGGTAAGGAGTTTATTGTTGAGTGCTAACCACACGAGAATTTTTACCTTCAACGGAGCACAAGTACTCCAGACCACATCGTAGAAAGGAGATCGAATCCCTCTAAAATTGAGGAATTGATAGAAAGAACGGACTGAGAAGTTCTTAGACGAATTCCATCGCCAGAAGAAATCTTCTTTATCCTGCCAAACCACACTGTTAATGACATCGATTAAATTATCAAACTCATGAGTTAAGTTAGGAGAGAGAGAAGACAAAAGGGGAATCGACCATTCCCTGAGGACATCGTTGGGGCTATGGTAATCAGATACCAGAGCTCGGGGATTGGCGGCGATGCGGAAAATGGAAGGGAAAGCGGTTGCTAAAGAGGAGTTACCGATCCAGATGTCAGACCAGAATCTGGTCATTGATCCATCCTCACAACCATGGCTTAAACCACAACGGAAAGCCGCTGCCGCTTTCCAAATGCCTTTCCAAAACTGAGAGGACTTCCTGTGAGGACGATCTGGAAAACTCCACCAAGCATTGGTCACAAAGTAATTGGCTTTGATGCATTTAATCCAAGGAAGATCCTCATTCTTAAGGAATCTCCAAATCCATTTGCCTAGCAAAGCTAGGTTTTGGTGCCTAAGATCTAAAACTCCTAAGCCTCCAGCCAACTTAGAAGAACAGACGAGTTTCCAATTACAAAGATGAGAACCGGGATTGTAATTAGAGGAACCCGACCATAGGAAATTACTTCTGATACGGTCGATTCTTTTGATAACTCAGGATGGGAGGAAATAGAAGGACATCATATAAAGGGGAATAGATGAAAGAACTGAATTGAGCAGGATTAATCTACCGCCTCGAGACAATTGTTTCCCAGACCACACCGATAATCTGGATTCGACCTTGTCAATCATCGGCGACCAATCCGATCTATGAAGCTTGCCCCACCTCAGTGAAATAGAAGGACATCATATAAAGTGTACTTATGTATCCTTACAAACTATAGGTGAGCACTGGCTGGGTTGCGCACGATTTTATGAGGATTAAAATGTAATGGCAGGTAGGTAATACACAAACCCAATTTGGAGAAGCATCTCTGAAGTAATATTTTCAAAACTAAGTCCGTTGGGTTAACCCGATTGTGGAACCAACCCGCCCGGACCCGGAACCGGTGGTAAACCTGATTACTTAGAGCATCTGTAGTTGTTAAGACTCAAAATTTTCATATTTGGGTTTTAGAAATAGAAAATTTGAGTTGTGCTTGTAGTCGTTGAAATCCAAAATTCGGTCCAACGGTGGATGATCTTTTTAATCTTGAATCTAGGCCATTGAAGAAAATTTTTTTTGAGTCCAATACATTTGAAAAATAAAAAAATTTGTACGCATTTAAGCATATAACAATTCCTATAAGATCATTCCATCTCATTCCTTGAACAAAAAATTTAAACCAATCTCAAATTAACTTTATACGGATAGAAAATCATATAGGCTATATTCCCCAGAAAATATTAAAAAATAGGGGGAAGAAAACATGGACGCAAGCCTTCTTGCGTCCGTTCTCAAAAAAAAAATTTATTTCGTCGGACGCAAAATAATATTGCGTCTTATTTCTTTACAATTTCTTTTTTTAATTGGGTGTCTGACACATTTTTTTAAAAAAAAATGATTGGACGCAAGTCCGATATGTTTTTTTTCATATCACACGTAAGATCATCTTGCGTCCGAGAATTTTTTTTAGAACGGACGCAAGATGATCTTTCGTTTCCTATATTTGGAAATTTCTTATATCTTCTTTCAAATATAGACGGGTACTGCTCATTTTTTTTTTCCAAAATTTGAAAATATAGGGAACGACTTCAGCGTCTCGTTCCCTATGTCTTACAAATTTTGGAAATATAGGGAACAGCTACAGATGCTCTTAAGATTGATATATTACAAGATAACTGATACTTATTAAAAGAGTAATGCTAGAGCCACTACCAATTTCACTACATTTCTCTTCACTTCCTTATGCGGCACATTCCAATAGGTAGGGAATGATAGAGTAGGTGGGAGAACTCTCCAATAGGAGTATGCCACCTAAGGTAGTGAAGAAAATGATAGTAAAATTGGTAGTGGCTAAAGCATTACTCTTGCATCCTCCTTCCTAACTCTCCCTCTTTTACCGATCCCTCCTCAATTCGGGCCCTAATTCTCTAAGTTATCTCTATGATTTCCTTAATTTCTTACTCCAACTCTTCTTTTGGTTCCTATTGACGATTTATTATGGCGATGTCGTTTGCTTAGGTGTTAAATATTTTTATGCCTGGGAGTTGACCAAATTCCCATTTTTATGCCTGAAAGATGAATTGAATTCTATAAAGATATATATAACTGTTTCCTACTTCTAAACCTAATATTTCTAGGAAATTGGTAGTTAGAGAGGATGCCACCAACTCTTCTTTGTATAGCGATGAGCATAGACCTCATATCATTGAACTTTATCAAACTTCCATAGAACCTCCTGATGATCATGCAATCATATACAGGACCGGATACAAGTAACATGGTGAAAATATAGCAAATGAAGAAGAGAAAGGGAAAAAGAAAGGATCAGATTTTAGTTTAGATGAAAAAGGGTACTTTGGTAAATGCACAATTCAAATCTAACGGAAATTGGAGAATAAACTGAGCGCCGGGTTAAGTGCTCTAAATAAAACGACATGGACGAGAAGTGCTTTTGGATACAAATGTGAGGGGGAAATATTGCTTTAAACCATACTCTATATTTTGTAAAACCAACTTAACTATGTTAATTTTCATATTAATTCTTTTTGTTTTCACTTTACCTAATTTGTAGCTAATTCATATGATAATTAAATTTAAAATCTCTACTATTTTAATGGGAGAGTTTGTCACTAAACAACTATATTTATAACCAAATAAGTACAAGCATTGTAACCCAACAAACACGTCTAATGCACATGCATAATTAATATAAAGGAGATTTTAGGGTCGATGTCAAACAACGTCAGAAATTTTTTTTTTTAAATATATATTTATAAAGACGTGCATAATATGTGTAAATTACTAACATGTTATATATATACATACCCCCACCACACAAAAAAAATTTATCTGTAATAATAATTTTATAATGGGAGAAGACCTTAATGTCATTTGTAAATCTATTAACGCGTGTGACGCACGTACATAACTAATATGAATGAGGTTTCAGGTTCGTGTCCTCACTACGTCAGAGTTTAATTTTCAATATTTTTTTTTATTAACACATGCATTGTCCGTGCATAACTAATATAAAAGAGGTTCAAATTCGAAGTCAGACTAAGTCGAAATTTTTACTTTAAAAAATGTGTATTTATTAAGACGTGCATCACATGTGTAAATTACTAGTAAAATTAAATTGAAAAGCAAAATTAATGTGGTGTATTATTAGACCCGTTAGTATACACAGACTCTGTTAATAACTTTTTTATTTTTCTTGCGTTCTTAAATGGTAAGGTTACATTCCTAAATGGTAATAACTTTTTTATTTTTCTTGCGTGTCGTATGGCTGGCAGGATGCTGTCCAAGGAAAATGGTGGATGATGGTCGCGGGTGAACCAGTGGGATATTGGCCATTAGCCTTGATTAAGGGCTTTGAAGGGGCCCCACGTATTAATTGGGGGAGGAAGTGTTTGCAACACTAGGTCTGGTGGACATCACACTGTAACCCAAATGGGTAGTGGTCATTTCCCATTGGAAGGATACAAGAAGGCTAGCTACGTTCGGAATATTTTGGCTATGAATACGAATAGTAACTTCGAAGCTCCATCCAAGCTCAAGAACTCAGCCTCATATCCAGGTTGTTATGGGGTTGAAGATGCAAGTACATCCCCTCGTGACAAGGGACCGAGTATACTTTATGGGGGGGCTGGAGGGGAATGCTGTGATGCTCGCTGTAGCACCTGAATGTTGAGTGTTTTGCATTTATGGCGGTGCTTCAGAATAATGTTGTTACTCGTATCAAAAGAAACAAATTTAATTCAACTTCTTGATTTAATAGTCTGATTTCTAAGAAATATCATGGTTATTTTTATTTTGGATGTTGTTTTAATTCTCTAATCAATGACATTTTAGTTCAAGGCTCAAAAATTACTTAATATAAATCATTGTATTTTTTTAAAAAAAGGGAAAACTATTAAATTGAAGCACATCCCTTGCCCACAATCAAATTAATTTAGTACAAACCTTTTACACAAAAAAGTTAGTACAAGTTAAATAATAAAACAGAATGCTTGGGAATTCAATAAGAGGGATTAATCGGATTAATCGTCATAAATAGTTTCAGCTAGCTTAAAATGCTTTAGTTTCGGTTCTTTCGGTTCTTCTCTCATGAAACCAACAAATTCAAATTGATTATATATACTAAAAAAAAAAAAAAATTGTTTTTCTTGGCTCAGTTTGTCCATGCATACGTAAAAGTATATCATTTCAACAATTGAGTCCTACAGGTTACGATTTTGTCTATGTGAGCTCGAACTGTATAACATTTGTTGAATAAAATGAGTATGGATCATTTATATTTGCACCAACGTAATCAGTTATTGCCGAATTGGGTTACACTTACTATTAGGGATTAGAATTATAGGGCCCTAGGGCCGACCTGGGTAGGACTTATGCAAAACCCTAGCCCGACCCTATTTCCAAACGAGCCTACATTGAAGGCCCTACCCTACGCATTATTGTATAGGGAAAGGGCTGGACAGAGTTTTTCTAGAGCTGGGGTCAGGGATTTTAAGGCTATCCCACTACAACAAAAATACTCTTCCTCGGCATTTATACCCCGGCATTTTAGTATATACGCCGGGGTAGATCCCTGGCCGCAAATAAACCTAAATTAACCCCCCCCTATCCTGGCGTTTTAAATAAACGCCGGTGGGTTAGGGGTATTTTATCGAGCTGCTCCTCTCCACCACATCCCGAAAATCCTTTTTTCCCCCACAAAAAAATCGCATCTTTTTTTCCCACAAAATTTTTCGATCTCCCGCTCAAATCCAAAAACCCCTCCCCCGCCGTGGCCAATGCCGTCTCTCACCGTCCTTCGCCGTCCCCTATAGTCTTCCACTTCCGACCCCGTTCAATCTCTCAACCACACACTCCCGAATCCCGGCCTCCCCCATCTTCCTTGCTGTCTCCCTCCCCCGCCGTCTCCCACCGTCGTCGACCTCCGATTCTTCAGGTAAAAATTAATTTAATGTTAATTTTAGGATTTTAGGGTTTGAGAGTTTGGGAGTTGTTTTAGGGTTAGATTTGTTTTGGGATTTGTTAGTTTTAGGGTTTCTTCAAGAAAAATGTTAACTGAGTGGAATTGAATTTGTTAGTTTTAGCGATTTTATTTGGTGAAGCAACATGGAGTTAGGAAATGGTCTCAAATTGCTAATTAAGAAGTTGGTTGGAAGGATTAGGAAGCAGTGTCGAGAAAGATGGCACAATCATTTGCGTCCCGATATTAAGGTTTCTGTTTTATACATGTATGAGTTTTTTATTAACCAAATTGGAGGGGCAGACTCAAGTTGTATGTGCAAGTTTCATGCATGGATCATGGATGTGGCTAAAAAAAAACTCTTTTAGTATAGAGTATGCACAATATTGATATGATTTATTAAAATGAAGTAAAATATGTATTAAAATATTTTTGTTTAGTTCTTAAAAAAGGATGCCTCTAGATTTCTTCAATTAAATACTGTTTCTGCTTAAATTTAATTTCCCAATTTACTGCTCAGATGCATATTAGTTTACTAGTATATGTACTTCAGTTTTATAGACCTTCATATATGTACACACTACTTTTTGTCATTTTTTTGTTCTTGTATTCTGTTGTATTGTACTTGACTTCTCTTCAATGTTCTTATATATGTTGAATTAATTTTTGCTATTGAACTATACACTAGTTAGGAGATGTGGCAGCGTACATGTTTACCTGTAAAATTTTAAGGGTGGATTGCAATTTCTTGCAGGTATTGGAGTACTTTCTTGCACTCACGGGAATCCTTATCATAGAACAGATCAATAAAGATCCTCCCTTTAGTGGGATGGAAAGGTTTGTGATCACACAATCCACTTTTTTAAGGCTATGTTTTTCTTCTCTTAATATAGGAGGAACTATTTCTACTTGAGGGTAGAAGAGAAAGGGATATGAAAGAAAGTCAGAGGAGATAGTCAAAATTAGTAGATAATTGCATCCATTCATATTTATAATCCTCTGCTGCTACATTCTCCATTTATTTAGATGATAAGATGAATTTTTCGATTAAGATCATTCTACTATAATTCGAATGTAATAAGATTTCGATTAAGATCATTCTACTAGATATTTGATTGTTCAGTTATTATATTTGTCTGAATAATAATGGTTGTGATTAGTAATGTCTGACAGACTATTTTTTTTCCCTTAACAAAGTTCATTTATCTAATCAAAGATCGAGGTAAGTGAGCTCTGCCACTTTCCTATCCCTTTCTTTTAAACAAGTTCATGTTTGCACCGATGTGGACTAATTTCTCTGGATTAAATTTAGCTATATAGTTAGAAGATAATAGATGATCATTTGGGCCCTACTCCCATGACAACTCATGCCTTAATTTATGGGATTATTTTCTGCTAATCTCTATCATACTGCATCTATTAGTAAACTTTGTGCTTTATTTCTGTATGCAGTTTCAAGGAGTCAATATTGAAGTTGGCAAATCATGCTGATAAGCAGGTTAATTCATATAATCTTATCCTTTTAAGAAAATATTTATTTTCAGATTACTTGTTTGCCATTCTCTTTTGAGGATATGTTTTGAGATTTTTTGGATTCATCGATAATGAGGATTTTGGCAGGAGTGATGAATCAATTAGATTTGTGAAGAAGTTAACTTGTGAGCTAAACTTTTTGAGGCATATTAAAATTCTGACCTGCCATTTTCTTAAAATGCTAGGCCTAAAAAATTTATACCATCAATCCTAGGTTTATTGTTTATATCCTGAGCACTTTGTTAGTAGTTGAGGATTGCTTTATATTTAACATAGAGGCCAACCTGGTATCACTCCTAATCTGTTATTAGTATAGTGCCTTCCTTCTATAGTTATCTTTGTTATAATTTAGGTTAAGTTTTTTTGTTTGGCAGGAGTGATGAATCAATTAGATGCGTGAATAAAGTACTCTTTTATGAACTCAATATTTTGAGGCATATTATATTATGACCTGCCAAATTTATTGATCCAAATAAGAAATATGTTGGTTTGACTTTCAAATTCTGTATATATTAATTTAATGCATCCCCATTTGTTATATTGGAACATGTCAATAGTCTATGCAAGTTGCTACATTATGATATGAATAGAATTGTGTGTGCATATTGTTGGATCCTGTAGGCTAAGCAACAAACACTAGAGGGGGGGTGAATAGTGTTAATGAAAATAAACTGCGGAATAAAATTATTTTTCTCGGCACAGTCGACTTAGTGGGGAACCAGTCGACTGATATAGCCAAATAAAAGAAACTTGAACTCTCGATGCAGTCGACTTATAGATAAGGCAGACGACTGATGAGACAAAGAGAGTAACTAATACGAGACTGATCAGTCGACTGATACAAGGGTGAGTCGACTGGCCAGACAAGTTTTGCAGAGTTTTAATTAAGCAAAAAGTAAATGCAACCACAAGATAACCAATCACAGAGTACACAAGATATATCCTGGTTCGGTCCTCCTGATCTACATCCAGTCCCCAAGCAACCCACTTGAGATTTCCACTATTCTTGAAAAAAATACAAGAATACCCTACGGCGTTCAAGACAACAACCTTGTCTAACCCGTAGTCCTTTCTCTCAACCAGAGAAAGCAGACCCACTCTACAACCAAGAATGAAAAGACACCGACTCTACAACCAAGAGTCAAAAACACTCTCCAACCGAGAGCAAGAGTACAAGAGGAATTTTACAATCAACCTATAGCCTTGTTGTTGTATGTGTTGATGCACGTGGCTAAAGAATTAGGTTGACTTCTATACTCAGTCCAAAGCGAATTCAATGCTATACTGGACTGAGTGTAGAGAACCAAAGTATGAAAACTTGAAAGCTTTGTTCTTAAAAAATTACTTAAATTTTTCTCAAGAGTGCTCGAGTATTTTTGTAAGAGATCAAGTAAGTTTTTCTGTTTGAGAAGAAACTCTATATAAAGAGTTTTGATCTTCTGAACGTTGGAAAGCAGTTACATAACTGTCAACCAACGGATCAGACCGTTTGAGTTTGAAAAAGTTCGTTTTTGAAAAACATAAAACGGTCAAAAACTCTTGAACAGTCGACTGGGTTGCCATATGAGTCGACTGATCAGAGTTTGAATAATTTTAAACAGTTTTGTACTAGGCAGTCGACTGGCAAGAGCTTAAGTCGACTGGTACTTAAATGTTAAAATTTTTCAAACTGTTTTGACTTATTTTTGGGGGTTTTAAGAGACACACATGATGAAATTTTGAGTATGTGTGTGTGTGTGTTTGTTGACAAGGCTTTACATCATACTAAGACTCAACTAGAAATAAAATACAATATTTATACAACATTTGAGCTTGAAGTCTTGAGTCTTGAGTCTTGAGTTGAAATATGATCCTTGTCTTCTTCATCTGTATCTGTTTGAGCTTGACTGTTTGTTCTGCTAGAATTGTCTTTAGTTACTGCAATGTCAGCTGTATAATATAGACACATGATGCACTGTGTTGTGATCATCAAAATCAAGAACCAACATTCTCCCCCTTTTTGATGATGACAACACAATAGCTGATAATTATTTATAAACAGACATATAAGCATAGAATTTAAAAACTCCCCCTGTTAAATACACAATATGCATACATAAAACTGATATACAGACTGTATCAGTCGACTGGAGAATAGATCAGGCGACTGAGCAGAACCTGCATACATTATATCATAGATGCATTTTTCATAGCTGCAGTAACATCAGTCGACTATATACTTGGTCAAGTCTACTGACCAGAGAAATAATACTGAAAGTTGTTTCACAAATAAGACAGATAAAGCACAGATAAAGCACAGAGCATAACACAGAACACAGAGATTATCAGAAACTATCTCTCCCCCTTTGGAATCATCAAAAAAACAGATATTAATAAGATAATGCATTAATAAGAAAGGTCAATACATAGAAGGAAATCCATTGAAAAGAAAAAAGCAAATACATAAAAAGTAAAAAAATCTTCAATCATCATCTTCTTCAGAATCTTCATCTTCATCTTGAGAAGGAGTAGGAAATTGATTAGTGAAGAGATGAGTAAGATGGGCTACCTCAGAACCAACTTGGGTGATTTGAGAACGAAGAGAAGAAAGATATCGATCGGTTTGGACTGAATGATTAATGAGATAAGACACACAGTCGTACATGGTTCTGGGATCATCATAATTGGCTTGAGGGAGAGGTGGATCATCAGAAGTAGAAGGTTGAGGAGCTCTAGGTCTAGAAGTTGAACCTAAAGGAGCTTGGGACATAGGAGGAGATCTAGGGGGTGACTGAGGAGGTGGATCAAGAAGTTTCATTCGTGCCAAACTAGCACGATCGAAACACTCATATCTAGAGACAACATGTGTCTCAGACTCAAGATCAACTTTATAAGCAATAAAGATTCTAGTGAGAAGACCACCAAAGGGTAAAAAGTGAGTATGATCTTGATTGAGTTTGGAAAAGATGACATGACCCCAATTAACAGCTATTCTACCAAAAATTGCATATATCGCTTTTTGTAATTCAATAGAATATTGGTCATAACTTCCCTTTTTAGGAAGGATGTTATAAGCTAATATTCTACCAACAAGCTTAGCAATTGGTTGTAGATTTTTGCTTGTCATTGGTAGTCTAGAATGTGGTAAAAGAATTCTAGATAAAATCGAGGGATTATCTAACACAATGTCATCAAGAGGTGATCCGACATCATCAATACCCAAAATTTCATTAATCCTAGTCGGTGTGAGTTGCATTCTAATATTTTTCACCGATGACCGGATTAAGACTTCCCCACTAGGTCTTTGCACAATTTTCATATTTGTGTAAAACAAATATATGAGTTGGGGGTAGTAATTGGGTTGATTAGATAATGAAAAAAAGTCATAAAGACTACAATTTTGGAAAAGGGGAATGAGATTAAAAGGATCTAAATCATTGAAATTGACAAATCTTCCGGGAAAGATTTGAATAGTGCAAAATAAGTACCATCGATCAAGAAGATCGGGGCTCAAAAGGTATTGAGAGTACTCCTGTGTAGAGGAAGAACCCTCATGAGATCTTTTCGATCGTTTTGGAGCCATTAGGGTTTGGAAAAAGGAAACAAGAAGAAGAAAAGTTACCAAAATTGAAGAGAGATAGATACAAAACAGCAGTCGACTTGGCGGATTGGAGCTTCTTCTTCTTCTTCTTCTGCTTAGGGTTTCCAAATTGGGGTAAAAGTGAAAGAGAGCGGCTGTTAATATGAAGTTTTAACTGAGAATAGACGGCTCAGATTCAATGTAAAGATATCAACGGCTGAGATCCTAAGTCACGGATGAGGAATCAAAGGGTTTTATCTCAAAATTTTTGATGAAGACTCGGATGAAGACAGTTTATCTCGCGACAGTCGACTGTTAGTGGTGATCAGTCGACTGAGTCGAGAGGAGCACAAGACAAATATATCTATTAATCAGTCGACTGGTTGATGAACCAGGCGACTGGTTAGATAATAAAAGATGTATATGTTTAAACAGTAGTTCAGTCGACTTATACACAAAAATAGTCGACTTAACCGAAGCCATTTTCAACAAATATCAATGAAATCACAAATTCCAAGTTATCTTCTTAACTTAATGAAAGTATCTTCTTTAAGGGGCTTGGTAAATATATCTGCTACTTGTTTATCAGTAGAGATAAATTCTAAAGATATATCTCCTTTTAAAACATGATCACGTAGAAAATGATGTCGAATATCAATATGTTTCGTACGTGAATGTTGAATCGGATTTTTAGATAGATTAATAGCACTGGTATTATCACACATAATTGAGGGTTTCTCAAATGAAATACCATAATCTAATAGGGTTTGTTTCATCCATAAAATTTGTGCACATGCCAAACTTGCAGCGATATATTCAGCTTCTGTGGTTGATAGGGATACGGAGTTTTGCTTTTTACTGCACCAAGATACTAGGGAATGTCCCAAAAAGTGACATGTACCACTAGTACTCTTGCGATCAGTTTTACTTCCAGCAAAATCGGCATCGCTATAAGACAAAAGTTGAAAGTTATCGGTGCGTGGATAAAATAAACCATATTCAGATGTGCCTTTAATATATCTTAAAATTCGTTTCACTGCTTTTAAATGAGATTCTTTAGGACTAGATTGATATCTAGCACATAAACATACGCTGAACATAATATCTGGTCTACTTGCAGTAATATATAAGAGTGAACCAATCATACCTCGATAGAGTTTTTGATCTACACTCTTACCTAATAAGTCTTTGTCAAGAGTAGTAGTAGTAGCCATAGGAGTGGATTTACTACTAGTACTATCCATGTGAAAACGTTTGAGTAATTCCTTTGCATATTTGCCTTGATTGATAAATATGCCATTTGAAGATTGTTTAATTTGCAATCCAAGGAAATAATTGAGTTCACCCATGTGACTCATCTCAAATTCATTTTTCATGGTATTAGCAAATTCTTGACATAGATTATTATTAGTAGAACCAAAAATTATATCATCAACATATATTTGTATGATTAAGATATCATTCTTAACTCTTTTGATAAACAAAGTAGTGTCTACTTTACCTATTTCAAATCCTGTTTCTAAAAGAAAAGTTTTCAGACGATCATACCAAGCACGAGGTGCTTGTTTAAGACCGTATAAAGCCTTTTTCAATTTATAAACATGATCTGGAAATTGTTCATGTTCAAAACCTGGTGGTTGTTTAACATAAACATTTTCTTTAATAAACCCATTAAGAAAGGCACTTTTCACATCCATTTGATAAAGTATAAAATTCATAAAACAAGCAAAAGATAATAAAATACGAATAGATTCTAGTCTAGCAACAGGAGCATATGTTTCATCAAAATCGATACCTTCTTCTTGATTATATCCTTGGGCAACTAATCTAGCCTTGTTCCTTACAACCTGTCCTGATTCATCTAACTTATTCTTGAATACCCATTTGGTACCAATGATAGTCTGATCAGGAGGTCTAGGAACTAAATCCCATACATCATTCCTTATAAATTGGTTTAGTTCATCTTGCATGGCATTCATCCAATATTCATTCTCACAAGCTTCTTGTATATTTTTCGGTTCAAAATCCGACAAGAATGCTGTATGAGAGATCATATTTATATGTGAACGTGTCTGAATACCATGGGAGATGTCACCAATTATTAAGTCATGATGATGATCTTTAACTTCAACAAATGACTTTGGTAAAGTTGAAGATATCTCAATCGGATCAGTCGACTTAACTTGTTCTTCAGTCGACTGGTTTAAGTCAGTCGACTTGGAGACTTTATCAGTCGACTTATCAGATAGATTAGTTTGCTCTAAGGATGTAATCACATTACCTAAAGGTGATAAATCAGTTTCATCATCCTTATTTAATGTTGATGAAGGTAAGGATTCATCGAATGTAACATGCATTGATTCTTCAATAGTCATAGTAGACTTATTGTAAATTCTATATGCTTTACTCCTATTTGAGTATCCTAAAAAGATACCCTCATTAGATCTAGGATCAAATTTGTCTAAATTATCTTTTGTGTTTAGAATAAAACACTTACAACCAAATGTTTTAAAGTAAGAAACTTTAGGAATTTTATTAAAGAATAATTCGTAACAAGTCTTCTTTAGTTTTGGTCTTAGAAGAATTCTATTCAAAACATAACAAGCTGTAGCAACAGCTTCAGCCCAAAAATGCTTTGGTAGATTGCTTTCAACAAGCATAGTACGTGCGCATTCTTGCAAAGTCCTATTCTTTCTTTCAACCACACCATTTTGTGGTGAAGCTCTAGGAAATGCAAATGAATGTGTTATACCATTCTTGTTGCAATATTCTGTAAATGTTTCATTTTCAAATTCTCCACCATGATCACTTCTAATAGTGACTATGGTTAGAGATCTTTGATTTTGAATACGTTTACAAAAATGTGCAAATTCTTCAAAAGCATCATTTTTATGTTTTAAAAAGAATGTCCAAGTGAATCTTGAAAAATCATCTACTAAAACAAACACATATCTACTTTTATTTAAAGAAGTAACTCTAGTAGGACCAAATAAATCCATATGAATTAATTCAAGTGGCCTACTTGTAGAGATTACATCTTTTGTTTTAAAAGTGGATTTGATTTGTTTTCCTAGTTGACATGCGTCACATAACTTATCCTTTTTAAAGGATAATTTTGGCAGTCCTTTAACTAGGTTATATTTAGATAATTTTGAGAGATTTTTCATGTTCACATGTCCAAATCTTCTATGCCATAACCAAGATTCATTGTTAGAGGCTATCAAACAAAAATCATTTGAGAAATCAATTGCATTCAAACATAATTCATAAATATTGTTTTTGCGAAAACCTTGAAAAACAACATTTTCCATAGTAGAATCATAAATTAAGCATGCATCTTTTTCAAAAACTATTTTATAACCTTTATCACACAATTGACTAATACTTAAGAGATTATGCTTTAAACCATTAACTAAAAGCACATTTTCTATAATAGGGTTAGATATTTTACCGACCATGCCAATACCGATGACTTTGCCTTTGTTGTTGTCTCCAAAGGTGACGGTTCCTCCATCTATATTTTGAATGGTGGATAGTAAGTTGGCATGCCCTGTCATGTGTTTTGAACATCCGCTGTCTAATATCCAGCGTTCTTTCTTGGGTACCTATAAAACATTTGAGGTAAATATGGTACCCTTTTTATTGGGTCCAAAACATATTAGTTTGGGGGAAACCAAACCCATGAAGAGTTTGATCTTCCTCCATAAGCAGTAATATAATTGGTAGAAGTACATACATTCAGTATATAAGAATTGATATAAGCAATTCTATCATTCTGATTAAGATTGACTGGAACCCATACTAGTTTGTTCTGTCCAGTCGACTTACCAGTGTTCCTCAGTCGACTGTTGGTATGTATCAGTCGACTGGTAGATGCACTAGGTCGACTTATAAGAGGTTTTGATCTCGTGGAATAAGATCCACTTTCTCTGGACAGACGACTGGTGGTATGGTTCAGTCGACTTAACCGAACGTTAGTATCACTTTTATCACTGAATTTAACAACCTTTGGTTTTGCAAAGAAATCATATAACTTGTGTGTAACACTAGAAATAGATGCTGACTTAGTCTTACTAGTGTTTAAAACAGGAGATTCTTTTATAGAAGATTTCTTGAAACCAAGTCCAAATTTATGACTAGATGCAACTTGATGATGAAGCATATCGTTTAAATTTTCTTTGCCTTTGTTAAACTTAGATACATTCTTTGAAATCTCTTCATAATTCTTTTTGAGAGTTTCAAGATCAGTATCTAGACTTGCAAGGCGAGAATTTAAGGATTTTACTTCCTTATCAAGGTTAAGATTTTCTTGATTAAGTGTTTGATTCACTTTCTCAAGATTCTTAACTCTAATCTTTTCTTTCTTTAACTCCTGAAATATTTCATTAAATGCATCAAGAAGATCTTCGGAATCATAATCATTACTTACATGCTCTTGTTGTGCAGCCATAAAGCATACATTTGCCACTTCGTTATTTTCATCCGTTTCTTCTTCGGAAGATGAATCGCTATCATCCCATGTGGCTTGATACGCCTTTTTGTTCTTGGCAAATTTGTTCTTTGAATATTTGTCTTTCTTGAAGTTGGATGTTTTTCCCTTATTCTTTGCATTTTCTAAGGGACAGTCCTTCTTCATGTGACCTATTTTATTGCACCTGAAACATGTAGGAGGGTCATTAGAATCTTTACTCTTAGAATGAAACTTACCCTTCTTTATGAACTTCTTGAATCTCCGAGTGAACATTGCTATTTCTTCTTCATCTTCTTCCTCATCTTCTGAGTCAGTCATGGCTTTAAAAGCCAATGATTTCTTCTTTGCTTGGTGTGACTCAGTATCTTTCTTTCGATCTTCAAGTTGGACCTCATATGCCATGAGATTACCAACAAGATTCTCGAGAGTAAGTGTTGACAAGTCATTTGCCTCTTCTATTGCTGTGGTTTTCTTTTCCCATTCTGGAGTGAGTGCTCGTAGTACTTTTCTGACCATCTCTGCTTGAGTATAAGTCTTTCCAAGCGCCACAAGAGAGTTGGTAATGTCTGTGAATCTTGTAATCATCTCAGACACAGTCTCATTGTCCTTCATTCTGAACATTTCAAACCTGTGAACAAGAACAGAAATTTTAGATTCCTTTACTTTATTTGTTCCTTCATGTGTTACCTCGAGTGTATGCCAAATTTGATATGCTGTTGTAGCATTGGATACACGATTGAATTCTTCCTTCGTCAGTGCACAGAATAAAGCATTCATTGCTTTGGCATTGTTCATAGTCTGACTCTTTTGATCATCATTCCATTGTGCATATGGAATGGTAGGGGCAGTGTATTCCGTCTCTGTCATTTGCCATATCTCGTAGTTGATTGATTGGAGATAGATTCGCATTCGGCACTTCCAATAGTTGTAATTCGTTCCATCAAATAGTGGTGGCCGTTGTGTAGATTGGCCTTCATGGTACTGATTAGTATTTGATGTAGTTGCCATTGCCTGTAACCTCGCTCTGATACCAAGTGTTGGATCCTGTAGGCTAAGCAACAAACACTAGAGGGGGGGTGAATAGTGTTAATGAAAATAAACTGCGGAATAAAATTATTTTTCTCGGCACAGTCGACTTAGTGGGGAACCAGTCGACTGATATAGCCAAATAAAAGAAACTTGAACTCTCGATGCAGTCGACTTATAGATAAGGCAGACGACTGATGAGACAAAGAGAGTAACTAATACGAGACTGATCAGTCGACTGATACAAGGGTGAGTCGACTGGCCAGACAAGTTTTGCAGAGTTTTAATTAAGCAAAAAGTAAATGCAACCACAAGATAACCAATCACAGAGTACACAAGATATATCCTGGTTCGGTCCTCCCGACCTACATCCAGTCCCCAAGCAACCCACTTGAGATTTCCACTATTCTTGAAAAAAATACAAGAATACCCTACGGCGTTCAAGACAACAACCTTGTCTAACCCGTAGTCCTTTCTCTCAACCAGAGAAAGCAGACCCACTCTACAACCAAGAGTGAAAAGACACCGACTCTACAACCAAGAGTCAAAAACACTCTCCAACCGAGAGCAAGAGTACAAGAGGAATTTTACAATCAACCTATAGCCTTGTTGTTGTATGTGTTGATGCACGTGGCTAAAGAATTAGGTTGACTTCTATACTCAGTCCAAAGCGAATTCAATGCTATACTGGACTGAGTGTAGAGAACCAAAGTATGAAAACTTGAAAGCTTTGTTCTTAAAAAATTACTTAAATTTTTCTCAAGAGTGCTCGAGTATTTTTGTAAGAGATCAAGTAAGTTTTTCTATTTGAGAAGAAACTCTATATAAAGAGTTTTGATCTTCTGAACGTTGGAAAGCAGTTACATAACTGTCAACCAACGGATCAGACCGTTTGAGTTTGAAAAAGTTCGTTTTTGAAAAACATAAAACGGTCAAAAACTCTTGAACAGTCGACTGGGTTGCCATATGAGTCGACTGATCAGAGTTTGAATAATTTTAAACAGTTTTGTACTAGGCAGTCGACTGGCAAGAGCTTAAGTCGACTGGTACTTAAATGTTAAAATTTTTCAAACTGTTTTGACTTATTTTTGGGGGTTTTAAGAGACACACATGATGAAATTTTGAGTATGTGTGTGTGTGTGTTTGTTGACAAGGCTTTACATCATACTAAGACTCAACTAGAAATAAAATACAATATTTATACAACATTTGAGCTTGAAGTCTTGAGTCTTGAGTCTTGAGTTGAAATATGATCCTTGTCTTCTTCATCTGTATCTGTTTGAGCTTGACTGTTTGTTCAGCTAGAATTGTCTTTAGTTACTGCAATGTCAGCTGTATAATATAGACACATGATGCACTGTGTTGTGATCATCAAAATCAAGAAACAACACATATGAATAGAAATGTGTGGGATGAATCAGTGAGATGTTTGGGCAGAAATGTGTGGCATTTAATGATTAATCTTTACCTGACATTTTGGGATTTTTTAGAGTGCATTTTGCACCACTTATGAACAATCTAGTGAATTTTGAATCAGTGAGTGCCACTCACTGACTTCATCTTATATACTGACTAATTTGGATAATATGAGAAATTTAGAGAACAAAGATGAAAATTTTGAGATGTCTGAACTGAAATACTATGGCACCAAGTCACTGACTTCATCTTATATTTACTTGTTCTCACAAATACTATGACATAAATTACTCAAGCATGATAAATATAGATCCAACCCAATATAGTTCCATATGCAACTTCAAAATGCACTCAGTAGGACTACTTTTGATATACTGACTAATTTATGAGTCAGTGATTGGCAATCTACTTTTGATAGACTGAGTGGCACTCACTGATTAATCTTTACCACTTTAACTGACTAATTTTGAGTCAGTAAGTGGCACTCACTGATTGTGCTTCTCTATTTTATGAACAATCCTACTGAGTGCATTTTGCATATGGATCTATATTGATTTGGATCTATATTTATCATGCTTGAGTAATTTATTCCATAGTATTTGTGAGAACAACTAAATATGCTTGAGTAAAAACAGTGAACAAATAGAGTTTCTTCTCATTATATTCGAGTGAATGAGTGATGATGAGATGGATTATGCTTCTGAAGTTGCACACTATGTTTCATGATTCTTTGAATAAATGAATTATAGGAGTAACTAGTGATGATTAAATCCTATCTGGGCATTTAATGATTAATCTTTACCTGACATTTTGGGATTTTTAGGGTGCATTTTGCACCACTTATGAACAATCTAGTGAATTTTGAATCAGTGAGTGGCACTCACTGACTTCATCTTATATACTGACTAATTTGGATAATATGAGAAATTTGGAGAACAAAGATGAAATTTTTGAGATGTATGAACTGAAATACTATGGCACTGAGTCACTGACTTCATCTTATATTTACTTGTTCTCACAAATACTATGACATAAATTACTCAAGCATGATAAATATAGATCCAACCCAATATAGTTCCATATGCAACTTCAAAATGCACTCAGTAGGACTACTTTTGATATACTGACTAATTTATGAGTCAGTGATTGGCACTCACTGATTATGCTTCTCTAATTTATGCTTTTGCAATTGGTTTTGATTAGTAAAGAGTGTTGAACGTTTTTTTTTTTTTTAAAATAATTTTTAAATTTTTTTTTTTTTAAATATAGCTACACCGGCGTTTTTACAAGCGCCGGTGTAGCTTTCAGCAAAAAACTGGAAATATATACCGGCGTTTTAAAAATGCCGGTGTAGGTGATGGCCGAAAGCAGTGCTTCCAAACGAAACCACACATTTCCCGACATTTTTACGACTGCCGGTATAGTTTTAACCTACACCGGCGGTCGTAAAAAACGCCGGTGAATATCCCTAAGCTACAGCGACGCACGATTCAGTGACACTTGCACCGACGATTTATAAAACGCCGGTGGTATCTACAGCGGGATTTATAAACGCCGGTAAATGTGCAAAAAAACACCGGTAAAGACTGTTAGTCTTGTAATGTCCCTAACCGATTATCATCCCTGGGGCCAGCCCTTGGGGCTCCTGACCCCGGCCCTAACCCTCTAGTAAAATTATAGGGTTAGGACCTGAAATTTAGGCCCTTCTAAAGATAGGATCACGACCGGGGTTTAACCTATGCCCTAGCCAGCCCCGGTCCTAACCAAAGCCCCTTTAAGGCCTTAAGAGCATCCACACTCGTTTACTATTTTTCCAATTTGTCAAAATGAGAAGCCAAATTTTAGCAAACGAGGAACAGTAGCTTCTCATATATGAGAAACAGATTTGACAATTGCTAAATATAAATGAGGAAACATCATGTTTCGTCTCAAATTATTTTATAATTTTATAAGGGGATCAAACGTATCTTGATGTTTCGTCTAAGTGGGGTTTTATTTTTTTAATTAAAAATTGATCGGATAAAAAAAAGGGATCGGACGGGACAACATGTCCCGTTCGAAACCAAAACTTCTTGGACGGGACAACATGCCCCGTTCCAAGCTTTGACCCCCTCTTAAACCATGAATTAGGTATTAATTAATGCAGTAGTATTAATATAATAATTGTTTAGTGTTTTATTAATCCCTAATTAAATCACTAATACAATTTAATAACTAATATCACTTTAATTATCCTAAAAGTTATAAAAAAACACTCGGATGGAGTTAATCCTTTTTTTTAATTATTTTCTCAAATTATAGCAAACGACGAGTGCAGCGAAACACTCATTTTGCTATTTCTTATTTTGCCAATCTGGCAAAATAGCAAAAACGAGTGTGGATGCTCTAAGCAGCCCTAGTCAAACGCTACTATTTTAGTATAGTAAATATACATGTTGTATATTAATTATTTACAAAAGGCCTTACTCTTGGCCCATTTTACCAAGCCCATGCATACTCTAAAGATAAAACAGTGAAAAACCAAAACTCTATTAGATTTAGGAGGGAAACCAATGTTACCGATCTTTTTATTTCTATTATTATTAGTTTATTATAGCATGAGTCACAAATATAATTTTCACTTTATGTTTTATTTTTAGTTTTATGAGGTTTAACATAGGTCCTACCTCGACCTGGCCTGACCTTTAGTTTTAAGACCTTAAGTAGGTCCTAGTCAAGCCCTACTATTTTAGTATAATAAACATACAGAATGTATATTACTTATTTACAAAAAGTCTTAATTTTGGTGCATTTCACCAAGCCCATGCATACTCTTTAAATATAAAACAAGGAAACACCAAAACTCGTTAGATTTAGGGATGAAACCAATATTATCGATCTTTTCATTTCTACTATTATTAGTGTAACACCTCGTAATTTTCAAAGAATAATAATATATATAATGTGTATATATATATAATACATATGTTGAAAAAAAAATTAATATGGTTGTCTGGTTACTTTGGTAAATGGATATGGCTTATGAAATTATTTGCTAAATGTCCTTGGGGCCCACGGTAAATGAAAGTCAGAATGACTTTGCTGTTGTCTTCAATGGTGATGATGACGTCACCGTGTATACAGGATTTGAAGATTGAGTAATATGTCCCATATCGGGTATAAATAATAATATAATATAATATAAATACTAAATGCCAAGGATCAAGAGTCACCTAATTGGTTAATCACCTTTTGAGAGAGGCAGCCTGTGGTTGACAGTTGTACTACATAGTATCTAATTTGTCTTATAAATTGTATAAATTGTCTGAGGGCGTTACAATTAGTTTATGGCATGTTAAATTCGTTCAATTGATAAGATTATGAGAACATTGAAGGTTTGAAGTATTGTTTACGTCTGAAAATATTTAAAGTTTAATAATTTTCTTCGTCTATCATAAAAGTCCAGGGCCCGATGAAGACCCTGGGTCATGATAGGGTAGAAGTCTAACTTTGCCTTCTATGCCACTTTAAGTAAATCTGACAAAAAATGTACAAAGTAAATTAATTTATCAAAATGATTAAGGGATAAAGTCATGAAACCCCAGAAGGTTTGCGACTAAAATTAAGGAATCCAACGCTGTTATTTATGTCCTTTCTGCAATAGCGACCTAACAATAGAAATGTTTAAGTTAACCTTTGGGGGGGGGGGGGGGGGGTTCAAGACTTTACCTCAACGATTAATAAAAGAATAAACTTTCTTTTTGGCAAATATTCTACTTTTTTTCTTCATTCCAAATCATCAGTATCATGGCCATTGCGTATGGGAAGCCCGAGCTAATCCGTATGATGATTTGATCCTGCTTCTACTGTTTGCTAAATTTTGATTTACCCCTATTCTTCTTCCAGTCACTCCACAAGGCTCTTACTATAGAATGTCTTTCTTTCACATTCCGATCCAGTTTACAAATAATCTAGAATTATTTCATAAAATACATTGAATAAAAAGACGGTACACATTTTCAATACAACCATTACACTATAAACAATGTTGACCTATGACTATGTTGAAGAAAATAATTTTGGGAAAAATAATTCTTATTCTTCTTGTTGTTTTTTATTTCTTTACTGTATACATATATATATATATATATATATATATATATATATATATATGAATTACATTCTTGGAGAAGAAGAAAAGAGCTTGAGAGAAGATTAGGGAGATGAGAGATTTGGGGAATCGGTTTCCTATATATTAGGAAACAGAATATACAATTACTATATTTCAACACTCCCCCTCAAGTTGGTGCATAGATATCGAACATGCCCAACTTGTCAACAAATTTTCAGAAGAGCCGAGTCGAAACAGCCTTGGTTAGAATATCTGCGAGTTGATCTTCTGACTTCACTTTTGATATCTCAATAACTTTCTCATCTAATTTTTCTTTGATGAAGAATCTATCCACCGCTACATGTTTCGTCCTATCATGCTGAACTGGATTAGCCACAATATCACACGCCGCTTGACTGTCACAATACACCTTCATGGTTCCTTTGGACCATAGCCTAAGTCCTGCAACAGGAGTTTCAGCCATAAAGCTTCTATTATACTTAAAGCTACTCCGTGATACTCAGCCTCTGCACTAGAGCGTGTAACAACATTTTGCTTCTTGTTTCTCCATGTAACTAAATTTCCTCCAACAAAGGTGAAATATCCTAAAGCGGAGCGCCTATCGATTGTAGATCCTGCCCAATCAGCATCAGTGTATGCCTCAACCTTCAAGTGTCCATGTTTCGCAAATAAGATTCCTTTTCCTGGGGCTGACTTAATGTATCTCATAATTCTCATAACCGTGTCCATATGTTGTTCCCAAGGTGTATGCATAAACTGACTTACTACACTTAAAGCATATGACAAATCTGGCCGTGTATGTGCAAGATACATTAGTCGTCCAACCAATCTCTGATATCTTTCCTTATCACAAAGCACTTGATCAGCTTCGTTGCATAGTTTCAGTCCTTCTTCCAATGGTGTACTAATCGGTTGACAAGCGGACATTCCAGTTTCCTTCAATAAATCCAGAGCATATTTCCTTTGAGAAAGAAATATCCCCTTTCTTGAGCAAGAAACTTCAATACCAAGGAAGTATCTCAAAGGACCAAGATCTTTCATTTCGAACTCTTGTGACAAGTAGTTCTTTAATGCCTTCATCTCCAGTTACTATCATATCATCAACATAAATAATAAGAGCAGTAATTTTACCTTCTTTCCTTTTTAGGAATAGAGTATGATCAGAATTACTCTGATAGTACCGAATGTCTTCATTGCTTTTGTAAATCTTCCAAACCAGGCTCTTGGCGACTGCTTCAGTCCATACAATGCTTTCTTTAGACGACATACTTTGTTGTTGTGTTGGACTGGTCTGTTCGACCCTGGTGGAAGATCCATATAGACTTCTTCTGTCAATTCCCCATGTAAAAATGCATTCTTCACATCAAATTGCTCCAACAGCCAGTCAAGATTGGCAGCAAGTGTCAGTAAGACTCGAATAGTACTGAATTTTGCCACTGGTGCGAATGTATCTTCATAATCAATTCCATACGTTTGAGTGTACCCTTTGGCAACCAGCCTTGCTTTGTATCGCTCTATTGAACCATTAGACTTATACTTCACTGTATAAATCCATCCACATCCTACTGGCTTCTTTCCTACTGGCAGCTCGACTATCTCCCAAGTCTCATTCTTTTTCAAGGATTTCATCTCCTCATCCAAAGCTGCTTTCCACCTTGGATCAATAAGGGCTTCCTGCACACTGTTAGGAATAGATACAGCAAATAATTGATTCACAAATAACTTATTTGATTCAGACAATCGGTGAGTGGACACATAATAACTCATGGGATACTTGACTTTACTAGTGGGATTAGACTCGTAAGTGGGTTTTGGGATACCTCTAGTAGTACGGTTTGGGAGTTCTCTTCTTGGAGCTTCGAACAACGATGACGATTGGTTTTGGGGTTCTGCTGGGAGTAGAGATAGATCTGATGGTACTGGTGGTGAAGATGGTTCAGATGGTGCTGGTGGTGGAGATGGCTCATCTTCATGGAGGTTCGGCACTGACTACAGATCTTCGTGGAAATTTTCTTCCTCAACCAAGTCTTCATTCGAGTGATCGTCATTACTTACATCCTGATTTTCTCCCCTTATATTTGATTGTTCAGTTTGAATAGTAACCACTTCATCATAGGCAAGAGTTTGAACTTCACTTCGGTACTCCCCCTGAAGTTCAACCTCAGAGGAAAAATACATCTCATCTTCATGGAACACAACATCCATAGTCACAAACATTTTTTGAGTTGGTGGGTGATAGCACCGATACCCTTTCTTATTCTGTGCATATTCCACGAAAACATAGCGGACATCTCGTGGAGTTAACTTATTGCGTTCATGTTGATGAAGATGAACAAATGCAACACACCCAAATACACGAGGTGGCAATTTGACGACTTTTGGTGCATTCACAGCTTCAGTTAATACTTGAAATGGTGCGAGGAAGTTTAGGATTTTAGAGGGAACTCAGTTGATTAAGTATGCAGCAGAAGCAAGGGCTTCTCCCCAATAAATGAGTGACATATTTCCATGGATGAGAGAAGCACGGACCACTTCGAGCAAGTGTCTATTTTTCTTTCTGCAACCCCATTCTGTTGAGGTGTATACGAGCATGTAGTCTGATGAACAATTCCGTGTTCCAATAAATATTGTTGCAGATTTGAACTCAGGTACTCTTCGCCATTATCACTCCTAAGAACTTGAATCTGTGATTTTACTGAATCATAACATGCTTGTGAAATTTCTGAAACAAACCACTAACTTCACTTTTCGACTTCATCAAACAAATCCAGGTCATACGGGTACAGTCATCAATAAAGGTCACAAACCATTTGGCTCCTCCAAATGTAGTAGTTTTGGATGAACCCCAAACATCAGAATGAATAATCATAAAAGGAAGGGAGCTTCTACTTGGACTTGGAGGAAAAGAGACACGATGACCTTTTGCGAGTTCACACACATCACACCGAACGGCAGATATATCCAACTTCAAAAATAAACTTGGAAATAACTTCTTCAAATAACCAAAAGAAGCATGCCCTAGACGTAGATGCCATAGCCAAATATCTGATTTCTTCTTCTCATCTTCGGATCCTTCCACACTTAGAGCTTGAGTCAACTTGCTCGAACATTCAGATTCTAAATCCAGGTATAGAGCTTCCCGTGTCTAACCCCATAACCAATCGTCTTGCGAGTCCGAATATCCTTAAACACACAATGTGAAGGCCAAAAAACTACAATACAATGTAAGGCAGTGGTTATTTGAGCAACAGATAATATATTGAAATTCAAGGATGGTACAACTAGGGCAGTATCTGAGGTTAGGTTGTTTGTGAGGTGTATGGAACCCTCGCCAGTAATAGTGGCAGGATCACCATTGGCAGTGGACACAGTTGATTTAGCGGATGGTTGAAAATTTTGAACTTGTCTAGAATCAAAAGTCATATGGTCGGTAGCACCCGAATCAATTATCCATGCACTATTCATAACATAAGCAGAAATATTAAATACCTTACCATCATTATCTGCAGCTGTAACTAATGTAGAGGCGAGTCCAATATTCTTCTTAGCTCCATCAATTTGTCCCATGGTAGCAGTACAAAAAAACAACGGATCTGATCTTCAGCAACCAATAGCAAACGGCACAACTTGGCCAAGAACAGCTCAAAGTCTCCAACAAATAGCAAAAACAGCAACAATCCAACACCCAAATAACAACTGCACAGCGGACCAAAAAATACCAAACACCGAGATCCAAATGCCAAACACAAGATCCAAATGCCAAACACAAGATCAAGATCCCTAATTCACAAAATACCAAACACCAATCAAATCCACTTCACAAAATAGCAACACAGTAAATCTCCAAACACCATCAGCAAACAACAGTAAAAGAGTTGCATCCCTCCTCACAATCCCGTTGATCCACCATCGTTGTTGTAATCTCCCTCAAATGTTCAAACTCCAATTTAGATCTGAAACTCATGACACTCTTCAAATACCCAACGTACACCTTCAACCCGTCCTGATTCAACCCCAACAGGGGAAAAATCTTGATGAATCGGATGATTTCTGGGTGATCCTTCTGATCCACGGCGGCGTTCAGCTTAGATCTGTCAATAGACTCAAGCTTCGCCTTCAATTCGAGCAGTTGTTCGCGCTGGAGATCGAAATCGGGGGAAGGAAACTGGGAGTCGATTTTGAGGAAGGAGCGGATGAAATTGGCGGCGGAGTGGTAGTCTTCGGATTGGAGAGAGGATTTGGCGAAGTCGAGGGAGTGGGATTTGGAGAGGATGGCGTCGATCTGGGAGAAGGTGAGGTGGACGCGGGACTGGGCGAGGTCGAGGTCGAGGTCGCGGACCTTGTGGGAAACATGGTGGGCGAGGTCGGAGGTGGATGAGAGGGAGGAGAGGAGGAGTGCAACTGAGGGCGGAGGTGGATGAGGGCAGAGCGGTGACGGCAACGGGGTCTGACGGGATCAGAGTCGATGATCGGTGACGGGATCAGCAACGGGATCAGATCAAGATGGAGGTGATTAGCCTCCTCCTCTTCTTCTTCACTTGGCCTAGATCTGATTAGGCTCTGATACCATGAAGAAAATAATTTTGGGAAAAATAATTCTTATTCTTCTTGTTGTTTTTTTATTTCTTTACTGTATACGGGAGAAATTTTAGGGGGACAGCAGTAATCGTGGGCTTGCGAGGGAGAGCAGGAGACTTTTGAGTCGAGGAGATAGGGTTATAACCCCTGGATGAAGACGATGGCTTGGGACCAGTGGATGAGCCTGGATGAAACTCTGGAGTGGGCGAGAGAATGAAACCCGGCTGCAAAGAGCCCCGTTGAGGGGAGTTCCCATGGTACTGAACAGAGACGTTGAAAGAGGAGATACCATCGAAAAGGCAGAAGGCTTCAATGCGCTCCTTAGGGGCAGGGCAACGAAAAAGAGCTTCAACTTGAATACTACCCGAAGCTAAGCGGGCGCAAGAAGTTAAGCTAATAATCTCTCCAATGCATTTGGTAAAAGAAGCCACCAGCCTCAGTGAGTCGCAGAAGGGTGGAAGTCCAACCAGAGAGACCTTGGTGGGCGAATGGTCGAGCACAGTAGAGGAGGAAGAGTTGGAAACCCATTTACGGATAGTCATAGAAATAGAACCGATAGAGAGAGATTGATTAGCGCAGAGTTCGTCAAGGACTTTCGAAGAGGGGCACTGGATTACTGCATCTCCATTAGTACAGGAGTAGAGAACCCATTCCCATTCCTTCACATTACAGAAGTTGCAAAGGAAAGCATTGAGGGTGTAGAATGGAACGGACCCTCCCATAAAAGCGATCGCACCAAAGTTACTGTAAATCTTCAGACGGTCAGAGAGCTCTGAGTTAGGTAAAAAAACCTTAGTAATCAGAGGTTTGAAAAGAGCTGGAGCGGAGGTAGGCAGCTTTAGGGGGGTCGGAGCCACAGGGGGAGGTCGACGGAGCTCAGAGGCGGGGGTAGGAAGGAGAGGAGAACGGGAGGGGGCTTTCAGTTTCTTGGGTTTAGAAGGAGGAAGCTCAGCTAATTTCTTTTGCAAAGCTGGGAAATCGAGGGCACCCAACACTGACTCCGCTATAGGAACGCCGACCGAAAGCCCTAAAAGCTTCTGAAGAGAGAAACAGCGGTGACGAGAGTGTCCCTCCTTAAGACAAAATAAGCATTTCATTTTGGCTGAGCACTCAAATTTCAGATGACCTTGTTGTAGGCACCGAAAGCAGTAAGAAGAGGAGCGAGGGCAGTAGTTTTGAGAGGAAAAGGGAGATGAAGCGGTGGTGAGATGAGGAGGGCGGGAATGTATATGGGGAGAAGGATCGAGAAGAGTTGTACGATACCCTTTAGTGGGCTGAGAGCCAGCTAAATTGAAACCCGATAGAGATTTGGGGGAAGTAATTTTCTTATACTTGTTTTTTTTCACTACTTCGACCCATGTACGGTCCATGGGCTTTAAACCAAAGCCCACAATAGTGGAAACGCAATAATGGCAACAAATTAATGCCAAAGAGAAACACCTCTGTGAAGGAGAAACAGGAAAAAGAATACCGCAGAGAAGAATGTAGTGCGGGGGGGGGGGGGGGGGGGGAGGGAGGGGCTATAGCGAAGAGGAGGGAGAAGAGAGAAGTAGGCGGGAGAGAGAAGTAGTAAAAAGCCACCTTCCGTAAGAACGACGCTCAATCTCGAGCGCGATAACACCCTAATCGATACCCAACACACGGAGCAGCACACAGAAATCACAAAGCTAATATACTGGAACTAAAATTTAAAAAGTCAGCGCCTAAAGACTAAAATCAAAGAAAGCTGGAGTGAAGATACTTACAGTGGTTGGAGGCAAACAATCAAGAAAGGCCACCTGTCGGCAAGACTAACTGTGATTGGAGAGTCCACCTGTGAGGAGGAAGCCACTAGAAGGACCAGGAAGCGCCAAGGGAGCGCCCACCGAGGGGGCTAGGGAAGATCAAGGGCCTCGAGTGAGAGAAAGATCACCGACTTGGAGCACAGACAAGAGGATGGCGCCGGAGAGGAAGGGGGGATCTAGAGGCTACAGGGGAAGCTGTCCAGTCAGAGGAGCGACGCGATGGATAGAGGATGAACGAGGGAGAGGAGGGACAGACAGGGTGATGGGGGAAAGGGACAGGATGGTAGACGACGTCGGAGTGGAAAAGGAGAAGGAGAACCAAACGATGCGAGATCAAAAGGGTTTGTAGAGGACACAGAGAACGCCAAAATTAATGAAGGAGCAGGGGGCGGAACGGTCGCCGATCCGGCGGATCTGAGAGGAGAAGGGTTGAGAAGGAGAGGATCGACAATTTGGTTTCAAAACTAAGTTTTAAATAAAACTTGGGAAGGAACATCATCATTGTTTTTATTCATTGTCAAAAATCTCAACTTGGTGTGGATCAACCCCGATCGCCCTACCCTACCACTCCCGAAGCCAACTATCCCCCCCTCCTCTGTTCAGGCTGTTCAAGTGCAGGTGCCGGACACTAGTGCTCCAATTCCTGCCGTTTCTCCCTCTAAATCTGAGACCTGGCCTGCTTGGGATGTCAATCCTACTTTCGACTCTGATTGGGAGCAATTTCAGTGCACGGCGCATTTCCCAACCTCCAGTGCCTCTCGTTCTGCTATTGCCTCCCCCTCCTCTAAGGCCCAATCTAGCGCTAAAGGTAAAGACTGGACTGATAAGGATGATCTCCTTGGTGACGAAGTCGCTGCCCTGGAACGTGCCCAATCATCCAAACAGGTAATTTCTTCCTCTTCTCCTTTTTATTTCAATTTCCTCTATCTGTTATCAGTGTTTGTTAGCAATTGTTCGTATGAGTTGGAAATTTATTTCCCGATCTTTAAATCCTCCTCTTTTCGTTTGCCGAGGAACTTAATGTCTATCTCCTCTCTCCCCCTTTCTCTTATCTACTGTCATTCTGAATTATTGACTTCTTGCATTGACTCTCGTAAGGCTCGGCCTTCCGAGGTTGTTGCTAACGCGAGCAATCTTAACAATTTGAATATGTGCTGTTCGAATCCCATCCCCCCGGTTATTGTCACTTGTTTGGGTGCGGGGATGGATCTTGCTGGCTCTATGCAGTCCCCCATCCCTGATCCGGTGATGTCTAGTAGTTCTCAACTTCCCTTTGCGGCTCGTGGCTCTTTACGATTGATTCGATCGAGTGCCCGTCTTAAGGCGAAACGATTAGCGTCACCGATTGACTTTTCCCTCTCCTCCCCCTTTTCGATCCCCCCCCATTGGGATCTCTTTATCATCATCAATTCGATGCTTTGTCGGACTCTGAAATGGTGTCCCTATCCCTAGCCTTAGGCTTTTCCCTTAATCCCGACTCGTCTTCCCCTATCTCCTGCATTAGAGCTTTAGAACGTACTCGAGTCCAGGAGTTCGTTGGTCATCATGATTAGTATCTCTTGGAATATCCGGGGCCTCAATTGCCCCGCCAAACAAAGGTCTGTTTATGACCTTATCGCCTCTTCCCACTGTGATATTATCTCTATCCAAAAATCTAAGATTGAATCGCCCTCCCCTCATCTTTTTCGGGCCTTAGGAGGATCATCGATCTCGAATTGGATATCTCTGGATTCCATAGGCTCTAGAGGCGGGATTCTTCTTGGTTTCAGAGACTCGGTTTTCTCTTTAATAGAGATCCATCGTCTGAATTTTTTCCTGATAGTGAAGCTGCACTGGCAGGTGCTTAATTGTGTTCTAACGGTTATCTCGGTTTACGGGCCATCGACTTCTGATCGCCGCCCCCTTTTCTAGCAAGAGTTCCTTTCGCTGCAACCCTTTGTTCAGGGACTCGGTTTCTTCTGTGGTGATTTCAACGTTACCCGTTTCGCTTCTGAAAGATCATCCTATGTCTCCCCTGCCTACTCTGATTCCCAATCATGCATCTTCAACAATTGCATCAGGGACCTCCAGTTATCCGATGTCCCTATTAATGGTAAGGCTTTTACCTGGTCGAATCAACGCCTCTTGCCTTCTCTCGCCAAACTAGACCGGTTTCTGGTAACTCACCTGTGGTTCTCGCAATTTCACAATTCCTTTGCGAAAGCACTCCCCAACCCATCCTCGGATCACGCGCCTATCGCTCTTACCTCGCATTACCATTTCCCACATCATCTTCAATTCCGTTTTGAAAAGTTCTGGATCCAAGATCAGTTATTTATTAAACTGGTCGAGGATTGCCTCGCTGCCATTACGGGATCTCATGGGCTGGGCAATCTGCTTCTTAAGCTTCACGCTATTAAATATGGCTGTAAGATTTAGCGTCGCGAACGTCAATCCAACACCAATTTCCTCAAAGAGGTTTTGCTCGGATCCATCCAGGCCTTAGACCTGATGGAAGAGCAAGCCCCGCTATCGTCTCACGCTCTTCAAGAGCGCCTTGCGTGCAAGCGTGAATATGCTGATATCCTTCTTCAAGAGCATTCGAAATGGGCTCAAAGAGCTAGAATTCATTGGTTGAAAGAGGGTGATGGTAACACTGCTTTCTTCCACCACTTTGCCTCACATCGTAGGCGTTGCAACCATATTTCTGTTATCCATGATCAGAGCGCAGAGTTAACCTCTGACCCGGACATTCACCGAGCTTTCCATTCATTCTACAAAAATCTCATAGGTTCCACTAATCCGCATTTGTTTTCACTGGACTGGAAGCAACTTTATGGTCCCCCATCCATTGATTTATCCTCACTAGAGGACCCCTTCACTATGGATGAGAACAAGTCGGCTGTCTTTGCTTTAAAAAGTGATTCAGCTCCTGGGCCGGATGGCTTCCCGGCTTTCTTCTACCAAAAGTTCTGGCCTTGGTTGAGGGATGACCTTTTCAACCTCTTCCAGGACTTGCATCAAGGATCCTTCTCTTTTGATCGCATTAATTATGCTCACATTGTTCTGATCCCTAAACGGCAGGGTGCCAATTCTGTGTCGGAGTTCCGACCCATTAGTCTTATTAATACCTCATTCAAAATTATTATGAAAGTTCTTGCTACTAGACTCGGTGCTATCATTCCGCCCCTGATTGACCCAGCCCAATCGGGTTTCATCAAGGACCGTTTCATTCTAGACAGTGTTGCTGCTGCTCAAGAGATCATAACGCTTAGTCATCACCACTGTTTAGAAGGAATCCTTCTTAAACTCGACTTCCAAAAAGCGTATGACAACGTTCACTGGGACTTTCTCTTTGACATCTTGCATCACCGTGGTTTCGGTCCAAAATGGATTGGATGGATTAAATCCAGCCTCAAAGCTGGTACTTCTTCTATTCTTATCAATGGCTCTGAGGGTCACAAATTTAAAACCAAACGTGGTTTACGCCAAGGAGATCCCCTTTCTTCCCTACTCTTCTCTCTGGTTGCGGACGTTTTCAGTAAACTGCTCCGCAACGCCCGTGAAGCTCACGTCATTGAGGGCTTAGGATGCTCCCGTCATTTTGACGGTATACTCAACTTGCAATATGCAGACGATACCATTATTTTCGCCAAACCTGATCAGGCTTCTCTGCGCAATCTTAAACTTTTACTGTACTGTTTTGAATAGGCTTCCGGCCTAGCCATTAACTTCAACAAATCTTCTGTGTATTGGCTCGGCGGTGATGACTCTCGTCATGTCCAGATCTCCCAATTTTTTAATTGCCCTATCGCCACCTTCCCCATTTCTTACCTTGGTATTCCTCTCAGATGGGGTCAGCTCCACAGATCTGACTGGGTCCCTATCATCGACAAAATCGAATCCAGACTTAATGTCTGGACCGGTAAGATTCTCTCTCGAGGTGGCAGGTTAATACTTCTTAACTCTGTTCTCTCTGCTATGCCGCTCTACATGATGTCCTTCTATTACCTCCCATCCTGGGTTATCAAGTGGATTGATCAGATTCGTAGCAATTTTTTTTGGACTGGTAAGGCCCTTTATAAGCAGGGATCCCACCTGTGCAATTGGAACAGCATCTGTTCTTCCAAAGCGCACGGGGGTCTGGGGGTTCTGAACCTCCGAGATCATAATATTGCTCTTTTAGGTAAATGGCTGTGGAGATTCCATAAATTTCCTCACTTATCTTGGGTCCAATGTATCAAAGAGTATTACTTTGATTCCTCTCCTTGGTGGAGCTTCAATTCCCCTGCCCATCGTTGGACCTCTCCTTTTTGGAAGGGAGTCTGGAAGGCCTCCATGGCCTTCCAGTCCGGCATTTATAGGCTTTGTGCTGATGGATCAAGGACCAAATTCTGGACCGACCTGTGGTTTGGCAATACATCCATTGCCTCAGCTTACCCCTCGTTGTTTAGGCTCGCTGCCAATCCAGATGCCTCTATTGGTGAATCGATTATTAGGATTGACACCACGAGAACTTGGAGTATCCCTTTTATTATCCAGTTACCCCCTCTCTTTCATCGGATTTTCAACAGCTTATTGCTTCTTTCAATCTCTTTCAGTGGCATCATTTGGAAGACATAGCCTGGCGTTGGAATGCATCTGGTTCTTTCTCGGTTAAATCCTTTTATAATTTTCTCAATTTCCGTGGCGTCGTCTCACCCGCTGCTAATTTCATCTGGAAATCCTGTGCTCCTCTCAAGGTTAAAATTAACTCTTGGATAGCCATCCACAACAAGCTTCTCACTGTTCAGGTGCTGAACAACAGAAACCTAGCGTGGGGGCAACGCTGCCCTTTCTGTTCAGGAGCCTCCGAAGATGTTAATCATCTTTTTGTTAACTGCTCTACCATTCGACCTCTTTGGAAAATTGCTGCTCTAGCTTGGGGAAACCCAGCTATACCATCCGATCTTTGAGCCTGTTGGTGTTCCCCCTCCAATCTACCTAAATATAGTAAGGGATGATATCTCTCGGTTCATATTATTATTTGGGTAGTCTGGAGAGAGAGGAACCGCAGAATTTTCTCTCACAAAACAGCATCGATCTCCTCTCTAACAGATGACTTTTTATACTATTTCAATCTCTGGACTTCGCAGCTTAAAGATGATAAGCGGAAGTTGTTTTACTATAAACGTTTAGAGGAATCTCGATCAGTCCTCACCATTCTCAACGCCCTCTAATGAGGGCAGTTCATAGTCTCGGCTATGCTCTGATGTCGTTTGCTCTTAGCTTTTTTCTGTTTCTATTATCTTTTGTAGTCAAATTTTATATTTGGTTGTTGCAATTTTGATTTACTGCTCACTCTTCTCTTTCTGACTTCTCTGATGTTTGGGATTGGCTTACAGGATTGAAGCATCGACCCATGTGCTCTCTTTTGTGGTTCTCTTTTGTTCCATCGACTCTGGTGTGTTGTTTTTTAGCCGGAGGCTCTTCTGTTTTGTGGCTTGGCTATGGTGATGGTCGGGAGTTCTATCTGCTCTGTTTCTCTGTTGACGGGACTTTGAATCATTGTGTACTGTTGTTTTGTGGTTGGTTTTTTTGGGTAATCTCAAGTTAGGTGGGTGAGCGCATGTTTATTAGCTTTTGGCGTTCTAGCTCCTGGACTTCGATTACTTTTTGACGTTTGCTCCCGACGGAGCCGCTTTGCTCTGTATTATCTTAGACCATCTCAATGTGATAGGGCTGTGACCTCTCTACCATACTGTTGTTTATTTCTGTTTGATTGGTTATGATGTTGGTCTTTTAGTTTACTGCGAGTTCTGAGTTTTGCCTCTCTGCTGTCATCTCTGGGTCTCCTCTGCCTAACGGGGCAGATGTGGTTTTATATTGGTTTTATATCGGTTTGCATGCTTTGATTTTCTCTACTATTGGCTGTATAGCATCACATATTTTTTTCTTCCCTAAGCCTATGTTATGTCCTCTCTACGGTCCTCTGGTTTGCGGCTCTCTGGTTGTTTGGCCGTTCTTGCTGCTGACGAGGAGTCCCCGGGGTGCTGATCGATGTTTAGGTCATCCATCACTCGTTTCACCGGTTTCGTTGCTGGGCACGGTCTATCTCCGAGATGGTCTCATCCCCCTTCCTCGTTGCTGATGATTCCAGTGCGCTCATGGTTGTTCGAGTGTTTGAGTCCCGGCCGATCCTGCTTCTTGCCAGTTTTTGCTGTTATTTGGTCTAGCATTTTGTTGTCTGTAGATTTATTTCTGCTCATTTATCTTAGTAGCTTCCCGCACCATCTTGTTCAGGACCCCTGTTTTACCTCTTGTAAAACCGATCTATCCCGCTTTTGTACAGCTATTATCGATTATTTATATATTTTTTTGATCGGGCTGGAGTCGTATGACTCTATCCGTTTACATCAAAAAATTTCTTTACTGTATACATACATACATACATATATATATATATATATATATATATATGAATTACATTCTTGGAGAAAAAAAAAATAGATTGAGAGAAGAATGGGGAGATGAGAGATTTGGGGAATCTGTTTCCTATATATTAGGAAACAGAATATATAATTACTATATTTCAACATATGTTTCTCTTATTTAGGTTATCCATTCTAAGAAGTTTATTATGAATAAGAAGGGCACATTAAGATTCTCACTTTCAGATGAGCAATTCTCTGCCAAATGAACTTCTAGTAAGGTTTAATTACCCCTTAATGATTTTCAGTAAATGATAGACTTCTTTTAAATGGAATAGACCACATTCTACGACGACTAGTGTTACTACATAGTGAAGAGACCATAGCATTTGGGTTACAATCCAAATTAAATAATTCACCTAAAGAAGAAACTCAAAAACAAGTCTATCAAATAATCAATTTATAACATATTTGTACAACCATCTCCACATAATGTTTGAAGCCTACATTTAAAAGATTCAATAACCCTCTAAATTTCTTTCCAAAAGAAAGAGGTATTAATAGCAGCTTTCCTACAAGGTCAGCCAATTTTCTTCTTCTATAATACTTTCCTCAAATTTTAATAAAATAATAATCGTTCTTTATTGCGAATATTCTACTTTTTATCTTCGTTCCAAGTCACCAATATCATGGCCATCATTTCCATATCCCAAATTAGTCTAAATTTTGATTTGCCCCTCTTCTCCTTCCAATGACCTTCTTCCAATCACCCCACAAGGTTCTTACTATACAATATCTTTCTTTCACTTTCCAATCAAGTTTATAAATAATCTAGAATTGTTTTAGAAAATTCGTTGAATAAAAAGACGGTACACATTTTCAATACAACCATTACACAATAAACAATGTTGAGCTATGACTATGTTTCTCTTATTTAGGTTATCCATTGTAAGAAGTTTATTATGAATAAGAAGGCACATTAAGATTCTCACTTTCAAATGAGCAATTATCTTGCAAATGAACTTCTAGTAAGGTCTAATTACCCCTTAATGATTTTGAGTAAATAATATACTTCTTTTAAAAGGAATAGACCACATTCTACTATGACTCGTGTTAGTACATAGTGAAGAGACCATAGCATTGGGGTTACAAGTCAAATTATATAATTCACCTTAAGAAGAAACTAGAAACCAAGAGTCTATTATCAAATAATCAGTCCATAACCTATTTGTACTACCATCTCCACTTAATGTTTGAAGCCCACATTTAAAAGATTCAATAACCCTCTAAATTCCTTTCCAAAAGAAAGAGGTATTAAAAGTAGCTTTTCCTTCATGGTCAGCCAATTTTCTTCTTCTATAATACTTTCCTCAACAATTTTCTTCTTCTATGGCACATGAGGCCCACATCTGTGCTCATCGGATCATGCTCTAAGAAAATGTCCCGCCAAGGAGGAGGCACTGAAGGTCCCAGATTGAAGTGGCACATCGGAGTTGCACACAGCTTATAGAAATCAGCAAAGGGAAAAGGTGCCCCTAGGGAGCTCTGTGTAGTTCTGAATCTTGAGAGGGGAAAGGATGCACCCAGCTAGGAGGGCTCTGTATGGGACCAAACATATGGATCTATTGAGGAATCAGAATCCTAGTCTTGAGTAACGTAATTATTTCGATAACAGGCAAATAACACTTTGTCTGAATCATAGCCTTTGTAGGGAAACTCTACCATAAAGATAGGGGTCCTCGTCATGCCATGCAAAGGGAATATGCTGAGCAAAATAATTTTTCTAAGGAGTAGTAATATACTGAGGTCCTGGATCTTCATAGGGAAGCTCTATGAGTGTAAGTGTAGACTTTTGAAGATCAGGTTTAGTAATTATCGCATGGAGGCGCGCGCAAATTGTTCCCCTACATATTCGAAAATGTGTGGCATACTTCCTGTATCTCATCCCACATGAATTCAAAATCTTATGGTCGACTCAATCTTCGCTCCTTATCAGGGAGATAGAGTGCATCTAAAAAAAGCTTTCTCTTGAGAATCTCTAGGTGAATCTAGCCTGTGAGGACATCTCGGTGGATCCAGCATGGAGGGAATGAAATGTCTGACCTTTCCCTCACGAAGTGAGTGGAAAAGATCCATTTGAGTGAGGTTTTCTGTAAATTTTCTACCTTATCTTCTCAATAATGCAGTCCACGTTGGAAACCAAGGACTTCTTTGCCCCTAATGAAGGAAAGTAGTACTGGATTGGTTATGCCTATTCAGAGTCTTCCCAGACCGATTCCTCGTTAATACTCAATATTTTGAAAATTTTGTCGTACTGACCCACTTTTTCAAAATATTTGGCGCCTTGTCCTATTTCCGAAAACAATTAGCGATTTGCTCCTATTTAGGACACGTCAGCAAGAAACGTTATTGAAAAAAATGGCATAGGTTATTTTGATGTCGTTCTTTCCAATAACGGCATCTGTTTGGAAAAAAAGTTTCATGCCGTTATTTGAAATAACGGTATCTGTTGCTTTTAGTCGAAAGATCTAACAGTCTTAATTGTGAGCTGACAGAGAGTTGTAAAAGTAAAATAACATATGCTGTTCTTTGAGAGAACGACATGATTTATACTGATGCCGTTATCTCCCCAACTGGTAAGTGAAACGTGTGTCTCCGGCCTCCATCGCTCCACAAGAGCGGTAAGTAGTGCGTGGTCACATTTTACTTTCACCAACTTCAACATTCCATAAAATTCGCTACTTACCAAATAATTTTGAATACGAGGGTGCGTCGCCATGATGGTGTACATTCGGAAACTCATTTTTTCGACATCTCCAGTCCAAACCGCCTGCGACCTATGATCTTCTTGCAGATAAAGCACGGCAGGATCTACAGGATCCGGATGTTCCCGTGGTCCATGCGAAGTACCAGATGAAGCACCAACATCATGGGAAGAAGATGGTTGTGTAGGATCCATTTGCCTGTCAACATTAAATATAAGGTATCAATTACAATATTAATAAACATTACGAGACTAGAGATACTAAAATTTGTACTAAAATATTACTAAATATTAACAAACAATCACTACCACAACATCTCCACACACTACAAATAAATGAATCTAAGTTCGCATAGATAGCAATATAGGTAATCCACATCTCAATCTCCTATGAAAATCACTTCACATATCTATTAGTTACGTGGATCTAATCTACATCGATTTTACTATACTACCAATATAGCTCTAACTAAGCAACATCAATTTCACAAACCTTAGATCAACAATTCAATATTTCACAAATCCTAGATCAACAACAATCCATAAGTATATTTCCACAATTACTACTTAGATAAAACAAATCTATAGTACTTGTACTATACTACCAATGTATACAGCTCTCATACATCAAAATCAATATTGTAAAAAAAATTAGAGATTTTGAAAACTTACCACAAATTCGGATTCCGGATGATTTCGAAAAGAAATGAGAGAATCAAAACTAGAGTCTATGTTTAATTGTTGTTTGGCAACTTACAAACCACTCCAATAGTTGGGATTTTAGGAATTTCTGATTTAGGGATCTAGGGTTACGGGAGTGAAGAGAAAGAGAGAAAAAATCGAAAAACAAAGGGGGAAGGAGAAGGGTTTCTGAATATAGGTAACTGTGCAAAACGAAAATAACTGATGTCGTTATTTTAAATAACGACATCAGTATAATCGTTGTCGTTCTCTCAGAGAACGGCATTGGTTAATTGACTTTAACACTTCTCTCTCAGCTCACAATTGAGACTGTTAGATCGTTCGACTAAAAGCAACAGATGTCGTTATTTCAAATAACGGCATGAAATTTTTTTTTCAAACAGATACCGTTATTGGGAAGAACGACATCGAAATAACCTATGCCATTTTTCTCAATAAAATTTCTTGCTGACGTGTCCTAAACAAGGGCAGATCGCTAATTGTTTTCGAAAGTGGGGCAAGGCGCCAAATATTTTCAAAAAGTGGGTCAGTACGGCAAAATTTTCCAATATTTTACATCAAAGTCCACCCATGAATATCGTGAGCTTTCACCTTTGCTCTCTCATATAGCAAAGAGCATTTAACTCCGGTATGGCGGTGATGTGAGTATGTTGGTAATTAATCCATGACAGGTTCACTGCTGTGATGGGAAGAATATTTGACTGTTTTGGCATCGAATTGGCTTCACTTGGGAGGGCATGGTGTTTCCCTAAAGCCAATTCAGTTTATGGCATGGGAGGTCGCCTCTAATTCTGACCACTTTATCTTTGAAGGGGAACTTGATCCACTTATGATGATTAGATGGGACTGTCCCAACTTCATTTAGCTAATGACTTCCTAGAAAGAGCTTAAAATAGTTGGGGCATCAATGACACAAAACTCACATATGACACTTGTGGCCCCTATCCCAACTTTCAACTGTATCTTGCCATGGATGGGTCTCCTGCTCTTGTTGTATGCTACAATTGTAGTAGAAGTGGGAGATAGGTCTCTTTCGTCTACCTCGATTGCCCGTAAAGTTGGAAAGGGTAGCACATTTAAAGATGCCCCAATATCAACCAATGCTCTTGGCACGATGTGGTCATTTAGGGTTATCGTTTCATGAAGTGTTGCTGCTTGAAACATTGTTTCTGCCAACTTGTTATGGCATTACAAAAGATACTTATTTTAGCGGCGATTATTCCCCGGCGTTTTACTAGTAGCGCCGGGGTAGGGAGCGAATAGGAATGGGCGCCAGATGGGATGGTTATACACCGGCGGTCGATTTAAAACGCCGGTCAATCTTCGTATTCACCGGCGTTTTATTTAGAAACGCCGGTGAATCGTATTATTCACCGGCGTTTATTGTTAAAACGCCGGTGAATATACGGACACATTCACCGGCGTGACTAATTGAAACGCCGGTGAATAAGCGGCGATAAAACCCGTGAACCCTAATCCGTCGCTCGCCATTATCCCAGACCCCCCCAAAAAAAGGGGCACTTCATTTCCCTCCCTCCTCGCTCTACTTCCCGCGCGTTTGCCTCCGCCGCTTCGTCCTCTTCGACGGCCTTCGACCTTTCGAAATCGTCCCTTCTTCCCTTCGTCATTTTCGATTTCCCTCTTCCCTCTCTCTATTTGGAGGTGAATCGGCGATCGCCCCGCTCTCTCTCTCTCTCCTACGCCCCCGCGCTCGTCGCCCCGCTCTCTCTCTCTCTTCGGTATCATCTCTTGATTTCCTTATTTTTCAAAAAAAGCATGTTTTTTCAGATTATGCTTCTTGATTTCCTAACATGAATGGTTTAGTTGGGATGAAGAATAGATAGAAAAATATATGCTTAGATACTGGAAATTTTCATCTTCTTTTACTGTTAATGAAGCTTATTTCATGCATCTGATTGTCATATTGGTATGTTTTTTTGACCAAAATGGGTACACTGTGAACTGAGGATGCTATAGGTACGTATGCCAAAATCCTCCGGCCGGATATGCACAACAATTGGGTTTTAGATTTAGTTGGGCACAGTGAATTAGTAGAGCAACATATAAGCTCAGATAATGGAAATTTTCAATTTTTCAGATACTGTTAATGAAGCTGATTGCCATCTTTGGCATGATTTTTTAACAAAAAATGGGTTCACTTCCAAACTAAGTATGCTGCTAGCAGCCCCATTTTCTTTATCTGTTAATGAAGCTGATTTTCATGCATCTGGTTGTCTTCTTGGCATGCATGTTTTTTTGACCTAAATGGGTTCACTGTTAACTGAGGATGCTATAGGTACGTATGCCAAAATCCTCCGGCTGGATATGCACAACAATTAGATTTTAGATTTAGTTGGGCTAAAGAAGTAGTAGAGCAACATATAAGCTCAGATAATGGAAATTTTCATTTTAAGATACTGTTAAAGTAACCTGATTGCCATCTTTGGTATGATTTTTTAACCAAAAATGGGTTCACTTCCAAACTAAGTATGCTGCTAGCATCCCCATTGTCTTTCACTGTTAATGAAGCTGATTTCATGCATCTGATTGTCTTCTTGGCATGCATGTTTTTTGACCAAAATGGGTTCACTGTGAACTGAGGATGCTATAGGTACGTATGCCAAAATACTCCGACCGGATATGCACAACAATTGGATTTTAGATTTAGTTGGGCTAAAGAATTAGTAGAGCAACATATACGCTCAGATAATGGGTATTTTCATTTTCAGATACAGTTAAAGTAACCTGATTGCCATATGTGGCGTGATTTTTTAACCAAAAATGGGTTCACTTCCAAACTAAGTATGCTGCTACCATCCCCATTTTCTTTCACTGTTAATGAAGCTGATTTCATTAATCTGATTGTCTTCTTGGCATGCATGTTTTTTGATCAAAATGGGTTCACTGTGAACTGAGGATGCTATAGGTACGTATGCCAAAATACTTCGGCCGGATATGCACAACAATTGGGTTTTAGATTTAGTTGGGCTAAAGAATTAGTAGAGCAACATATACGCTCAGATAATGGGTATTTTCATTTTCAGATACTGTTAGATAACCTGATTGCCATCTTTGGCATGATTTTTTAACAAAAAATGGGTTCACTTCCAAACTAAGTATGCTGCTACCATCCTCATCTTCTTTCCCTGTTAATGAAGCTTATTTTCATGCATCTAATTGTCATCTTGGCATGCATGTTTTTTGCCAACCAAAATGGGTTCACTGTGAACTGAGGATGGTATAGGTACGTATGCCAAAATCCTCCGGCCGAATATGCACAACAATTGGGTTTTAGATTTAGTTGGGCACAGTGAATTAGTAGAGCAACATATAAGCTCAGATAATGGAAATTTTTAATTTTTCAGATACTGTTAATGAAGCTGATTGCCATCTTTGGCATGATTTTTTTAACAAAATGGGTTCACTTCCAAACTAAGTATGCTGCTAGCATCTGATTTTTCTTTTACTATTAATGAAGCTTATCCCATGCATCTGATTGTCATCTTGGCATGTTTTTTTGACCAAAATGGGTTCACTGTTAACTGAGGATGCTATAGCTGTATGCCAAAATCCTCCGGATATGTACAACAATTGGTTCACTCTGAAAAATATATGCTTACATACTGGACATTATCATTTTTCTTTTACTGTTAATGAAGCTGATTTCATGCATCTGATTGGCATCTTGGCATGTTTTTTACCAAAATCCTCCAAATCTGTACAAGATTTGGGCTGAACAAACCTCGTGCAGGTTTCTTTCGGCGCTACAAACATCAATGATTTAGTTGGGATGAAAAATTATTTTAGAAAAACTTATTAGTAGCCATATTAGTTTCTTTTGTTTATTATTATTATTATTATTATTATTATTATTATTATTATTATGAGATAAGTAAGTGATTATTAGTAGCCATGAACAGAATACCCTTTAGTTACAGCACGACGCGCTCATTATTCGGCCGATTCCTCTTCATCAGCAAAATACCCTTCACTATCATCATCTCCTTGAACGGAAAGCCAAATACAGGGGAGACTATAGTCGATTTTTTTTTGGCATTTGAACACAGGGTGTGCGATAAAATACCACTAAGGTGGTTGTGATAATTTCCACAAAAGGTAGTCTAGGGTTATGTGAATAAAGTAGATTGTGTTAAGATGTATTTTTTTTGTACATTTTTTGGAACCACAATTTCTTTATTTTACAGTTAAAGATTATATCGTTTATTTATTTGCAGCTAGGGATGGTTTTCAAATAGGTGAAATTTAATATACAAAATGCCTTTTACTGTTATTACTATTTAATATATCAAATTTTAATTTCAGATTGTGTGCTATTGTTATAATGGATAGAAGTTGGATTAGTAAACCACAATTATCCAAGGAGTACCGTGATGGTATTAAAGTTTTTATTATCTTTGCCAAACGACATTCCCGTGATCCCAACCTAATCCTTTGTCCATGCCTCCGGTGTACAAATTGTATGCTGAGGACATGTGACGTAGTACATACACACTTGGTTGTCAACGGTTTTCTTCAAGGGTACACAAGGTGGTTTTGTCATGGAGAGGATCATACGTCAGCTCCTGTTCGTCCGGTTGTATTAGAAAATGAAGCTGAGCCCTTAGTGAACGAAGACTTAAGCGTTTCCGATGAGATGCAAGCTTTGTTGCAAGATGCCATGGGGATTCATAATGTTCCTTTCCACAATGATAATCCAACAACCCAAGTTCACAATGAGTCAACAGAAACAAACCAGATTGGTGGTGGGGTGGACGAGGAAATGTCTGGCCCCACCCCTGAAAATAATAAGCAGCAAGAATCCTTCGCTAAGTTACTTGAAGATGCTAGTACTCCGTTGTACCGCGATTGCACCAAATTTTCCAAATTCTCATTCATTGTCAGACTATTTCAGATTAAATGTTTAAACGGGTGGTCTGCTAAGTCCTTCACTATGCTACTTGAATTGTTGAATGAAGCATTTCCTGAAATCTGTATTCCAAACTCAGCCTATAAAATCAAAAAATTCCTAAGTTCTTTCGATCTAGGATATGAGAAGATAGCAGCATGTCCAAATGACTGTATGCTTTTCACGAGTGGTAAGGAAGGTCTGGAGAATTGCGAAGTGTGTGGTTCTTCGAAATGGAAAGAAAGACCAAATCAAGACGAGGGAGCCAGTGGATCTACTAAGCGAAGAAGGAAAAAGAAGCCTGCCAAAATACTGCGTTACTTTCCTCTGATTCCTAGGCTACAAAGGTTGTTTATGTCTACGAAAACTTCTTCTGATATGAAATGGCATGTTGAAGGTCGCACTAATGATGGGATTCTTAGACATCCTGCTGATTCTCAATCTTGGAAAAAATTTGATGAAAGATATCCTGATTTTGCGGAAGATCCTCGAAATGTGAGACTTGGACTAACTAGTGATGGTTTCAACCCTTTCAGGCAAATGAGTAGTACATACAGCATATGGCCGGTTGTGTTGATACCATACAATTTGCCGCCTTGGAAATGCATGAAGCAGTCCTCATTTATTTTGTCCATGATAGTTCCTGGACCGAAAGGTCCTGGAAATGATATAGATGTGTACCTACAACCGTTAATAGATGAACTTCAGAAGTTGTGGGTGGGTGTTCCAACCTATGATGCTGTGGCTAAAGAAATATTTTCTCTTCGGGTCGTGTTGTCTTGGACAATCAATGATTTTCCAGCATATGCAAATTTATCTGGATATAGTACTAAAGGACGTTATGCATGTCCATGTTGTGCTGACCAAACTAGTTCAAGGTGGTTGTACAATGCAGAAAGTTTTGCTATATGGGTCATAGGAGATGGTTGCCTAACACACATATATTTCGGGCAGAGGCAGCGACATTTGATGGTACCGACGAGTGGAAATATGCTCCTGGGTCTTCTTCTGGTTCAGATATTTTGAGGCGGGTTGATGGCCATCAATTCAAATATGGAAAAGAACCAGAAGTCAGGACAAAGGGCAAGAAAAGGGCAAGGCCGGAGCAAGGTGAGGAGACCGATCTATATGGCGAAGATGAGGATCAAAACATGACGAGTTTAGGTGCATGGAAGAAGAAGAGTATTTTCTTCAAGTTGCCGTATTGGGAATTCAACTTATTGCGACATAATTTAGATGTGATGCATATCGGAAAAAATATTGGTGAAAATTGTATAGGAACAGTTATGGGAGATGATCGGAAGACAAAGGACAATCTCAAGAGCCGACTTGATTTGAAGTCAATGGGCATCCGACATGAGTTACACCCAGAAGAATTACCGAACGGGAAAGTACTCCTACCTCCTGCAATCTATTCAATGTCAAAATCGGAGTTGGAATTGTTTTGCAAAGTACTACTGGAACTTAAAGTCCCTGATGGCTATTCTTCTAACATGGCAAGATGTGTCAACTTTAAAGAGAAGAGGCTTCAGGGTCTAAAGTCGCACGACTACCACATCCTAATGAAGGATCTCCTTCCTGTGGCCCTTAGGTCTTCAATGTGTGAGCAAGTCACTACTGTCCTGAAAGATCTTTATAGCATATATAAAGGTATTTGCTCAAGAATGCTTCGTGTTGAAGATCTGGACCAATTGGAGCAGCAGGCGGCATTGACACTTAGTAAAATGGAGATGATATTTCCTCCATCGTTCTTCACTATAATGATTCACTTGATAATCCACCTTGCTGGTGAAGCTAGAATCGGCGGTCCTGTTCACTATCGGTGGATGTACCCCATTGAGAGGTAAAAGAATTCATTCATCTTACGAAATTGAATTTTCAAAAGCTTATTTCTTTTAATCCCCTAATCCGCTCTAATTTAGTAATTGTACATGTTCAGGTACCTATACCGCCTAAAGGGTTATGTGAAAAATAGAGCATATCCTGAAGGGTCAATAGCCCAGGCATATCTATCACAGGAGTGCCCACATTTTTTTTCCAGGTATTTGTCTGGTGTGGAGACATCTTCCAGTAGACCACATAGAAATCCAAACATTTCCAACCATGATGGTGCTCAATATCTTTTTGATACCGCTGGCACTACTGCTGCCATCTGTGGCATAATTTTTTAACCAAAAATGGGTTCACTTCTAAACTCAGTATGCTGCTAGCATCTGTTGTTCTTTCACTGTTAATGAAGCTTATTTTCATGCATCTGGTTGTCTTCTTGGCATGCATGTTTTTTTGACCAAAATGGGTTCACTGTGCTGTGAGGATGCTATAGGTACGTATGCCAAAATCCTCCGGCTGGATATGCACAACAATTGGATTTTAGATTTGGTTGGGCTAAAGAAGTTGTAGAGCAACATATAAGCTCAGACATTGGAAATTTTCATTTTAAGATACAGTTAAAGTAACCTGATTGCCATCTGTGGCATGATTTTTTAACCAAAAATGGGTTCACTTCCAAACTCAGTATGCTGCTAGCATCTGATTGTTCTTTCACTGTTAATGAAGCTGATTTTCATGCATCTGGTTGTCTTCTTGGCATGCATGTTTTTTGACCAAAATGGGTTCACTGTGCTATGAGGATGCTATAGGTACTTATGCCAAAGGCCTCCGGCCGGATATGCACAACAATTGGATTTTAGATTTGGTTGGGCTAAAGAAGTAGTAGAGCAACATATAAGCTCAGACATTGGAAATTTTCATTTTAAGATACAGTTAAAGTAACCTGATTGCCATCAGTGGCAAGATTTTTTAACCAAAAATGGGTTCACTTCCAAACTTAGTACCCTGCTAGCATCTGATTGTTCTTTCACTGTTAATGAAGCTGATTTTCATGCATCTGGTTGTCTTCTTGGCATGCATGTTTTTTTGACCAAAATGGGTTCACTGTGCTGTGAGGATGGTATAGGTACGTATGCCAAAATCCTCCGGCCGGATATGCACAACACTTGGATTTTAGATTTGGTTGGGCTAAAGAAGTAGTAGAGCAACATATAAGCTCAGACATTGGAAATTTTTATTTTAAGATACAGTTAAAGTAACCTGATTGCCATCTGTGGCATGATTTTTTAACGAAAAATGGGTTCACTTCCAAACTCAGTATGCTGCTAGCATCTGATTGTTCTTTCACTGTTAATGAAGCTTATTTTCATGCATCTGATTGTCTTCTTGGCATGCATGTTTTTTTGACCAAAATGGGTTCACTGTGCTGTGAGGATGCTATAGGTGCGTATGCCAGAGGCCTCCGACCGGATATGCACAACAATTGGATTTTAGATTTGGTTGGGCTAAAGAAGTAGTAGAGCAACATATAAGCTCAGACATTGAAAATTTTCAATATAAGATACAGTTAAAGTAACCTGATTGCCATCTGTGGCATGATTTTTTAACCAAAAATGGGTTCACTTCCAAACTCAGTACGCTGCTAGCATCTGATTGTTCTTTCACTGTTAATGAAGCTGATTTTCATGCATCTGGTTGTCTTCTTGGCATGCATGTTTTTTTGACCAAAATGGGTTCACTGTGCTGTGAGGATGGTATAGGTACGTATGCCAAAATCCTCCGGCCGGATATGCACAACACTTGGATTTTAGATTTGGTTGGGCTAAAGAAGTAGTAGAGCAACATATAAGCTCAGACATTGAAAATTTTCATTTTAAGATACAGTTAAAGTAACCTGATTGCCATCTGTGGCATGATTTTTTAACCAAAAATGGGTTCACTTCCAAACTCAGTATGCTGCTAGCATCTGATTATTCTTTCACTGTTAATGAAGCTTATTTTCATGCATCTGATTGTCTTCTTGGCATGCATGTTTTTTTGACCAAAATGGGTTCACTGTGCTGTGAGGATGCTATAGGTACGTATGCCAGAGGCCTCCGACCGGATATGCAAAACAATTGGATTTTAGATTTGGTTGGGCTAAAGAAGTAGTAAAGCAACATATAAGCTCAGACATTGGAAATTTTCATTTTAAGATACAGTTAAAGTAACCTGATTGCCATCTGTGGCATGATTTTTTAACCAAAAATGGGTTCACTTCCAAACTCAGTATGCTGCTAGCATCTGATTGTTCTTTCACTGTTAATGAAGCTGATTTTCATGCATCTGGTTGTCTTCTTGGTATGCATGTTTTTTTTACCAAAATGGGTTCACTGTGCTGTGAGGATGCTATAGGTACGTATGCCAGAGGCCTCCGGCCGGATATGCACAACAATTGGATTTTAGATTTGGTTGGGCTAAAGAAGTAGTAGAGCAACATATAAGCTCAGACATTGGAAATTTTCATTTTAAGATACAGTTAAAGTAACCTGATTGCCATCTGTGGCATGATTTTTTAACCAAAAATGGGTTCACTTCCAAACTCAGTATGCTGCTAGCATCTGATTGTTCTTTCACTGTTAATGAAGCTTATTTTCATGCATCTGATTGTCTTCTTGGCATGCATGTTTTTTTGACCAAAATGGGTTCACTGTGCTGTGAGAATGCTATAGGTACGTATGCCAGAGGCCTCCGGCCGGATATACACAACAATTGGATTTTAGATTTGGTTGGGCTAAAGAAGTAGTATAGCAACATATAAGCTCAGACATTGGAAATTTTCATTTTAAGATACAGTTAAAGTAACCTGATTGCCATCTGTGGCATGATTTTTTAACCAAAAATGGGTTCACTTCCAAACTCAGTATGCTGTTAGCATCTGATTGTTCTTTCACTGTTAATGAAGCTGATTTTCATGCATCTGGTTGTCTTCTTGGCATGCATGTTTTTTTGACCAAAATGGGTTCACTGTGCTGTGAGGATGCTATAGGTACGTATGCCACAGGCCTCCGGCCGGATATGCACAACAATTGGATTTTAGATTTGGTTGGGCTAAAGAAGTAGTAGAGCAACATATAAGCTCAGACATTGGAAATTTTCATTTTAAGATACAGTTAAAGTAACCTGATTGCCATCTGTGGCATGATTTTTTAACCAAAAATGGGTTCACTTCCAAACTCAGTATGCTGCTAGCATCTAATTGTTCTTTCACTGTTAATGAAGCTGATTTTCATGCATCTGGTTGTCTTCTTGGCATGCATGTTTTTTTGACCAAAATGGGTTCACTGTGCTGTGAGGATGGTATAGGTACGTATGCCAAAATCCTCCGGCCGGATATGCACAACACTTGGATTTTAGATTTGGTTGGGCTAAAGAAGTAGTAGAGCAACATATAAGCTCAGACATTGGAAATTTTCATTTTAAGATACAGTTAAAGTAACCTGATTGCCATCTGTGGCATGATTTTTTAACCAAAAATGGGTTCACTTCCAAACTCAGTATGCTGTTAGCATCTGATTGTTCTTTCACTGTTAATGAAGCTGATTTTCATGCATCTGGTTGTCTTCTTGGCATGCATGTTTTTTTGACCAAAATGGGTTCACTGTGCTGTGAGGATGCTATAGGTACGTATGCCACAGGCCTCCGGCCGGATATGCACAACAATTGGATTTTAGATTTGGTTGGGCTAAAGAAGTAGTAGAGCAACATATAAGCTCAGACATTGGAAATTTTCATTTTAAGATACAGTTAAAGTAACCTGATTGCCATCTGTGGCATGATTTTTTAACCAAAAATGGGTTCACTTCCAAACTCAGTATGCTGCTAGCATCTAATTGTTCTTTCACTGTTAATGAAGCTGATTTTCATGCATCTGGTTGTCTTCTTGGCATGCATGTTTTTTTGACCAAAATGGGTTCACTGTGCTGTGAGGATGGTATAGGTACGTATGCCAAAATCCTCCGGCCGGATATGCACAACACTTGGATTTTAGATTTGGTTGGGCTAAAGAAGTAGTAGAGCAACATATAAGCTCAGACATTGGAAATTTTCATTTTAAGATACAGTTAAAGTAACCTGATTGCCATCTGTGGCATGATTTTTTAACCAAAAATGGGTTCACTTCCAAACTCAGTATGCTGCTAGCATCTGATTGTTCTTTCACTGTTAATGAAGCTTATTTTCATGCATCTGATTGTCTTCTTGGCATGCATGTTTTTTTGACCAAAATGGGTTCACTGTGCTGTGAGGATGCTATAGGTACGTATGCCAGAGGCCTCCGACCGGATATGCAAAACAATTGGATTTTAGATTTGGTTGGGCTAAAGAAGTAGTAAAGCAACATATAAGCTCAGACATTGGAAATTTTCATTTTAAGATACAGTTAAAGTAACCTGATTGCCATCTGTGGCATGATTTTTTAACCAAAAATGGGTTCACTTCCAAACTCAGTATGCTGCTAGCATCTGATTGTTCTTTCACTGTTAATGAAGCTGATTTTCATGCATCTGGTTGTCTTCTTGGTATGCATGTTTTTTTTACCAAAATGGGTTCACTGTGCTGTGAGGATGCTATAGGTACGTATGCCAGAGGCCTCCGGCCGGATATGCACAACAATTGGATTTTAGATTTGGTTGGGCTAAAGAAGTAGTAGAGCAACATATAAGCTCAGACATTGGAAATTTTCATTTTAAGATATAGTTAAAGTAACCTGATTGCCATCTTTGGCATGATTTTTTAACCAAAAATGGGTTCACTTCCAAACTAAGCATGCTGCTAGCATCCCCATTTTCTTTCACTGTTAATGAAGCTGATTTCATGCATCTGATTGTCTTCTTAGCATGCATGTTTTTTGACCAAAATGGGTTCACTGTGAACTGAGGATGCTATAGGTTCGTATGCCAAAATACTCCGGCCGGATATGCACAACAATTGGGTTTTAGATTTAGTTGGGCTAAAGAATTAGTAGAGCAATATATACGCTCAGATAATGGGTATTTTCATTTTCAGATACTGTTAGATAACCTGATTGCCATCTTAGGCATGATTTTTTAACAAAAAATGGGTTCACTTCCAAACTAAGTATGCTGCTACCATCCTCATTTTCTTTCCCTGTTAATGAAGCTTATTTCATTAAGATCCAGGATGGCAAATTTTGGTACGGCTGTGATTGGATTGTTTAGTGGCTGTTGTCTATGTTCTTAATTGGGCTGTGATTAGAAAAAGAGGGCTCGAGTGGAGATCTGGAAACCCATATGAGACATCTTGTTCATAATAATTTATTATTATTGTTGTTCTTGTCGCTCTTGTTGTTGTTGCTAATGTCTCTTTGTGTTCGTGTGCTGAAGGGAAACAAGGGATGAGAGAGAGATGAGGAAAATGCCGCTATGTTAGCCTGGTGTATCCAAAGTCTCTACCATTCTTCTTTCTGTTTCCATTTATGGCTTCTATATTTGGTTTCCTTCCACGATGACAGTGCCCTAAAAATACACTTGATATGAGCCCTATCTTATTTTTCTTATATTTGGTTTCCGTCCACGATGACAGTTTCATGGATTGTCTGAACAATCCATGAAAGACATGCTTAGATACTGAATTTTCATTTGTTTTACTGTTTTAGATAGTGGATATTCCCAATAAGAGGAGAATATAAAGGTTTCAGGTTAGATACTGAATTTTCATTTGTTTTGTTATTTTAGATATATTTAAAAACAAAATTAAGTACTAGATTTTTAGCATTGCAATGTAATTATTTTACCTCTGTATATATCATTAACAATTCCATTTGGAATTGGTACTCTCATCTTATAAGATACAGGTAGTTCTTTTTGCAAGTTCAAAAAATATGTATATTCTGTATTGTGGTCTACTGTTGAATTAAACTATTGTTTTTTTTTTCACAGAGCGGTCGCCCAGATGAAGGAAATTCTGATGATCAGAGCTGAAGCTACTCGAGGGGTATGAATCTGCGGTCCTCCTTGCTGTTCTTATGTCCTCCTTGCTGTATGGTTGTTGTTCTTATGTCCTCCTCCTTGCTGTTGTTATGTCAGACTGGTTTTTTTTATGAGAGTTATGTCAGACTTTTAATTTGGGATATTTTGGATATTTGTCAGACTCGTTTGTTTGGATATTTGGGATGTTAGTCCCTATATTATTTTGTTAATTATGACACTGTTAATTAATCAATGAATTTGGACGTTGATATGACACGTGTGAAACTTGATTATCTTTAATTATTCTTGTGTGGTTGTGATTTGCGCAGTAATATGCAACGAAATTAGTTGAATCAGTTGTGAATTAGTTTACAGGTGTTGTAAATGAAACTGTGAATTGAAATCGAACGGAAAATAGGAGTATCGAAAATAAACGGGCATAGCTAGACCGGCATTTTAAAAATGCCGGTCTATCTAATCAATTTGTTTGAGTATGCGATATACCGGCGTTTCCACACACGCCGGTGAATGTCGTCAACTGTAACGGCACCGACGAACACCGGCGTTTTCGATAACGCCGGTCTTTATAAATACACCGGCATTTTTTGGACGCGCCGGGGATTGTAAGTAGGGAAACCCGGGCAGTCATAAACTGATATACACCGGCACTCTATGGCCGCCGGTATACGTTCGTTATACACCGGCGTTTCTATAAACGCCAGTGAATGTACAAACACCGGCGGTTTATGACCGCCGGTGGATGTATATAGGGGTAAAAGAACGGCACTCAGAGACCGACATACACCGGCGTTTTATGACCGCCGGTGTATCTTTCGCATTTACCGGCGTCCATTAAAACCGCCGGTGTAGACCCCTTCATTTCCGCGACGCCCGCTTCGGCGGCATTAGGACCGGCGCTATTATAAACGCCGGTGAAAGTTTCACCGGCGAAAAAAAACGCCGGTAGAGCCCTAAAAAACCGCGGGAAATCGTGTTTCTTTTGTAGTGTGGGAGAAAGAGACCAGTGGAGCACTGAAGGCGGCACGTGCGACCTTCCCTAAATATTTAGGGGGAAAGTTTTGAATTATAAAAAAACGGTTGAGGATATCCAAAACTGCCTTCCGATGGAGTTGAGAGCATGTAATAAGGTCAACGATTGAAATCTTGGCGGGAGTACTCTTGAGAAGTGTAACGCACCCAATACCAAAATATAGTAATTCGTAGCTCAACTGGATCTACGCTTCACTTCGTACAATTTTATAAGGAATTTTGAAACTTTTATTACATCATTGTTCTCGCACCGGAAAATAAATGAAGTACAACATGATAAATATACAATTTCAACAACTTGAACATGTAACTAATCATCATCATCAAATTCATCTCTATATCTCCTTGTAAGATCCAAGTCCTGCATATGAAACTGTGGGCACGTCAGTTGCTTACAACCGACACAATGTTACAAACAGTGATCCTCTCTATACTGTATTATAACGAAATCTCTTACTTTAACAAATCACAAACATGAATGTATATAAAAGTGTAAAGAGTAAATACCCTAGATATGTTAGTGTATGACATGACTTAATGCCTAATGCAGGTGTTATACTACAATGACGCTAATGCATACTTGTTCGGATTCTATGCATCCCATACTACATAGGTCCGAGGGCAAGCACCTACGTACTCCACATTAAAGGGTTTAATCCCTCGCCACTCGCCATGATAACTACCCAGTAATGAAACAAAGTTTAGACATTCCACGAGTACGGATTCTAGTTCCGGAGATCCCCCACCCGACTATATAGAATCCTCATCGTGCTAACATCTCGTAAGTGTCCCTCTAGCCCCGGTATACACATATACATTGGAGTTCGGCCTACTATCCGTCCGAATATTCATGATCCCGGAATTCACCGCCTGATCAATCATAATCCCAAATTTAATTAAGGCTCGCCTCCATCGCAAGCAACCACACTCCCGAAATCCACCGCCCGACTAGGTCTATAGTCCCCGAATCCACCGTCCGACTATATAGAGGCCCTTCACTTATGTTTGCCCAGGTTTATTATATCTTCACTTAGTTCCAAAAATTAAGTCTGAAAATAAATAAATAATACCATCTAGAGCTAGTTTACCCTCCTGTCGGTCTTACACAAAAATACCAAGAACGACACCCTTATTGGTCACTTCTCAAATCAGTTATTTATTACCATTACTTTTGCCGGTACCTGGGTATCACAAAGCCTCTAGAATCAATATCTTTCCATGTTCAACAACTTGGGGTACTCATCCCCTTATAACTCATGTTCTCAAATTTCATGTATTCATAATTTATTCACATTCTTTCATGCATTCTTATTTATTCATCAATAGGTACAATCTCAACCTATTCATTTTCACAAACACTTTTCATATTCATCCAAAATTTTCTTAAATCAAGTTAACTGAGATTAAGACATCATCTCTTTAAAATTTATCTTTGAAAATCAATCTCATCATCTTCCTTTGATTTATTTTGAACTAATCTTAACATCTTAATCCTATATATATATATATATATATATATATATATATATATATATATATATATATATATATATATATATGTTGTTCTTAAGTTCATATTTCATCTACTCATGAATATGATCTTTACTTTCCCAAAATATAACTTAAAATAGCGAGAATATATTTTCAATCAAGTTGTTTAAGTAACATTGCAAAACAGTAAATTCAAAGTTAGAAAACTGCATTTCATGCTATTTGTAAAAATCATAGAAAATTGTATACTTCACGAAACTTAGCGTTCTTTATATCAAACTGAAGGTACATAAGTCTACTTTCATTTTGTAGTTATAAGTTTTCTCAAAATACCATATCTGTAACCCTGAATTCTTCAAAATATATAGTGGGGTCAAGATACTGAAATACTGCTACTGTACAGTCTTGTAAAATTCATATAAAATCCAATTCTTAATGAAAATTTGAGTTCTTGGACTTTTCAGAGAGGTTATCGTGTCTACTATAATTTCTTAGTTCTGACTTTTCGCAAATTATTTCATTTACAATGCTAAATTACTCAAAAACCGAAAGGTGTCCAGAATTCCTACAACCAGCCAACTACTAACCAGTTTTGAGTTTAGATTTTATTAAAATAGTAAACAAACTCCAAATCTTATGAAATTTTAAAGGGATTCTACTGACATATACAAGATGCTCCCCAAAAAGTTTCAGTTTCATATTCAGACTATTTTATTAGATATGATTTTCTGAAGTGTAAACAAAATTTAAAACAATAACTTTCTTTGCATGAATTAGTAACTTTGTGTACAAATCAATTTTCATATAATTTAATCTAATCAAGATGTACTGCCATGCAATTAAACAACATCAATTCAACTTATCTTCATGAAAATTTTTCAATTAGCATGCATCTTCATTCTAAATATCATCATTTCAATTTAATCACTACTCATATGTATATCAAGTTTATCTATCAATTTACCTACACATACATGATACTATAAATTAGAAAGCTCAAGAAGATACCCACCTCAAATGAAGATTCTAAAGTAGAAGAAGACTCCTAGAAGTTGCTCCTAGCTCCAAGAATGGGACCTTCTTCTTCTCCTAGCAAGCTCTCTTTTCTCCAAGCAAGAACTCAAATAATTCTCTCTTTCTTTTCCTCTCTTTTTTATTTTTATCTCTTGTTTCATTTAATCTTTGGTGCAAGATTATGAAGGAAAGGGGGTGGTATTTATAGGGTTTGAGAAGGCTCTTCTACTACTCAAATTAAGTGTTCTAATTCACCCCCTTCACTAATTGCCCACTCACCATTACTCTCACAAACTCCCAACTCTTCTTATTCTTATGCATGGCTAACTCTTTGTGACTTTTGGGTTGCACTACGTGCACGTGCAACCCACAAGCACACACTCTCATTTGTTAGTTGTTATTTATTTATTTGTACGTGTTGTTTACATGACATGTGTACAACTAATTGTAGGATTTTTCTTAGTGGGCTTACTCTTGTATGCTTGGTCTATTTTTATTTATTTAATTTATTTTAATGGGCTTAGAGTCTTCTATTAGGCTTATGGGTTCTAATATGCAACAAAAATGAATGAAAGGAAATTGTGCATAACTTTTAAATAAAATTGAGAATAAAAAGTCATAAGATGAAATTGCACGTGCGTTGCACATGTAAAAATAAGAAATGTATTTTTCATTTTAAATTTTTGTACCGGATGTTACAAGATGCTCGATGATGTCTTACTGGTTCCTTATCTTTTCCCTGTCATTTTCAGTAAGGACTTGGGGTTCCATGATTTCAGTGGGTTGTTCCCTTGGTGGAAGAATCTTTCTGGACTGAGTTACTAATGCTATATTTTCGATAACTGGTGCCGGAGAAAGAATCTGCACTAGCTGAGCTACTGAAGCTGTGTCTTCGATAATTGATATTAGCGAAAAAACCCCATCTGGCTAAGCTAGTGGAGGTGCGTCCATAGTAACTAGCACATGAGAATGGACCCTTTCTAGCGGTGCTATGGAAGGTGTCGCTTGGAATATTTGCTTGGGAGGCGGAAGAATAACCATAGTAGGAGTAGGGGTTTGAGGGACCTCCACTGTGGTGCTTTCCCTGCGCTTAGGCTCGAGCGGAGGAGGAAAGATTACGGTGGGATCCCAAATCTTCATGTAGCCATGATCGTAGTGGTCATGATGGGATAGAATTCTGGAGGAGGGGGAACAGTGCAACGGATCCCAAAGACTTCTCGGGAACCCTGACTATAGTGATCTTCCTGCACTCGATTGTTGCTGTAACTTGGGCATGAAAACTGGTGTTATGATTAAGTTGTAAACAATGGAATGCCCGAGAATACAAGTATATTTGAAATTATGATGTAACCATATCATCAAATAGCCCACAATATAGTTATTGCAAATTCACCCCATATCTCTCATTATCCTTAATTAAACACAACAATTATCCCACCTTTTAATCACCACCACATTCCCAATATATATATATATATATATATATATATACTAGATTTGCCCGTGGCCACGTGCCTACGACACGTCTTCAGAATGATATAGCATATGAAAAGTCTTGTAAATAGTAAATTAACAATTATTTAGTTGAAGTTTGAATAGTATGACAATAATTAGTTGTAAATAAAAATCAATGTTTCCATTAGTTTATGGTAAAAAATAATTATAAATTGGGGGTATAAAAGTCCAGGTTTCCATATAAGTAAAAGGGATATGAGCAACTTGCTCATTTAATAAATGAGCAATTGATGAGGTGGCATGCATGTGATACAATGAGTATCTAACCACTTTTAGGACCAATCACATGCATGCCACCTCATCATTTGCTCATTTACTAAATGAGCAAATTGCTTATACCCCTTTTTCCCTATATATGATTTGAATTTGAGTTTTGGGGGGGAAATGTGTTTTGTGAGGTTAGATCTAGACCTTTGATTTTGGGGGGATTGAAGGAGGGTCACTTGATAGCTTTCTTTGTGTTTTATTATATAGATACATTACTTTCATTCCAGAATATATATATTACTTCACTCCTTTACTAATAATCATCATGATATCAAGTATAAAGTTCTATTCCCACATTCTTACATCAGATCAGATATATATATATATATATATATATATATATATATATATATATATATATATATATATATATATATATATATATCACCATACTTTCCGTTAAAAGCAAAAACACAATTTACTTCATAACTTAACTTATTTCTTTCGCTTTATACACATACATTCCATTTCATCATATAAAGATTAAAACATTCATTATAGTGCCCCACATTCATTATTTATATCCATTCTTATCCCATCACTCCCTTATCATTGATTTCTTATCATTCGTAAACCCATACAATTTCATACCTTTTATTTCACTCATTTTCTTCAATATCACTTATCATTCTCATATCCATTTCCATACACAAACATACACAATTTCTTATATGTATTGTTTTTCTTTCTCAGTGCCCACAAAATCCATCAAACTGAAGCCGAAGCCGATAGCTCAGTATACACGCGGGAAGCTGCTCACACAGAGTTTGACATCGAGGCTATGCCTTCCTCCTGGCCTATACCAGCAAGGAAAACACCGCACCCCAAGTCAAACCTGGGTACTTCCTCCCAGCCGAAGCCAGCGAAGGAAACACTGCACCCCAAACATAGTTTGGGTAAAAATCACCGCACTCCAACGCCGATAGCTTGCGTAATACAACATCACATCTCAAGCCGATAGCTCAGGTTTTACTTCATTTTATAATTCATTTTCATCTTATAATTTTTGTTACTTTATTTTCCTTCTCACAATACAACCATCATATCAACAACCCACTAATTCACCCTGGGAGTTGTGCCAAGGCAGGTAGTTCCCACTATTCCCATGGAAATAGCGGGCGAGTAGTTCCTCGACACAATTCCAAGGCATCAATTCGCATCACACTTATCTTTAGTTTTGAAAACATTCTCATATCCATCACTTAACACACATCACTTTATGCATCATACTAATATCACATATAACTACTTTTCATTCATATCATATTATCTCATACATACACACTTTCTTTACTTCTTTTACTCTTTTCCATTCTACATTTTTTTTGAGTTATTCACATTAATTTTACATACATAATTCTTTCACTATTATACTCATATTCATAACATTATATTAATTCTTATATATAATTCCTTCATTTTCAAAAACATAACACCAAACTAATTCACAGGTTGAATTTCTTTGCTTTTTATATTTAATCTCATAACACAAATGTCCCTCTTTCATAATTATCTACATATCGCCATTTCTATATTTTCATCTATAATTACATAATACAATCTCCTCGTTTTTCACACTTATTTAACAACATACTTCTTTTACCATTCATTTTCATTTGCATACTCATGAATCATATTCTTTCATATTCATTTTCATATATATACATTTTATTTCACTCTACTTATTCGTTTCCACTCAGGTACTTACTTCACTTTCTCATTTCCACTTTGCATCAACTACTTTCTTTTCTTTCTCAACATATCACTTCATATGCTTTCTTTACTTTCTCATTCTCATTTTCATTTCACATTTATTCATTTTATTAATTTTTCGACCAGTGAGCCACAATATCCCAATATACTGAAAGCCGACAGCCCAGTAAACACGCAGATCTCTGCCTCGTTGCTGGTATATACTTAGTCTGATGGCGGATTTCTTTATGACTTCGTCGACTAGATCCAAGTTGGCCCTGAGGCCTACCGAGTTGCTCTCTTCGACGAAGGCCATGATCCTGGGTGACGGGAGGCCGATCTCTAAGGGGATAACCGCCTCGATGCCGTAGGTTAGGTTGACGGGCGACTCGCCTGTAGGTATCCTCTTCGTCGTCTGGTGCGCCTAGAGAATGCTCGGAAGTTCGTCGACCCACAACCCCTTGGGTGAATTGTCCAATAACTTCTTGAGACCGTCAAGGATTTGGCGGTTCGCATTTTTGGCCTGACCGTTTTATTGTGGGTGACATATCGAGGAGAAACGTTGCTGGATGCCGATGTCTTCACAGAACCTTCGAAAATTCTTACCGGTGAACTGGGTCCCGTTGTCGGTGATGAGGACCTGGGGGATCCCAAACCGATAGATGATGTGCTTCCAAAAGAATTGTTGAGTTTGAAGTTCGGTGATCGAGGCCAGGGGTTTCGCCTCGATCCACTTGGTGAAGTAGTTGATGGCCACCACCTGGAATTTTTTTTGACCTGTTGCTTGAGGAAAGGGGCCGACCAGGTCCATCCCCCACATAGCAAAGGGGGTCGGACTGGCCAGGGATCAGAGGTTGGCCTGCGGGAGTCTCTTTACCGATGAGAACCTTTGGCAAGAGCCGCACCTTTTAACGAGGTCTTGTGCATCTTGCAACATGGTCGGCCAGTAGTACCCATGATTTAGGGCCTTTCGGGCAAGCGACCTGCTCCCCATGTGGCATCCGCCGATCCCCTCGTGCAGTTCCTTCAGGGCATACTTGGCCTGGTCAGGTGCCAGGCAGCGGAGGTAGGGTCTGCTGTCGGCCACTGTGTACGAGCGCCTGAAAAGTGTTTCATTGATCAGGGTGAATCTCCAAGAGCGGACTCTGATCCTTCTTGCCTCGGATCGGTCTTGAGGCAGTTCACCGTTCGAAAGAAACTTTCGAATGGGCGTCGTCCAGTCGTTGGGCTGGAGATCGGTGTTAAGGCAAGAGGCTTCCAGGAGATTGATGCTGGGCTTAAGGAGGATCTCGATTAGGACGGTACGGTCGAGCCCCTCGAAGGATGACGAGGCAAGCTTCGACAATGAGTCCTGTAACACCCCGCCCCAATACTCAAACAATTTTTATTATTTTTAGAAGAAAAATTAGATACTATGTAGTACAACTGCCCACCACAGGTTACCTCTCAAAAGGTGGTTAACCAATTAGGTGACTCTTGATCATAGGCAATTTTATTTATAATAAACTATTTTTTGTCTTCTCCCGATATGGGATTACTTTACACAATCTCTCTCCTTATATTCTTCATCTCGTGCACAGTGAAGCCCCTACCGTGGGACCCCCCTGCCACATCACCATCTGAAGCCAAGACATCGCCTTCTATCTCCTTCAACCGTAGGTGGGCCCCCTTAAACTGCTGACTTCGTCCGCCCATAATGCAGCTTGTAGCTACTGTCTCATCTCAACGTGGGCCCCCCCGTACCGAATTTTCCAAACAACCCCTTCCTATAGAAATTCTATAGGGCAAGCTCCGAATCCCCTCATATATATATCTATATAATAAAACACAAAGAAAGCTATCAAGTGGTTCTCCTTCAATCCCCTCAAAAATCAAAGGTCCAGATCTAGCCTCACAAAATATATTTTCCCCCCAAAAGTTTCCTCCAAAATTCAAATCAAATCCCCACCCAAAACAACTCCTATATTTATTTATTTATTTATTTATTTCTCTCTCTCCCTCCCTCTTCTATTCAAAAAAATTAAGAAAATAAATTTTTTTAAAATTTTAAAAAAATAAAAAATTTAAAAACTAAAAAATTAAAATTTTAAAAGCTTTAAAAATAGTTCAAAAAAATCATATAATATGTTTTTTGCTGAACCCCAAAAGTTTCTCATATAATATGTTTGCTACTTCAATTAATTTGCTCGACCTCCAAAACTATTTTATATGATCAAATAAGATGCACCGTTCCGAAAACGTGCCGTAGGCACGTATCAACGGGCAAACCTAGTGTGTATATATATATATATATATATATATATATATTCTTTTGAAATTATGGGGTATTACATATACCCCACCTTAGAAATCAGCGTCCTTCCTGAGTACGGGGCATGCCATCTAGCGCATGATCCTTCTTTCTAGTCGATATGGCATAGTCCGCGATCCCGAAGATCAATCACTCTCAACATCCGCAGATCATACCCCGATTCCGGAGATCAATGACTCTCAACACCGCGGTTCTTACTGAGGCCCTCTTCTACACTCGATGTCGAAAGTCGGCTCTGATACCATTTGTAACGCCCCGTTCAATACTCAGACAATTTTTATTATTTTTAGAAGACAAATTAGATACTATGTAGTACAACTGCCCACCACAGTCTGCCTCTCAAACGATGGTTAACCAATTAGGTGACTATTGATCATAGGTAAATTTATTTATGTTAAACTATTTTTTGTCTACTCTCGATATGGGGTTACTTTACACAATCTCTCTCCTTATATTCCTGATCTCATGCACGGTGAAGCCCCTACCATGAGACCCCCTTCCACGTCACCATCCGAAGCCAAGACAGCGCCTTCTGTCTCCTTCAACCGCAGGTTGGCCCCCCCTAAATTGCTGACGTCGTCAGCCCATAATGCAGCTTGTAGCTGCTGTCTCATCTCAACGTGCCCCCCCCCTACCGGATTTTCCAAACAACCCCCTCCTATAGAAATTCTATAGGGGAAGCTCCGAATCCCCTCTTATATATATATATATATATTCTTTCAAAATTACGGGGTATTACAAATCCGCTTGGGCGTTCTGTTCCCTGGGGATTCGTTCCACCGAGTGGTATTCGAAAGATGACAAGATATTATGGACCACCGCCAAGTATTGTACCATCCGAGTGTCGCGAGCTTCGTACTCCCTGGTGATCTGGTTGACCACAAGCTGGGAGTCGCTAAAGGCCTTGATGTGTCTAGATCCGGCCTTGTGTGCTAGGGTGAGCCCAGCGATCATAGCTTCATATTCTGCTTTGTTGTTCGAAGCTGGAAAATTCAGACGGAGGGAATACTGGAGGATGAAATTATCGGGACCCTTTAGAATGACGCTTGCTCTGCTCCCTCCCTCACAAGACGAGTCGTCGACATCAACCTCCCACATCGGGTTGGTTTCCTGGTTACCAGAGGTCGAACGCCTGTTGCTGCGGGTCGCCCTACTCGAATCCTTTCATCCCCCGCAGGGCCTTGAAGAAGGGGAGGGACTTCTCCCCTGATTTGGAGAGGAAGCGGCCGATGGCCACCAGTCTTCCCATAAGTCGATGAATCTCTTTGATATTTCTGGGAGGAGCCATGTCGATTATGGCCAGGATCTTCTCCCGGTTGGCTTTTATGCCATGCTGGCTGTCACGCCCTGCTTCCCAAAAATATGGAATACGAGCACGTGACGAAGCCCAGCGAATGATTTTTACATCATCCATAAGCTGTAGGATCGACTCAGCATCATAACAAGAATGTACAAGAGAAATATATATAACCAAGCATGCATGAATAATTTATAAAGCGACAGAAAACAATTTAAACCAATAATGATATTCAAATAGTTCTCATGTCTAGATCAAGTATAAACTCGGGAACAAGTCTTAAGCAGTAGAAGAAGTGAATACCTTAAGAGAAGCAATTATTTAGACAAATCCTTACTCCAAGCAAAGCCTGAAATGTCTGCTTGCCAATCCCAGCAAGTAGCTTATCTCCCAAAGTCTGCTTAATAAATATAAAAGGGAAAACAGGGAAAAACAAGAGAAGATGCCCTTAGTGCAAGCTAGGGCCACAAATAGTGAAAACAAGTACAAGTATGGGGAACAGGAACTGGAATCAAGAATGTAACAGGGATACAACAAGTAGGGGGAACAACCAGGAATTAGCTAGCAAGGGAGGACTTCTTAGTAAACAGGCTAATTAACAACTGCTAATGGTAAAACATATGTCAGGTGAACCTGTAGGGGTAACTAACATCAAGTATCATGGTTCATGTGTCAGGTTTCATGTATCAAGTTTCATGTTTCGAGTTACAGGTGTCATGTTCAAATTTCATGTATCAGATATCAGGTAACCAGGTAATCAGGTAACAGGATAATCAGGTAACAGGATAATCAGGTAACAGGTAATCATGTATCAGGTATTAAGTTCAAGTCTTGTGTAATTACTATCTAGGTAGCACGACATGCATCCATCATTTTACTACATGGTTGCTACAGTCAAAACAATTTCGTTTAGACCTAGTAATGGAGTCTATAGGGCGGTGTACTCAGGTTCCAGGTATCAGGTATCAGGCAGGCACGGTTCATGAATACGAAATTTAATAACAGGTTCACGAAACGAGTTCGTGAATACAAACAGGTTCAAGGACCACACAGTGGTTCCATGAATACAACAGGTTCATGAGTCAAGTAACTGACTCCATGAATACATCACGTGCAACAGGTTCATGAGCCAAGTAACTGACTCCATGAATACATCACGTGTAACAGGTTCATGAACCGAGTACTGGGAAACACGGGCCCCCTTCTGAGTACACTTACCTATATCGTCCACTCTATAGTCTTTCCCTTAACCCCGGCTTATTACATTTGTTCAGGCAGAATTTGTATATTTGTATTTATGCATATGAAGTAGTGTTGAAATAATATAGATTAATTCTAAGAAAAATTGGGAATGTCCTATAGGGTGTCCAGCAACTACATATAAAATATTGAGTCAAACTCGCTGTTTACACAGCTGAATTAATTTGCAAAGTAAATATATACAGCAGTTTTGCAAAACTGCGTCTACTGACACAGCTGCAGTATAACTGCCATAACTCCTAGACCGTAGCTCCAAATTCGATCAACTTGGAGTCTATCGATATCTACACATCTGGATCTACAATTCTATTCAGGGCTCGGGCCCAAATTCCAATGATAAAAGGGTCGAAACTGCAAAAGAATATTCAGACAGCAACACTCAGGATTTATTTACTAATGTAGGTTTCATGGAAATATGTAATTTGGTGTCTAAGTTGTTAAGTAGCATAAATACATAATCATGGAGGTCAAAACAGCAACTCATAAATGTTTTTCAAGTCATAGTAGTCGCAAATTCGTCAAAATACTAACTTTATATGTATCTACAAATTTTAGGGCTCCTTAATTCATATGTCCATGTGATTCATGCGTTCAAGGGGTAAAAGAGTCCAATTGATTATTATTTAATACGAGGAAGTTTTGTGACTCTTAGAATTGTGGGTTTGAAGGTTCAAAATTGATTTACAATGATATTTCAAAGGGAGTCACAATCTAACTATATGTGGTATTTTCAAGAAAACTTGTACTAGAGCAATAAAATGTACAAGATGAATACTTGCCTTAAATCGACGATGATAAACTCCACTTGTTGTAGAAATTTGGGTAGAAAAATCCCGGAAGAAGTCCTCAAAAAGTGCGTGCAAAAATTGATCGGAGATCGAGTTTCCCCCGCACACAGGATCGGCCCAAAACAGCGGACAGCGAGCGGATCTGGTGTGGCACGAACACGGGACAGCAACGGCAGCGAATCAGATGGCTTCAGCGCAGCGGATTCGGGACGAACAGCGTACAGTGGAATGGGATCCGCTGTGGCCAGAACACGGGACAGTGATCAAGTGGGCTCTGATAGCGCAGATCTTGACGCGATCCGACGGTCGTGATTCGATCCCGCCTTTTCCTCCTTCTTCTTCGTTCGTTTCTTCTTCGTTCTTCTTCGTTCGATCGAAACAGAGTGCGAGAGAGATAGCAACGGCGGGGGTTCTTCGTTGGCGGCGACTGCGGCAGCAACGGAGGGCGGCGACGGTGGCGAGAAGCGACGGCGCGGCGATGGCGACTCTGCTGTTGGGTTCGAACAGAGGGTGGAGTTCGGTGGTGGGCGTGGGGTGTGCGACGACGCGACGAAGGATGAGGGGTGGTCGAGGGAAAGAGTTGGAGGCGGCAAAGTGATAGGGATCTGATCGGAGGTGGTGGAAGACGCCGAGTTGGGTTGACGAGGATGGGTTCGGAGTTTGGGGATGACGGCGATGGAGGCTCTGTGGTGGTGGTGACGAAGCGGAGGTGTAGACGAGGAGCGGGAGTCGACGAGGATGACGGTGAGGGAGCGGTTGGGCGAAGCGATCGGAGAATGGGCGATGGGTTGGTTGCGCAAAAGATGGAGACGAAGGAAAACGGTGAAGGAGATTAGCGGCTGGGTTTAGGTTATAACAGTATTAGGGTTTGATTTGGGTTAGGGTTTAAATAGTAGGGTTTGCGGGTTTTGGGGATCCGATTCAAAAAGAGCCCAACAGGAGAAGTGATTAAAATGCACTAGAATGGGGATTAAAGAGATAAAAAAATGAGGATTAGTCCATTTTTCATGAAGAATGATACAAATGGCACACAATTGAATTTGATAAAAAAGACCCAAAATTTAAATTGAGACAAAAATAATGATTTTATTCGAACTGAAATAAAATACAAGATCTCAAATAGATGAAAGAGTACAATTGAGCAAAATACAGTATAAAAGTACAAGTACGGGGAAACAGGAGTTACACTGGCTAACGACGAATCCCAGGAATTTTTAGGAGGAGACGCCAAAGATGCATTTGGTTGGATTGTGCCTCATGTTGTGAGACCAGAGGATGCCGAAGGCTTCCTCGAGGTCGGCCACATGATCCTGCCCTCATCGGTTTTTGACAAGCATGTCATCGATGTATACCTCCATGTTCCGACCGATCTGATCTTTGAAGACTCGGTTCACAAGTCTCTGGTAGGTGGCCCCGGCGTTCTTGAGCCCGAAGGACATGACCCGGTAGCAGTAGAGGCCCTGGTCGGTAACGGAGGTTTTGGCGATGTCCGGAGGAAACATCCGGATCTGATTGTAGCCCGAGAAGGCGTCCATGAAGGTCAGGAGCTCATGGCCCGACGTTGCATTGATCAGAGCGTCGATGCCGGGGAGGGGAAAAGGATCCTTGGGGCACGTCTTGTTGAGGTCGGTAAAGTCAATGCAGATCCTCCAGGTCCTGCTAGCCTTTTTTACCATTACAATATTAGGCAGCCATTCGGGGTAGCTGAGTTCTTGAATAAAGCGGGCAGACGGCAGCTTATCCACCTTCGCTCTTACTACCTGTTGCCTTTCTGGGGCAAACTTGTGGCGCTTCTGTTAGACCGGTTTGGAACCTGGGGCAACGCTCAGCCGGTGCATGATTAAATCTTCGAAAATCCTGAGCATATCGGATGGTGTCCAAGCGAGGAGGTCGATATTGTGGCGGACACAATCAATCAGACCTGGCTTCAGGTCGGCAGAAAGGGTTCTACTCACGTGGAACCATTTGGACTTGTCTTCTGCTTCAAAGGAGACGTCCTCCAACTCGTCTGCCGGTTCAGACTCGAACTGGCTCCTTTCAGGCGGGAGTTAAATAGCGTTGCGGGGAAAAACCCCGCTCGCGACTGTGGTCATGTAGCACGAACGTGCCGCCTCCTGGTTTCTCCGGACAACCCCGACCACGAGGTCAGTGGGGAACTTCAGCTTCAGATGGTAGGCCGAGGGGATGGCCTGGAACGAACAGAGCCCGGATCGGCCGAGGATGGTGTTGTAAGCTGCCTTGACGTTCACCACCATGAAATCCATCGACTCGGTTCGGAGGATAGGGGTCGTGCCTGTGGTTACATCTAGTGTCATGATCCCCTCGATTTGCACTGGGATGCTAAAAAATCCTTGAAGGGTGTAACCGGCTGGCTTCATTTTTTCACGGGGGAGTTTGAGGTTCTCCAATGCTTCTAAGAAAAGGATGTTAACTGAGCTGCCGTTGTCCACCAGAATTCGGCAGACCTCAAAGTTGACCATGACAAGGCTGATGAAGAAGGCATCGCAGTGCGGAAGCCGAACACCTTCGAGGTCATCTCCTGAGAAGGAAACTGCCCGCTGTTGGATTCGAGGGGAAGGATGGTCTAGAATAGAGTTGACCTCTCGGATAAAGGCTTTGTGGGAGTCTTGGATTCCCCTCCCTTAGTTCTGCCGTGGACATAGTGCAGGATCGCCTATCCCCTTATTTCCTCAGGTTCCGGGTCCCGATCGGGCCGTCGGTCGGTCGTCTGAGGGGGAGGCGAAGGCCTTGGGCTCTTCAGCTCCCTTCGGTCTTTAGGATTGGCTCGGGTGAACTCCCTCAGGTACCCTCGCTAGATGAGGGCTTCGATCTCGTTCTTGAGGGCTCGACAATGATCTGTATCGTGCCCGGTGTTTCGGTGGAAGCGGTAGTAGAACCGTTGGTCTCGCTTCTTGCCGGTGTTGGTTGGTCAGGGAGGAAAATCGGACGACCCCCTTGTCCTCGATCTCCATTAAAATTACCGAGACATTCTGAGTTAGGGGCGTATACCTTTCGAATCGGGGGATTGGGGGAACCCTCTTGAGACCAGTGGTTTCTTTCACGGGTCTCTTGAAGGGTTCAGCCTCGTCGACCTTACGCTTTCCCTTAGCCGCGGCTTCCTTGGTGCCCTCGGGTTTGAGGGCCTCCTCGGCCTGGATATACTTCTCGACCCTATTGAGCAGGTCGGGGAAGTATATGGGTGGCTTCTTGGCTAATGAGGCCTTGAGCTGACCATGGGGGACATTGTGTCGGAAGGCTGCCGAGGCGACACCTGCGTCGAGGGAGGAAACCGACCTTGCCTCGGTGGTGAACCTCCGAACGAACTCCCGGAGGGATTCCCCATCCTTCTGTTTGAGGTTCAGAAGGGAGGAGCTCGTCTTCTCGACCTTCCTACTGGTCACGAAGTGGGCCAGGAAGCCCGCTTCTAGCTGCTCGAAAGAGAAGACCGAGCCTGGGGTAAGTTTGGAGAACCACTCCCGAGCTGGACCACGAAGGGTAGCAGGGAAAGCGCGGCAAAGGAGGGGATCCGCAGCGCTGTGAATCATCATGAGGGTCTTGAATCCCTCCATGTGATTAGCAGGATCACCCTCGCCATTGTAAGTCTCGAATTGAGGAGGCCTGAAATTCCAAGGGATCTCAGCTTCTAGGATTTGGGGGGAGAAAGGGGGTCCCGTCTGCCGATGACCACGACCGTGTACTGCTCTGCCCTCACCAAGATGGGTGAGGTGGTTCTCCATCTCCTCCAAATGACGAAGGACGGCGTTTGCCGGGACCTGGGGGTGGGCCGATCCACGGGATTTGCCGCCTCCGGCTCCTCATCGTGGGTCGGAGCTGTTGTGGACCTCGGTGGTCTGGCCGCCTCGTATGGCTCGGAGGATCTCTTCCTGGAAATTTTGAAACTCGACCCTGGTGATGTGGGCTTGCCCCGTAGGTCCATGGGGCGAGCGGCTGTGTTCCAGATCGCGCGCCTGGGACGGCCGTTGGTGATGGTTCGAGGCCGAGTTGGAAGCGGCCTCTCCCCTAGTCCGGCTGGTCTGCCGATTTGAGATGACGCGGCATAGGTCAGTTGCATGCAAAGGTCCAGCCGCACCGTTTACCCGAGGTTGGTTGGAACCCTGGGCGTCGGCGCGGCTGGGATGTGGAGGGTCTGGATGTCTCGCCGCGGTGACGACCCTTCTAGCTTTGGGAGCCATAGAAGAGCTCGGACGCGAGGCGACGTTCCTGACCGGACTCGGTCCGGCGACAGTACCAAGAGAAAAAGGGTTCCCACAGACGGCGCCAACCTGATGCTATTTGTTTTTGGGGTGTGGGGCAGCAGGTGTAAGTTCTTGTAATTTGTGAGAGGGAAACCATTGGTACTGGTGTCGGTTCGACCCCGGGTAGCGGGAGCGGCTCGGATGTAGGAGCCGAGAGGTAGAGGCTTGGGAGCAGTAGCTCGGCCCGTCTCGGATGTTGGAGCTCGGCTCGGCTCGGGTCTTCTGTACCTGCACACTGCCTAGAAATACCAGGAGAAGTCCCGGCGACAGGCCCTCCGACGGTCTAGCCAGTCACTGAAAAAGTGACTGGGCAGCTAACGTTCAGGTGGACAAAGATTGATTACCTTTCTCAGTGAAGAGGGAGTGGAGTATTTATAGGCAGAGGCTAACGGGTCTTGAACCGTAACTGATCAGGTCGGGTCCGTTAGTCTGTGGGCCTGAGCTGGTTGCAGCTTGTTGGACTCTAGTTGACTTGATAATCACAGGAGGGAGGATCCAGAGGAGATCGGAGGGTCCAGATTGTGCCACTTCATTTATTCTATGTCAGACATGAACAGTGAGGGTCTGAGGGTGTTGGTCTTAGATCCAGTGGGTTTGGGTTCCTATAGGAGCGTGAGCTCGAGTATGGCTCCGGTATGGTCAGAGCGCTTGGCTAAATGTGGGCTTGGATATGTGGGTTATTTGGATTTGGGTACAGGTCCATCAAGTTGAGTTGCGGGTCTGGCTTTGATTTGGTTTAATTGAGCTTGGATGTGAGTCTTGTTTAAGCATATTTGGGTATTAATTAGATTTGGATTTGTGATTTTAATTAAGTTAGGATATGTTTCAATTGAATTAGGATTTAGTTGAATAAATCAGGATTTGGTTATTTAGGATTTGATTTTGATTTCAGGTTTCGAATGGTGGACGGTTCTCGGGTTGGGCTTGGTTGGAGTAGTGATTTATTCTTAATTAAATAGAGGTTTGTTTTAAGTAGGGGTCCATATTAATTAATTCAGATTTGGTTTAACTAAATTAATATTTGATTGATAATAAATTTCAGATTTTGGGATCCGATTAACTTTTAGATTAGAGTTTGGTTCAATTAAATTAGATGTTTGGAAATCCTAAATTAACTAGAGTTGGGAGTTCTACATAAAGTGTTTTATGTTGAGCTGTAGATGATTAATTTAATTTAACTAGTTGTTTAAATTAGATTACTTTCAGATTTTTATTATTAATAGTTTCATACTTTAAATATTAAATGTTTCGTATTTTATAATGTTTTTTTTTTTGAGGGAAAAGGTGGAATAAGGCCACCCTGTTTCATTAATAAGAAATTAACAAAACAACCCCAGCATGCTGGAGCAAGTTACAACCTACAGACAGAGAAAAAAAAAACATGAAGCGACATGACCAGTACATATAATCAGCTCTCACTCTAACCTACGAGGACCAACTAATTGTATGTTCGTCAAGCAAGCTTCGAGCACCCACCTCCACGGTACGCGCCCACCCACCTGAAGCGAATCCTGTGGGATTTGAAAATTTGCCGCTCCCATCCTTCTACCTCATCAACGTCACTTCAAACATGGCCCAAGCGTAGTCGCACCCAAAAGGAGAGTCGTCGCAAAAAACTCTCTCTAACCCTAATCACGGACACAGTCTAACACAAACAGTCACCTGCATAGAATAGTGAGAAGCAACATCTTCACTCTCTCACTCTCTCACTCTCTCTCTCACTCTCTCATGTGAAACTCAACCAAATCACAACCAATTTGAAGAATCACCTTCACCTCTCGCCCTTGCGGGCGGTGGACGTTGTAGATTTCAGGGTCAATGATGAAGGCGTAGTGGCGGTGTTGTTGCAAAGTCTGTGGTAGTGGATTAAGGAAGGTCGAGTTCAGTGAATAACTCCTCTACTGCCGACCAAGAGGACAAACATCTCCTCACTGTGCACCTCATGGGGGGACCTCTTCTGCAGGCCCAAGCCCCACCCTGTGCAGTAACGATCATGGGGGGACCCCGTCTTCGGGCTCTGGCCCCACACCTATGGCGCGACAGTTGAAACAAGCACCCCGAAAGTTGAGAGAAGCGAGCGCCCATCACGGACGGACCCCATCTTTGGGTCCAAGCTCCGCAAACGTGCAAGACAGCCAAACTCCCGGCATTTTCATACGCACTACCAACCCTCGCAGGTCGCCATGAATGGCCCCGAGAATGTGGACATGGTGGCAAGTGCGCAGAACACCCGGGCACACCTTTAGCAAATCCTGGAGGGACCCCATCTCGAGTCCAACCCCACAATCGTACAAACCTACTTGCTTCACACTTCCAACCATAAAAAAAAACAAGCACTGGCCCCATGGCAAAACACCGGCCTCACCCAGTAGGCAAATCAGACCCAGTGTTCAAAGAAGGAAAATTGATTAATATTCCTATCAAACTCCAACAACGTTTTACTGTTGCATTTTCCGAAGAGGTATAAATCATCAGAGGAGCAAATGAGAGATACATAATTCACCCTCTTCTGTAATATGATCCAAATGTCCTTTTTCAAAAGGAATGTAGATGAATAGAAAGCCATTCAAGCGGATCACCTCTGAGGAAAATGGGGGGGCACAGCAGGCTGACCCGACCAGCCCCACACTGCACCGCCTGCTCTCAGCCAAGTGCGTCGTCGCCGTCGTGTGGGCCGGCGCAACTCCAACGGCCTGGCGCTCCGACCTCCATGGCGCGCTCCGACCTCCATGGCGCTCCGACCAAGATCCATGGCGTTCGTGATTCGTCGAACCGGAAGTCGTCGCGTCGTCGGAAAGAGCGGCCCACCGAAGCGGTTGATGCGCAGCATCGATTGCGTCATCGTGGAGCTTCGCCCTTCGCGCCGGAGGCAAGCTAAACGGAGCCGATGCAGCGCTAAACGGGAGGTGGCTCTGATCGACGAAGTGACTCAGCGACTCGGGGGTGGGGGTGGGGGGTCAACCGTCGAGTAGGCGCGATCGAAGGGGGGCAACGGCGGGACGGTGGGGCGGCGGCGTCGAGAGCCGCCGCCCCTATTCTTTTCTCAGATCTAGGGTTAGGTTTTGGGAGTTGGTAGGGAAGAGTTGTTAGTTGCAGTTGTTACCTAACAGCAGGCGGGATGTTGCAACTCCAGTTTTTGGTCAGTTGAAGGTTCGTATTTTATAATGTTAATAGTTCAAATCTTTAGTATGAACACATCAGATTTTGTAGTATACTAGGTTTGCCCGTTGACACGTTCCTACGACACGTCTTCGGAATGGTGAACCTTTTTTTATTATAAAAAATAGTTTGGGAGATTCAACAAATTAATTGAAGTAGCAAACATAGAGTAAAAAACATATTATATGTTTTTTCTGATTTTTTTAAATTATTTTTAAAATTTAAAATTTTTTAATATTTTAATATTTTTAAAATTTTTATTTTAATATTTTTAAAATTTTTATTTTCTTAATTTTTTGAATAGAATAGGGAGGAAGAGAGAGAGAGAGAAAAAAAAAATTAAATAAATATAGGAGTTGTTTTGGGTGGGAGATTTGAATTTGAGTTTTGGGGGAACTTTTGAGGAGAAAATATGTTTTGTAAGGTTAGATCCGAGCCTTTGATTTTTGGGGATTGAAGGAGAGCCACTTGATAGCTTTCTTTGTGTTTTATTATATAGATTGTTTCAGATTTTAAGTATAATTGCATATTTAGAAACGAATAATTTCAGATTTAGAATTTATAACTTTCAGATTTGATTGATTATTTTCAGATTTTAAGATTGAATAATCCAATATTAAAAGTTGATTAATTTCAATTTTTAGAACAATTAGTTTCAGATTTTGGACTTAATTAATTTCAGATTTTTTTGATTGATTTGTTTCAGTTTTTAAGTTGATTAATATCAGATTTTTAGTATGATTATATCAGATTTAAAGGTTGTTCCAATTAAGGAAAGGTATATTTTACATTAAGATGTAGTTATTTTAATCGATTTAAAACTTGTTGATTAACTTAGATCACTTTCTATAAATGTTAATAGTGAGATCAAAGCAATTATAGAAATAATATTTTCTTATTAGATGAAAGAGAATTTATTTGTAATCTAATTCATTTTCTAATTTTTATAATTGATGAGTAGACCTAGATTGAGTAGAGATTTATTAATTTAATCGAATTTAAAACTAGTTGTAGACTACCTCGCTTAATAATTGTAATATGAGAATTGGTTTTAGAGATCTAATAATGGAACCTTATATAAATTGGAAATAATTCAAGGTTTACTAATGAGAATAATTAAATGTAGGATTTCTGGATTAAATAAGAAGTGTTATTTGGGAAAATGAATAGAAGACATATTTGGGATATGAATGAATCGATTTAGGTTTATTTAAAGAGTTAGGGTTAACATAGATTACCCTAGAATGCGAACCGATGTGAAGTTCTAGTTGTGTGGGCTTTCTAGAGGCTGAACAAGACTCAGGATACCGGCAGGTTGTGATTATTGAGATGTGGGAATTAGCCAGGTTGGGCTAGTGTTCTTAGAGTTGTTGATTTAAGTCCGGTATGGAGAGCTAGCTCTAAAGAGTAGTTGTTCATGTTTGAATTTAAGGACAAGCACTAGATGGGATTTGTGACGGAACTTGAGCAAACATGAGTAGGGGATCTATGTAGTCAGACGGTGGATTCCTGGACTATAGTTACAGTTGGGTTGTGGATTCTAGGACTATAGTTGCAATCGCGGTGGATTCCGAAACTGTGATTGTCATGTGGAAGAGATGAGTCCCAATTATTTTTGGGGTTATGAATGATCGGGTGGTAGATTCCAGGATTATGAATAGTCGGGCGGAAGGGAAACGGATCTCCAGTATTCCGGGCTAGAGCAATGCTTACGGGACGTTGCGCGATGAGAGTTTTGTATAATTGGGAAGAGGGTTTTGGGACTTGAGCTAATATTCGCAGGATGTCTAAATCTTGATATTCATCACCATTATAGAACTGCAAGGCGAGGGATTTAACCCTAACTGAGGAGAATGCTAAATGCTTGCCCTCGAACATATATTGTATGGGCGGCATAGAATCCGAACAAGTGTGCATTAGAATTGAGCATTGTGTGCATTGGATTTTAGGACTCATGGAAAACACTCATACTCTTATATTAGATTCACTTTCTGTTTTATTTATCTTTATTGTTTTTATTTTGCATCATATTTGTTGGTTGTTGAGAATTGAAAGATCACTATTATTATTAGTATTGCGTCAGTTGCATTCTACTGACGTGCCCACAGTTTGATAGTTTTGCAGGACTCTTGTTAATGAGTGGCATGGATACGAGTTATGACATGGATTCTAGTGAGGACTGAAATTTAAATATTATGATCAGTTGTAATTAATGTGTAATAATTATGCTGTGTATTGTAAAGAAAGATGACGTATTAAAAGTTTTAAATTTTTACAGTATTTTGTATTGTGTTTATATTACATTGAAGTAAAGATTCTGGATGAGTCTTAGATTTTCTGTGTATGAAGTTCGGGGCGCTACACCAATGGTCGTCCAAAATAGTCAAGCAACCAAGTGAACACTCCCAGCAGTGGTCGACCATCAGGTCACCCAGAAGTGCGAGCGCCCGCGAGATGGATGCACGTGATCACTCCACGTTATGTGCTTCATCCATACCATACCCGCTCAGATATTTAGCCGCTCGATCACTCAGAAGCGCATGCATGTGCAAAATCAATGCACCAGATTGAGCCCGACTCCTCATTATAGCGGCACCATCATGACTGCCTATTCCTGTCACGCCCCGCTTCCCATTATACGAGAACACAAGCACGTAACTGAAGCCCAACGATTGATATAAGTATGCCAGCTCATATCATCTATAAGCTGTACAATACCAGTCAACTCAACAATACAGTAATAATCACAGGAACAATAATATAATATAATAACTAATATCTGAGATACAAGAACTTACCAAATAGCCCAGGAGTATGCAATGCAATAACAGCTCGACGAGTTCTTTCAATAACCCATCGTCTGTACCTGTATAACATAACCCCAAAGAAAGATGGATGGAGCACCCGTTAGAGCAGGTTACGAGCCGCAAGTAGTACAAACAAAATATGAACAAGAGACAAGATATGCAGGAAACAAAAGAACTGGGAATTCAAATACGGAACAAATAAGATCACGAGAAACAACATGTATAACAAGAAAGAAACAAGGACTAACAAGAAGGAAATCTAGAACTGGTGATGCAAATGTAATATATCATGATCAAGGTAATGCAGGTAACAACTGGAACAAGACTAAAAATATAACTAATCGGGAACGAGGAGTAGTGTAACAGGAAATATGACCTATAAACGAAAGTCATGCAAACTTGTAACAAAAGCCATGTGAACTAGTAACTGGTAATAGGTAACAGGTAACAGGTAACATGCAACATGTAACAGGTAACATGTAACATGGAACAGGTAACAGATAACAAGAATATGCAGGTGAAACATATTATTCTTAAGTCTTTTATTTAATCCTATCTAATGCACCACTCATGCGTCTCATTTCACATGTTCGCTGCATACAAACAAGTTACGTTTAGATTTAGTGGTGGATTCTATAGAGCCGTATACTCAGACATCATGTAAATAGGAATCATATCATGTCAAGTAATCAGGTAATGGATTCTAGAGGTGGCCCCAGTAAATTTAGAGGTGGCCCCCATCATCTCACGACGTGACACTTAGTTCTACGTTGCACTTAGTTCCATATAACTTGTAAACAGGAATACAGGTAAACAGACTCATGAACTATGTAATCATGTATTCATGCAAACAGGTGGGAAACACAGCCCCCCTTCCGAGTACACTTTCCTATTTGTCCACTACTAGATCTTTCCCTTAACCCCGACTTGATTACTTATTCTTTTTACCAAAATAAACATGAATGTACAAAATCAGGGACAGTTAAACTTCATAAGGATAGTAGACAAGTTTAGACTGGGCGAAAAACATATTTGGGTGTCATAACCAAACTGATAAATATTGAAACAACAAGAACTCCAATTCTGGACAGCGGAACGTTGCTGTAGCAAATCTGAAATTTCCACTGCTACAGAAAAGCAAATCTGGATCCTTCAGATGTTCTAGAAACTAAACTCTCTGTCGGTTCCAGTGTATATACACACGATATATAAAAATCAAAGAAACTAGGTTGAAATTTTTATTCTTTACAGATATTTTGTTCAGGCAGAAATTTAGGGTACAATTCTTATATTCATAAATCAGTAAAAATTTATTTAAAAATTCTATGAAACTTATAATCAGGTTCTTAATCATGTTAGGAAACATACTGGAATTTATCATATCTTGATTATACTTTTAGTTAAATTGGTTAATCGAGAATATATACTTCAAAATAGAAATCTGGAATCGGAAACATCACAGCACTAAAAATAGCATAACAAGCAATCTGTACATCGGATTTCAGATCTGTCAAAAGTTCTGGAAACTAGACTCAGGCGACTAAAACTCATATTTAGAAAGTTCTAACATATTCAAAATGTAATTGGGTCAAAATCTGATTACAAGTCAAAATAGACAGCAGGGCAGAAGTATACAATTTGATATCTATGTTCTAATTCATGTTCATGTAATGGATGAAATAACAAAGTATTCGTGATCTTTATGAATACAGAATTAAAAAAAACAAATCAAAATGGATAGGGGTCAAGATCATCAACGTATAAGACATGTGAAATGGATCACAACGATAAACCTACTTGCAGTATTTCAAAAAAAAATGCTTGTACAGAAAACAAAAGAGATTCGTACAAGATACTTGCCTGATGTGATGATGAACAGAAACGAGACGAACGAAGGCGGCAACACGTGCGACGCACGTAACAGCGAACACAGCAAGGGCACATCAACAATCGCACAGCCAACAATAAACATCTTCGCAAAACAGCCAACAGCCATGGCAAACAGTAAACAGCCTTGGCAACAGCAAACAGCAGCAACTACGGCCAGAACAGCAAACGCCAGAGCGGTAGCAAGATCGGGGTGTCGACAGTGCTAGAGGATTGCAGCAACAATAGCTAGCGGCAGTGGCAGTAGGTGCGGTGGCTCGCGAGTCGTGAGGTGGAACGCGAAGGCAGTCGACGAGGCTCAGGGTTGTGGGGTTGAGTGGTGGAGGGTGCTGTTGGTGACGAAGAAGACGGGGCAATGGCGTGTAGTGGTCGGAGACAGGGCTTCGGCGGCAAGAGATGCGTGTTTCGGAATACGGGAGATTGCGGGAGGCAACAATGGGGCACGGGGCTGTGGTGGAAGATACAGGGGATCGCAGGCAGGTGCAGGCGAGGGGAGAAGGCAGCGAGCAGTCGAGGCGGAAAGGGAGCTGCTGAAGGTGGATGATGGGTGGCAATGGCGATGGTGGGGCTTCGGCTGTGGTGCTTGGCGACGAAAGCAGGGGGGCTTGATGGGGGAGACGAAAGGCTGATGGGTTCAATGAGGGGTTGCTCGGGGTGGCGAAGTCGATGAAGGTGAGGAGCAGGTGGTCAACGGGAAGGTGAAGTGACGAGGAGAATGGATAGTGCCAGTTGGGTTTTCGAAAATCACAGAGGAAGAAGGAGGGGTTGATGACGGCAGAGTTTAATTAGGGTAAAGATGATTAGGTTTAGGGGGTTAATGATAGTATATAAAGGGCACTAGGGTGTGGGTTAATGGGTAGCGTGTTAGCGGGTACAGGCTTGGGGTCCAATAAGAATGGGTTTGGATTAGGGTAACAGGATTAGGGTAACAGGATTCGGGTTTTAGATTAACAATAAACAAATAAATAAATAGTAATACGATAGTAAAAACAATCAAATAGTATGTATCAAGTTAATACTCAAATATTAATAAATATGATAGAATGTAGGACCACACAAAATAATTAAGATTGTATTCGGTTTGGTCTAAAATATAATAAAGAGAAATATAGCAGTACATGTTAATTAATTAAATCAAATAGTGTACATAAAATTCGTACTCCAATAATAATAATAAAATATATGCTAAGATCTATAGGTTTCACAAAAATTAATAAACGATAAATTTAATGCTAATAATAATAAAAAAAACTATAATAATCATAAACACAATAATAATAATAACATAAATAATAATAATAACAATAATAACAACAATAATAGAATTTGTATTACAATATAAAAATCATTGAAAAATGGCTACAAATAAAATTATTGATTAGAATAGACTTTAATAGGAGATCCAAAAATAAATTTCAACAAAAGTATTTAAAAGCGGAAAGTAATTTACAGAGAATCGAAATTCCGAAAATACACAGAAAATTCATATTAGCGGGAATGGGGGTTACAATCCTATCCACCTTACAAAAAGAATTTCGTCGAAATTCAATTCAGGTGGAACGTAGGACAAAGCAAAAACAAACTTGTGGGGTAACAAAACAGAGAACTAGAGGAAGGGAAATGAAATGTTGGCAACCATCAAAATAAGAAAGAAGTAGATAAGAATGATGTCAAATAATGAATTGTTGCATGATGACGAATGGAATGCAAGAAAAGAAGTAAACGGTATCAGAAGGAAAGAAACAACATAAGACTTGTGAGATAACGAAGCAAGAAAATGAAAGAGCAGGTTGAGCTTGAATCGAAGAGAGAATGGACAGGGGAGAATTGAACCAAATGATGACTCAACGGATGAGAATGGATGCAAGGAATGGAAGGAAACAACCAATGCCAGGAAGGAGAAGCAACATGAGAACCCTGGACCTGTAGATTATGGGTCCACATGCTTCTGCTACACAACTCTGATCAGGGAGACACCGTCAATAGCGTCCATTAGCTCCAACAATTTATCTTATGCCTCATCGAATCCTAGCACGCCCAAACAGTGTATCTTTAGCACGAAATTCAAACTCCTGGCGATTTGAGATTCTAAACACTTCCTGAAATCCTGGGATTTTGCCTACACATCTTGGAGCAAAAGAAGACACTTCCTGCCATGGGGTTATTCCAAGTCGCTGACATGCCGTTGTAGATCACGTAAAGCTAATCGACGAACAGAGCAAGAATAATAGAATGGTAGCACCGAAATTTGAAGAGAACATGGTAGGGAAGAAATAACTAGCATGATACCCAATAATGAATCAATAAATGAAGATGAATGCAAGGCACAGAAAGAAATGAACGATGCAAGAACTGAAAAATGAAAGAATCAACGAAACCAGCAGAAATAAAAAGAATTGATGGCACCGGATCAAAACAATATGAGTACGGAAAGAATGAATTTATAACACTACAATATATATGCCATTTGATAGCATTTTGTAAATGCTATTAAAGACATATGACAGCATTTTGCAAACGCTGTCAATACCCCAGCTATGGTATGTTTATAGCATTCCTGCGAAACGCTATAAAAAGCACAGTGTTTCGAAAACGCTATAAATACGATAGCGTTTTCGAAATGCTATCGTATATATAGCGTTTTCGAAATGCTATAAATACGATAGCATTTCGACAAACGTTATTGTATATATAGAATTTTCGAAACGCTATAAATACCATAGCGTTTCGACAAACGCTATATATACCAGAAATTAACGGATGAGTTAAACGAAGGAATGCATGTCTGGTGCTGATGATCTCTTCGACATAATAAAGGCAATGTATTTATATACAGAAGAGCAACAAGACAGCAAAAATTAACAAAAAACATATATTTCAAGGCAAAAAAAGCAAATATAAATTCCAAGACTGAAATATCTCTGAATAAATTTCTCTAAAGGAGAAACATATAACAAGTCATACGAATGAGGCATCATACCAATAAAATCACAAGAAACATGAGCAAACGGTCTTTTGAAAATCACAAGTTATTGTTACGGAACAACCAATAATCTTCATATCTTAACATAATCTTCAAAAAGAAACACGGCTCATAGTCTGAATAATCTCATATCAAAACACAATACTTCCTAAATTCCCAAAATTTCAATAGCAGCAAATTTAACTAGAACAGAAAGTCATTACTACACAAATATAAAATAAGTAAAATACTGAAGGGAGACAGCCTCAGTGATGGGGTACTCAAACACAACGTCCTTTCCAGTAAGCTTCTGTAAACTGTAGTGAAAGTCTCCAGCTTGTACTCGATGTTGTTCCTCTCTTTTGCATCTAAGAAGATCTGTAAGAAGAGAAAAATAAAATGGTGGGTGTCGATCATTTAATCTGAAAGACTTGTGAAAGGAATCTACAAGTTGAGTATGAACCGAATATTTTATGCAAGATGCATGAATACCAGAAAAAATTTAACAGGAAAAGACTACAAGAAAAACTCTTTTTCGCAACGAGGTTTTGGCAACGACTGTTTAGTCGTTGTGAAAATTAGTTACGGCAACGCGAAAGTCGTTGCTAAAAATAAAATAAAATTTTCCCGGGTCTTTACACATCCCCGCCAGATTGTGTGTAAATTGGAAACGATAAATGTCGTTGCGCCAGATTGTGTGTGAATTGGAAACGATAAATGTCGTTGCGTATATTTTCTTATATCTACTGCAACGAGAGTATTGTTGCCAAAAATATATATAAAAAAAATTAACTTAATATATTGTCAAATTCCATGTAATCGATCGTATCTTTCCTGCGACATAATCTGATATTCTTTTTTTTTTTAAAAACAAATTGCAAGTGTCTTGCAATACCCACCCAGCCAGAGAGTACAAGGTCAAAGAAAGATTAATCAGCAATCTAGAAATTTAATTGCAAAGTCGTGCCATATCGCACGATGAAAGACCATCTCATAGCATACTTGTGGGCAACATAATCTGATATTCAATAGGATCTTTCAGATCGTATCTTTACATGATACCCTGGCCGTTCCTAATTCCCCAAACTCGCGCGATCGTATCTTTCCTAATTCTCCAAACCCACCACACCGCAAGTCGATCGTATCTTTCCTAAGCCACAGCCGCCAGCACATCCCGCCCTAGCCGCGACAGCCGCCAGCACATCCCGCCCTAGCCACCACAACCGCCACCACATCTCGCCCTAGCCGCCACCACATCCCGCCACCGCAATCGCAAGGTAAGATTCTCTTGAGTTCTAGGGTTTATGAGGCTCCCCCCTTTTGCTCGGCCCAAGCTGTGATGATGGTGTTAAACTCATCTTAATGTATCAGATTACATATTATATTATCTAATCGTTATTTCAAGAAAGTTTTGTTTTCTCTTCAAAAGTTTTGAATGTCGAGCGTAGGTGTATAGTATCATGTAGCTTTTACCCTTTATGTGATGTATGTTCTAGATAATACATCTGTGATTAAGATGAGTTAAATTGAGGAATAATACATCTGTGATTAGTATCAATTGAGGAATAAATCTGTTGATCTGTTATGTGATGTATAACCATGTATAGCTTATTATAAGAATGTTCAGTAAATCTTTCAACATTTCAATCTAAGTAACAAATTTGCCAAAACATCACATATTATTTCTTTCTCCCTACGGAGGTCCATAATGATCGTCCCAATTCAAAAGTTTTGTTTTCTAGTTGGTTTAGGGAAAGATTGCATCTCTTCTTTGTTTCATATTATAAACAATGATGAAGTTTCTATTGATTGATAATTGTACAAAAATAAATTTCCTTATGTTGCTTTTTCCTATAATTCAAGTGGGCCGTTTGTAGTTAGTTAATTTGGTTGTTTTGATGTTTTGTTGTTTTTGGCAAAGCCACATTTTGAATTGAGATTCTATGAGATTCTCACTTTCCACTCCAAATACCACTTGCTAGTCTTTTATTCAATAGGAACGTTACATTTCAAAATTAAAGGATAATGAGAAACATAATCTGTTTTGTCATCTGCTTCAACCATGAAAATTAAAGGTTTTCTTATACTATGCGAAAACATAATCTGTTTTTTTTCATCTTTACACATTTTTGGAAGAAATTGATAAATAATGGCGTACATGTCTTTACGCATTATTAGGAACAACAAAATAATGGAGTGAAGCCAGATGCTGATGTGATTTGGCTTGTGGAGCACACAAGAAAAAATGACCAAGGCAAACTTGAGTGGGTTGACGATGGTCAATCTAAGAAGATACATGTACGTTATAAATTTTGTGCTATGCCTTTATTTATATGGTAGTGTACATTGCCTTCATTGATTGAAATACTTGTTCTTGATATGCCTTTATTTATCTTACCCTTCACTGACCAAATTCCAAGCAAGATTCAGGAGTTCAGTTTGTGACAGTCCTAATTTGCTAAGAACTGATGTAAGCGGAACATATAATTATGCAGAAAATCAAAATCTATAATGCAAACCACCATATTCAACATATTTTATAAACTAGAAAGAATTAACTAATTAAAACACTTGCTGATTAATGATGTATTGTACCATTTATCAAGATGGTTCTTGATATACCCCATGGATTTGGATAAATATGAAAGCTAAATGTACCCAGTTCCTTTACAGAGCAGATATCAAATATCAAATTCCTGACATTTCCTCACAAACTAACTTTTTGGTAGTGGAATTATTGACATCTGACTCAATTTATTGTGTGAGTCAACTTGAACTAAGATTCTTATTCAATTTAGTGTGTTTAATGTATGGCATTCTTCATATTTCACTGAAATGATCTTTGATTCCTTGCTTGCGTAAATGTGTCTGTTTATGTATACCTTATGATTTAAGTTATTCTCACACTGATTAAATATATGCTAGATCATTTGTAGTGGCTGATACACCTTTTTATTCAAAAGCTATTTTAAAGCTGATACACCTTCATATTTCACTATCCACATATATTCAAAAGCTATTTTAGAGGGTGCATTCATTCTACAAATACACATCTTCATGAGTAGTCCTATTCATAAGGTCGTGTAATTTTTATTTGTATGTACTTGGTTTACAAATGAGTTATTGATACTGGTGGATTTTGTATTAGTTCCTATTCAGAATAGTGCGTTGGATGCCAAAACTTTGCCTGTATCTGTCAGATTTTTCAGATTCTTATTTGCATCCTAAACTTTGAGACCTTATTAGGTTTCTCTGTTAATAGATAATCTATCATTTTCCATTGATTTAAAAAAATTTAGTGTCTCAGTGAAGTTGGAGCAACGAGTAGACTATACATTGGGTTCTCCCACTCAACATGCTCCACACAAAGATGAGGATGGATCCCCTGATCCTCTACCATTTCCTGAATTTTCTGGAAAAGTTTTGCAACCTGACAGATACAATCCAAGTTTGACGTGAGAACTTCAGACTTGAAAAAATTACTACTAAATGTTATAACATTCGATAGGTTGACACTTGATAGAGATGTCAATTACTTGAGATACCTAATCGTTTAACATGCCAATCACTAAAAATCAAACATGTGATAATGTACCCAAATGCATCTCCGTACAGAGGGAAGTTAAAACATGTGGTAGATTCAAAGAATAGGCAACCAAAAGCCAAGCTCCACACTAGATACCTTCATATGTTTACAGGATATCATGATGAAACTAAGCAAGAATATTAAGAATAGAAGAATGTTCATGAATTCCTTATTTTATTGTGATCAAACAATCAATTAATTTAGTAATCCAACTATTTGAGATACGTTAGCTATCCAGTATTCAAGTTACGCTACTGACACAACACTACACAACTCAAAATACTGATAAAGCAAAAGCTACGAACTTTAAGATGTGGATATGGTACAAAAACAGCAATACAACATGCACATACACATTCTGAGGATTAAGCAATTGTTGCCCAAGTATGCACACACATGAATATAAATAAGCAATGGTTGGCCCAAGTGCCCATCAAGCAAAAGTGAAAGCAATGACAGTACATATCTACATGTAACTCCAAAAGATTGGTGTTAATATTTGAAAGAAAATTGTGAGATGCCCATAAAGAAACAAATGCAAATATAAGTACAGAAAAGAGAGAAGGTTCTCAATATATATCACACTTAGCTGTATATATATGTTGGCATCCTTCAATCCAACAATAAAGAGACATAAGTAATGATAGACAGATCAACATAATACGGGTTTTAAGAACCGAAAAAGTACAATGGAATGGGACTAAAGGTATATAGATATATCAACTCATTAAAGCTGTATGTGATCCTGCATACTGAATCTTATGAATTTTAGCATTTTGAAAGCTACAAAACATATTACTCGGAAATTGCTAACAAGAACATCAGCTATGTGGGTAAGGATGCCTACAACTGTTAAAGAAAGTGAAGTGAATTATCCATCATCATCTAATCCTTCTCCTGTGATCCTATCAAACATTAAAAATGGGGAACAGTATGGTGCACAAGGGTCCATGAAGGACATGAAAACTTCAGCCAACTATAAAATTAATGTCGATCCTCACTTAGTTAGCACCAATTCCTGGCTGGGGAAACTAGGGATAAGAGAGGGCTACAAGCTAATCGAACAGTTGTCATCTTCAAATATACAGTGGAATGTTTTACATTGAGGCTCAGAAAGCTGAAAGCTAATCAAGTAACATTCACATTAAAGAAGATGTCACTAGTACATTTAAAATAAACTACAAATGAGGTACTGGAAGAGAAAAATATATCACCAAATATTCTCGTTATTTACAACATAAAGTGGTGGAGATTAATATTATTACTAATGTATAAATCTGTTGGTATATAAAAACAATACTGTAAACAATTCAGGGGGAAAATTTTGCCAAATAGAAATGTATAAATGGAGAAAAGTCCATTTGAAAAATCTAGTAACACATTTACCTAATGGGAACAAGCCTTTACCAGCATAGGGGCCCAGATGACACAAATATCAAATATCAAATATCAAATAACCAAATTCCTGACATTTCTTTGTATAATATCAAATATCCTCAAATATAAACTGGTATATTAGGAAATGTTTTTTGACCAGAGTTTATTAGAAAATGTTATTACTACTGTTACTTTTCTCATAAGCTTTTCAGAAAAGTCATATATACAGTTTTTCCTTTCTTTGAGTTAGTTAAGCATGTAAATAGTGTTTTGGGTCATTTGAAAAAAGTTATATGGTTCCTTAAAACAAATAGAAATAACTAGAGAGGAAATTACTTTCTTCTTATGAAATTATTTTCTTTGGCATTTTTGTGTTAATTGTTGTTACAAGTGTGAACTGTAAATGATAGTGAAGTTCCTTGTAAATAATGTTTGCCTGTGACCCACAAGAAGCAGCAACACATCAAAAATCCTCTATACTCTATTATATATCTTGTTTGCTTTTTGAATTTTGTTTCCGATTCCATTCACAATGAAAGATCCCTTCCCAATAACTAAATTAAAGAGAACCCAAAGTAAAAGTATAGCTAATGGACAAGAGAAGACGAAAATCTAAAGAAAGTTGGAGATTATGATCATTAAAAAATTGCAGCAAAGTTACCTAATGCAACAAAATATAGCATAATATCAATAAGATCTTGTTATATATTTTGAGTTAGGAAAACTTTCACAAAAAATCCATAATTGATCAATTTTGTAATTACAATATTCCTTACCATACACCTTTTTACTAAAATTCACTTAGAGTTTCACTGCCCAAATTAAAATACGCACAGAATATTCTCATTTTATTGAGCCATCTGTACTTCACTTGATACGTTCATAGATATCGTAAAGGTTAAAACGAAAATCGGAATTTCCCAACTTTGATAATAGTAAATGAGGGAAATACTCCGGTATCACAAGAAAGTTAGAAAGTAAGGATAATTTTAGCGATATTTTAGTGATATTTTTATAAGCTATTTTTGTAAGATGCTTCATGCTAAATTTTATTTTTTGTTATTGTTATTTAATTAGGAGCAACTTAAAGTAGCAGTTGCTGCACATGGTGATTCAATGACTCAAGAGGAGATCCTTCTAGATGTTTTGAAGCCTAGATCAGGGTATTTTCGTGGCAAGGGAACTGCATTAAAAAGTTATTGTAAAGGAAGACAGCAACTTGAGCAACAAAACTTGATCAATGAGAAATTGAAGAGCAGCAGAAAATGATAAAGGAGTTGCAAGAAACTCAAAAAAAACAACAAAACAAATTGAACAACAAAAGGAAGATATGCAGCGTGCAATGGATGCAATGAAACAAGAATTGTTGGCACAACTTACAAATATAGGTGCATGAAATTCATCGAATGATCAAGGTACTATTAATTTTAGTGGCACTATTATGCTGTATTGTTTTGTGCATATAGGTTCCAATAGTTTTGGCAATCTTTCATAGTTTCATTGTATACTGCTGGACTAATCATTATTTCAAATATGTAGGTACCACGAGAAAGAACTGTATTTGGAGAATTAGGGAATGAAGCCATTAGCCCGGGAGCATATATTTTTGTATCATATTTTGACAGTGTATGATTTAGTTATATTTTGACAGCATATCTTTTGTTCTAAGTTGATTCAATTCTTTCAATCTTGCATCCAATTTTGTTGCATTGTTTAGATGTCAAGAGAATATTAGAAAACATGGTTAAGCTTATTATGCACAATGGAAATGATTATGAGATACTCAGATATCTTTTTGAGAAGTTGATGGTTGTAATATTTTGGGCATTGCTTCTTATATGTGACATAAATGTAATATGTTGGACAAGGTTAATATTATAGTTTTTGGAATGATGTTGGTTTTTAATGTTTTTGAAGTGTATGCTAGTTTGGGTAGGGCTGATGCAACGACAATATATAATTTGTCTCGAAAAGAATTAAACTTTCGCAACGACAATTGGTAGCTTTAGCAACGACTATAGTTGTTACCAAAATACAAGTAATGCAAGTCAAAATAGAAAATGTAAGACAACGACAATCATTCATTGCGAAAAATATATCTTTAGCAACGACATGGGTCGTTGGCAAATATATGAAGTATGTGTGGTAACGACAACGGTTGTTGCGATTGATTTTATATGAAGTATCTTTAGCAACGACATGAGTCGTTGCCAAATATATGAAGTATGTTTGGCAACGACAAAGGTTGTTGCGATTGATTTTATATGAAGTATCTTTAGCAACGACATTAGTCGTTGCCAAATATATGAAGTATGTTTGGCAACGACAAAGGTTGTTGCAATTGATTTTATACCATAACACGGGTGGAATTAGGTATGGCAACGACAAAATATATTGCAACGGCAATATCGTTGCGAAAAATTCTATGTTTGGCAACGACAGCAAGTCGTAGTCAAAATCTTTAGCGACGCCCGGACGCGCAACGACCTTGCAACGACAAATGTCGTTGCCAAAAATATTTTTCGCAACGACAAACGAGTTTTAGCAACGACATTTGGCGTTGCGAAAAAGGGGTTTTCTTGTAGTGGCCCCTGAGATTGTTAGCAGAAAATTATCCAAGGCTTTAATTAGTGTGCACGTATATACATATCAGACTTTCAGTCTTCAACAGTTCATATATTTACATGATTCCTGGGAGTGGTTTAATAGAGAAAAGTGGCTAATAACTTGCAATAACTATCTTTTTTGAAGTGTGCTTCAATTTTCCTCCGAAACAGTAAATTTGCAGTAACTTTATACATTTTAGATGCATTACAGGTTAACCCCCAGCAAGTACAGGACCCTATCCCCTTGATGCAAACCTGGAAATTGCAACATATATGTTAATGAAACACAGAGAACAATAGGGTTGATATTGTTTTGTTTGCTATTATTAAAAAACAAATTTGAAGACAGCTAATCTAAAACAAACTAATGTCTATAAAACATAAGAGCACAAACAAAAACATCTTAGGGGTTATGTGGTTTGATGAAGAAGGAATCTCATCATAGCTTCAACTTAATCTGAAAACAATCTATTTGCTATAAAACATGGGTTGGAACATTTGCTTTATGTGGCTTATGTAGGAAACTCATCCTAATTCCAGCTTTATGTGGCTTACGTAGGAACCTCATCCTAGTTCAACCTTCACGTAAACTTACAGAACCATGGGGGGGATCATCAGCTGCTTCTAAAATTTTGCAGCTAAAAGTACCCTAAATGGAAAACGCAAACAAAAAAGACCAAAAACTAACTACAAAGATTGGCATCTACATTACAACTTTTACCTTGATAATTTTTGATCCATCAAGGCGGTATCGGACTCGCTTCCCAACAATCTCAGCAGGATAGACAACATCCTCAAAAATGGCATCATGAACAGCGGTTAGTGTGCGGTTGCGGGGGCGAATAACAACCGAGCCTTTCTTTGGTGGTCTCACAATCCTTCTTGTTGCAACCACAATCACCTCCTATACAGGAGACTTTAATCAGATTCCTTTTTTTAATTAAGAATGTACAGTAAACAATAATGGATAGCATCCTATTATCAATATTTTTCTGTCTACTTCAAGCATAAGTAACTAGATCAGAAGAGAAATATTTATTGGATTAGTTACTTATCTGCAAACTTCCATAATATCTTCAAACTTACAGTCCAAGTATTTTGAAACCTCATTTGTGATGAGAAGGATTTAAAATACTATTTGCTTCAAAAATTACCATCAACAAAAACTTTTGTTTTTTTACTAGAGCGTACTATTTTTGGTCAAAACATAATGTTTGTATAGTAAAACTTAATATTTTAATTAAACTCTGGTGCTTTTGGTGAACTTATTCTACTTATTACTGTAGTATTTGCATCCAAGAACTCCTTTTCAATTACCATAAATATATCACACAACATAAAGGTTTTCTCAAAATACCTGGACAGAGAAGGGGCAAAAATAAATAACAAAAAGTCCAAGGGCTAATGACAAACCTAAGAACATGTATTAAAATTACCAGATCATATAGAAACATTTGAGATGGATAAAAATGAACTAACCCTTCCACTAAACTTCTTCTCGAGCTCCCGGACAAGCCTAACATGGATCTTCCTAAATGCCTTCCTCAAGCGGAAAGGCACATGGACAACAAGAGCCTTTCGTTCTGCAGTAATATCAAATTGCCTGCAAGATTGAAGCTGGAAGCTTAGGAATCAATGTTGTGCTACTTAATACTAGCATTACGGAAAATAGTGGGGGAAAGTCCCGGGGGGGCGACAACAGAATTAATGAAAAGATCTATCATGTCACTTTTCAACTCCTGACTGGAGTTTTCCAGATCAAAAAGAGCCTGACCAGAAATTATATATATATAATTAGATAATCAACTAAAGAAAAACTTGGATAGGCTCGAGAAGATTGTTGATTTATAAAAGATTGTTCAAGAGGCAAACCTGTGCAACTGAAACCTTGAACTCAGAAGGATCACCATCCTTCTCCTGAGGTAGACGGTGCAGGGGGTGGGGGTGTTGATTATTTGAATTAACTGAAACCTTGAACACAGTAGATTAACTGAATTAATGATTAAGAAAGGTAGGCGGTGCAGGGGTGGGGGACGACGAGCACATGAGGTCGATGGCGAAGCAGTGCGAGCGGCGGCGCAAGGGGGTCGATGGTGCAGGGATGGGGGACGACATGATTGGGGATTTGGACTACGACAAGCGCAGGGGGAGGACGACAGTGGCCCAGTGGTGAGCGACGCGCAAGGGGGTCTATGGTGCGGGGGTGGGGGTGTTGTGGTTGAGGGAATTTGTACTAGGGTTTGTGGAGGAGTGGAGGAAGGCGGAAGGGTATTGTTTGGATCGGGGGGATTTGGTTTGAGATGAAATTGGATTAGTTGGAATTTTTCATTTTACCCTTATCTATTTAATTTATTTTTGGATATTAAAGCGTTTTTGAAAAGCTATAAACCTGTCGTAGCTAATAATAAATTTTAAAATTACTAAAAGATAGCATTTTATTTACAAATGCTATTATTGATCACTTTCAACAGCATTAACACTTAAATGCTATAATAAATCCACTGTAGAAAGGCATATATGTTGTAGTGTAACCAATAAGGAATCAACAGTGTGGGAGACAGTAAAAGACGGGAGGAAATAAGAAATCAAGGAATTGAATAAGAAAGGATCAAAGTTGATTGAATAAGACAAAGTATCCAGATTATAAATTAGTTATTATATGTTCATGTGATCAAATGCGGAGTGCGCATTATTGAGTTAACCTGGCTAAACTCCAACATGGTTAGAGTCTAACCTATTGAGACCTAACCTGGCTAGCGCCAAACCTGGTTAACATATTAGCCAAAAATGACTAACACATTAGCCAAACCTAGGCTCTAATACCACTAAAAACCTGTCACGCCCCGCTTCCTATTATACGGGAATACAAGCGCGTAATTGAGGCCCAGTAAATGATATAAGTATACCAAATCATTTCATCCCTAAGCTGTATAATACCAGTCAACTCAATAATACAGTAATAATCACTAGAACAATAATATAATACAATAACCAATATCTAAGATACAAGAACTTACCAAATAGAACAAGAGTATGCAATGCAATAAAAATTCGACGAGTTCTTTCAGTAACCCATCGTCTGTACCTGTATAACACAACTCAAAAGAAAGATGGATGGAGCACCCATTAGAACAAGTTACGGGCCGTAAGTAGTACAAGTAAAATATGAACAAAAAACAAGATATGCAGGAAAACAAAAGAACTGGGAATTTAAATACGGAACAAATATAATAACGAGAAACAACAGTTTAACAAGAAAGAAATAAGGACTAACAAGCAGAAAAACTAAAACTAGTGATGCAAATGTAATATAACATGATCAAGGTAATGCAGGTAACAACTGTAACAAGACTCAAAATATAACTAATCAGGAACGAGGAGTAATGTAACAGGGAAAATGACATATAAACAAAAGTCATGAAAACTTGTAACGGAAGTCATGTGAACTAGAAACAGGTAACAGGTAACGGTACAGGTAACAGGTAACATGCAACATATAATAGGTAACAGGTAACAGATAACAGAAATATGCAGGTGAAACATAATATTCTTAAGTCTTTTATTTAATCCTATCTAATGCACCACTCATGCGTCCCATTCCACATAGTTGCTGCATACAAACAAGTCGCGTTTAGATTTAGTGGTGGATTCTATATGGCAGTGTACTCATGCATCATGTAAACAGGAATCAGATCATTTCATGTAATCAAGTAATGGATTCTAGAGGTAACCACCGTAGATTCTAGAGGTGGCCCCATCATCCCACGATGTGGCACTTAGTTCTATGTAACACTTAGTTCCATATAACTTGTAAACAGGAAAACAGGTAAAGAGGCTCATGAACCATGTAATCATGTATTCATGCAAACATGTGGGAAATACGGTGTAACACCCTATAAAATAAAATGATTTGTTTTGCATTACTAGATAATATTATATTGGTAAAGTTGACTATTTTGACTGTTTTCTTGAAATTGCAATTTTGCACATGCACACACGCGCAGAGTTAGGAAATTTTGAATTCTTAAAATTTTATGGTCAATGATTAATTTTTCTCATTTATTTATGATATTTTAATTTTCAGACTTATTTGAGTTTATTTGACTATTTTACGAACTTGTTAATTTTACACGTGCAAAACATGTGCAAATATTTTTTTGGGGGTGAAAATCTCCACTTTTAGATTTATGGATAAATTCTTCTATTTATAATTAATTATTTCCTAAATTTTGGGATTTTTCTGAGTTTAGAAACTATTTTTATAAATACTTCGAAAGAGAAGGACTTTTATGTAAAAAGCCTTTTGGATCTCAAATAAATAATGAAAATTCTTTTTTACTAGTTTTTGGGCTTTCCATGGTCATCATTGAAAATAATATCTATTTAAGTTTTATTTAGAGTTGATTTAGTAAAGATTTAACCAAATATGGTGTTTTTGCAAATATGGATTGAAGTGGATCTTGTGCAAATGTTTTCTTGGAAAGTAAAAGTCAGAAATTTTAATTTTAAATTCTAATATGTATTAGTAGATATTATTTATAAATTTTTTGGATTTTTATGAATATTTTATAATATATTTGCAAATATTACAAAAAGATGGACTTTTGTGCAAAAAAATTACCACTTTGAGTACAAATTCGAATTTTTTAATTTATGGGCTATACATGATGGTTGGATAACTCAGTAGTAAAAGGTTTTGGTTTTATTTTTATTTATTTAACTTATTTAACTACTTCATTAAAGAAAGGTTTATATATGTAAAGTAATAATTTGTTAAGGAATGTTTCCATAAACTTATAAAACCCTAAAAACTCCATATTCCGGCTTATATTATGGCCACTACAGTCGTCCCTCTCCTCTGCAAAAAATAAAATGTATTTTTACTATTAATTTCTTGGATTTTCGAAGCGATGATCTTAGATTTTGCAAAAGAAGGGTTTTTTCTCATTTTTATTAATTCGATTGATTTCTTCATTGAGGTGAGTGACATATGTTTGTTTTCTTTTGTTCTATGCATGTTGTATGTGATGATTTGTCTATTAGAAAACATTTTAGGGATTGGATGAAGATATAATGAATTGTTGATAAGTGGATGAATAAAAATTGAATCTTTTCATGAAAACTATGACTTTGATGATTAAGCTTTTATATAGATGACTTAAGATTTATTAAGAACCTAATATAAGTCATGAGTAGGATGTTTTCAATCATATTGTTGCTGATTTGAACATATATATTGAGTTGTATGATGTTGTTGCATGAAAAGTAAACAAAATTAACTAAAGATGAACTTTACTGTTTGTATGCATATATGGTGTTGTTCTTGATATTTCGATGGATAAAACTTGATTGTTTGCATGTTGTAGTTGCATATATTCGTGGATAAACTGATGTAAGTGGTTCGGTATGTGTATAACAAGTTGTAGAAGTAGTTATTGGATTAAAATATCAAGTTTTGTAGTATTAAAAATGGGGTTGAGTTTCGGGGCTGATGCTTTCAGCCAAATTTGAGTTTTTGTGACTTTTATGAAGTTTTCGATTTAGATTGATTTGTTTGGTTTCTGAGTTTGATTTTAACATTATACTACTTTTAATTGATGAGATTTCAAAGCATTAACTAATCTATACACACACATATACACTTTTACTGTTTCTGAAGAATTTTGTAAAACATTTACTCTTTTGAGATCTTGATAAGATTTGATTTGTTTTATAAACTCCTATATGTTATACAAGTTATATCCAACTATCTCAGGAATTTAGTTTTTTTACAAATTTTCATTTTTATGAAGTAAATCAATGTATCAGTTTAAAACATGGACAGATTTTCAAACCTGCAACCTGCTATAGTCGACAGTCGACCGAGCTAAAGTCGACAGTCGGTCGACTGTCGACTGGCCAGTAATTGAATTTCAGATCTGTTTGTATTAACAGTTGACTATTTTGTCTTTGAACTGAAGTCGATAGTCTACTGTCGGTTCTTGAATTTTGAGTTTTCACAGGACAGTCGACTGGCACTGTTCAATAGTCGACTGCCACTGTGCTGACTGATGGTTTTCTTGAGTTTTGGATTTTCGCAGGACAGTCGACTGGCCATTTGCGACAGTCGACTGTCATTGCTCTGGCTGATGGATTTCTTGAGTTTTCTGATGTTTTCTTTAAACGGTTATTTTTCAATATTATGGATTAGTAATCTACTGTGTTAGATGAGGTTTTGTTACAGATTACAGTATTTTACAAAGAGTTGTATTTTGTTTATAATAGACTTCTAACTTGTAGTTCTATAACTTCATATGGTAACATATATATATATATATCCTTTAAAGAAATTGATGTTTTGTAACATTCTACGACTTCAAAATATGGTTTTCTATTATTTAATAGATTTAATATTTTATTTGAATTTTGGAATTTTAGGAGTACATTATATAGATTTGGAATTTTGTTGATTTAAGAAGTTTTCTTATTATAAACGTTTTGATGATGGATTTGTGAGTTTTATTGAAAATTTTGGTGTAATGGTTGAGTTGTGAGTCTCTAGAGGATGTGTGGAACCCTAGGCACCAACAGTTGAGGTTTTGTGGTTGGCCAGTTGTGGCTGTGTTGTTGATCAGTTGAGTTCAGTCTGATAGGGTACACCAACTCTAGGAGATTCGTAAGTAATTAATTAACTTAACAAGATAAGGATAGGCACTAGATGGTGATATGATGAAGTGAGTGCAAACGTGAGTTATGGACTCCAGGATGATCCAAGGAGTGAGATATTCTCCAATATTCCAGGACGATGGACGTATGGGCCACAGAGTGATCTACGGAGTGGGATTGATCTCCAGTATTTCGAGGACGAGAGCGACGCTCATGGGATATTTGTGCAATGAGGGTTCCAGGATGACCTGCAGAGTGAGGCAATCTCCAGTTTCTGGGACGATGGACGTAAGGGCCACAGGATGATCCACGGGTGGGATTGGCCTCCAGTATTCCAAGGGCAAGAACCAATACTTGCAGAAGGTCTAAATCTCATAGTAGTCATTGTAGTAGGATCAGTTGCATAGCGAGGGATATAACCCTATAAAGTGAAGAACGTTAAGGGCGTGCACCGGACCAATGTAGAGTGAGATGCATAGAAATCGACAAGTATGCATTAGAGAGTCAGCATATAGCATTGTGTTTTCTTGACTTGGTTTTATGCATGTTGTTTCCTATTTTTCTACACTTGACACTTAGTCTAGTTTCACTTGATATTTTCATGTTTTATTTATTGTCATTTCATATTCTTTTTGTTATACTGTTAATATATGTTGTTTATGACTTTATTCTTTATGTTTTATTTATATTGCTTTTTTTTTTATGTCACTCACACCGTTATGGCTGACCCCTGTAGTTTTGGGGGTTAGGATTATCTCTAGTCTCATGTTTTACAGGTAGGAGCCTATAGCTTGGAATTTGGATGCATGGGATAGAATGATATATGGCTTATGTAAATTGTAAAAGAATGTGATGTAAAAGAAAGAAATTATAATTCAAAGTGTTTTATTTTTCGCTGTTCTTTGTAAACAATTGATGTAATAAAAAGTTTTAAATTTCTCTGTATTTGTTTGCTATGTTTATGATTACGTTGAAGTTGATTCTGGAATTGTGCCACGTATTTTTGAGATATTATATTGAAAATTCGGGGTGATACACACGGCCCCCTTCTGAGTATACTTTCCTATATTGTCCACTACTAGATCTTTCCCTTAACCCTGGCTTGATTTGTAACACTCCGAATTCCAAAATACAACTGAATTCGAAGTTCCATAGGATCTTTACACTTCTTTCATATAATTTTATAAGGAAATAAAAATATTCTTACATCAGAGTTACATTGCATCTTTACATTATCACAGCGGAAGCAATTTTTACAATAAATTACATGAAACAACATTTAAATCAATCTTGAGTAGCATGTATACTTCAATTGTCAAGCACCTTTACCCTGCATGTAAAACTGTGGGCGCGTCAGTTCATTCACTGACGAAATATTATACACGGCCATCCTCTCTATGCCGGAAACAGTATAACGATTCTCAATACTTAGCAAATCACAAACTTATTCACAACCAAATCTAAAGGGACTATCCTATTGATATCGTGTTGTGCTGTGCACTTAGTCCTTAATGCAGTTGTTATGTTTTATGACACTAATGCGCACTTGTTCGGATTCTATGCATCCCATACTACATAGGTCCGAGGGCAAGCCCTTAATTGTACTTCATCTTATAGGGTTCAATCCCTCGCCATGACTTAAACTACTACGGTAACTACGGTAAGTATCCTAGATTTTCTATGATCTACGAGCCCATGTCCAGGCGTTTGGAGGGGAATCTCACGCACTGACATGACGCATCAAGCAGGCAGACTATAGACAATTCAGCCTCCGCCATGGAACAATGGCACCACCCGCAGTCACCAAACATCCGCCGGGACGATAATTCCGGAGTAGTGCCCATGCCATGTCATGACGCATCAAGCAGGCAGTCTGTGAATCACTCTCACACCGCCAATCCGATGGCCTTCATACTCGTATTTTTCTCTTACTTTCATCACATCACCACTATGTGTCTAAATCCCTTTTTTTTTGAATCATGAACAAAAATCAATTCTCTTGAGTTAGCCTTTCCACTATACCGGTCTTAATCCTTTATTCAACATGACCCAAATCTTGGTCTTTTTATTCAATTTCATTTCAATTCATTTCTTTTCGATGCCGGTATGAGGCTTAGCTACACTCTAGTTTTCAATTTCAATTCACAATCACACAAAGAATTGAGCCTTTCAAACTCATAAGTTCTCTTTTCATGATTAACAATAGTTTTTCCTTTTCATGTTCATAGCATTCATAATCGTAAAACCTTTCATAATTCATCAGGATATTTCGATTCACTTCATATACAATTTCGTGCAAAAGAAAAATAAAGTTCACTTTTCTAATTTGTCACATTCAATCTTCATACTTTCCATTATCAAATCTCTTTTTCAAGTTCTTTCGAACAACTTATTTATTTTTATCACGAGGCAAATTTAAAAATCTGAGACGTCAAAATAGTCTGGACAGTCGACTCTTAGAGCATAGTCGGTCGACTGTTCAGCAAAAGTTTAAAAGACTCAAGAAAATGGTCGGGACAGTCGGCTGTTAACTTGGCCAGTCAGCTGTTCTGTAAAGGTTTAAAACTCGAAAATAAAAGATCAGGGCAGTCGGCTGTTAACAAGACCAGTTGGCTATTATGCGGTGTTTTAAAAACTCGAAAATAAAATGAACGGGGCAGTCGACTGTTAAACATATACGGTCGACTGTTCTGCGAGAATTTCAACTCGACGAACTAAATATCTAGGACAGTCGACTATCTACGCCTATCCGGTCGACTGATCGGCAACAAAAAAAATCGAAAGTTGGAATCATTTCTTCTTTCTTTAACACACAAAATTTGGTTTAGATTACAATATATTCATTTCCTCGAGAACTAACATACAGCTTTAGAATTAATTTGACAACAATCACAACATGCATATATAATTTACTAACCGATCTTAATAATATAGAGATTCTTACGATTAGTATTTTCCACACAAACACGACTTCTAAAAACAGCACTTTTCCCATAACCACAATTCTTCCACAGGGATAAGCATTTTTTCCAATTTAGCATGCTAGATTTAAAATCAAAATATCCTAACATCGATCATATCATTCATTCAAGTTCACCCATTCATTTCATGCAATTTCGCTTGTGTTCATTTTTACTTTAATCATAGTATTATCAAAGAACAATATTTTCACTTCTTTATTCTTGCATGATTAGCACAAAACCTAGCATGGTATCTAAATTAGAAGTCATGAGAAACACCCACCTATTTTGGAGAAAATGGAAAGAACGCTCCTAGAATGCAAGAAAGTGGTCTTCTCCTCCTAGAGTGTATTGAAATTGCCTTTTCCTCCTTGATGCTAGATTGGAACCCGAGCTTCCTTCTTCCTGTCGATTGTCGACCTCCAAGGATGCACACACACTAGCACACACTCAATCTTTCTCTAACTCTCAATCTTTTACTATCTAGTATAGGTCTCTCTTATAATGAAAAATGGGCGCAAGAGTAACTTAGGAAAAAGGGGGGTATTTATACAAGAATTTGGGTGGATTGAATGGCTAGGATTTGATCAAATAGTTAGGGATTAAAGGCTAGGATGAGTTTGGAAGTTACCATAACCACCCATGAATGAGTTAACCACCTCACCACTACTCCCATCTCTCCCTCTCTTTTGATTCCATCCGGCCACACCTAAGGTGTGTTTTGCACACTCTTGTGCATGCACGTGCAAGTGCAATGCACAAGCAAACTAGTACCCCCTACAAAAATTTGTTCATGCACTTTCAATTAATTGTTTATTAAATTGGTCTACAACACAAGTTGGGTTAATTAAAAGATGATTTAAACTAAATGGGCTTACTATTGGCTAAAAGACCATCGGCTCAAATAATTAAAAATATTTTATTAATACAGTGGGCTGAAAAGACAATTTGGGCTTTAGATTTTAATTAGGCTTTAAAAAAAAATAATTTTTTGAAAATTAAGGGAGAACAAGTACTATCAAAATTATTTTATACGAAAAATTATACAATTGAAATCATACGCGCAAAACACGTAAAATCACAAAATATCTCATAAATGAAAACTAGGGTGTTACAACACTCCCTCCTTAGAATAGTTCCGTCCCCGAAACTATACTTAAAGGGTTGGGAAAATAGTAATACAACAAGGAGATAAGAAAGAAAGAAAGAAAGAAGACACAAATCAAACGAAGAGCTCAGGATGATCCTTCATCATCCTCTCCTCAGATTCCCAAGTAGCCTCTTCAACCAACTGGTTTTTCCAGACTACCTTGACCATCGGTATTGTCTTGTTCCTCAAGACTTTCTCCCGACGATCAACAATCTCAGCAGGAAGCTCAATGTAACTCAGATCCAACTGCAAACCTTCTGGCACTTCGGGCAAATGATGACTCGGATCTGGAATGTAACCTCTCAGCATAGACACATGACAGACATTGTGCACCTGAGACAACTCTTCTGGTAACTCAAGCCGGTAAACAGTTTTCCCGATCCTTTTCAATATCTTATCGGGACTATGAACCTCAGGGCTAACTTCCCACTCTTGCCAAAACGAATCACGCCTTTACTGGGTGATACTTTCAGAAAGATAAAGTTACCAACCTGAAACTCAAGGTCCCTCCTCCGATTGTCTGCATAGCTCTTCTGCCTACTCTGAGCATCCACCAATCTCTTCCTGATCAGATCAATCTTTTCGGAGGTTTGCTGCACAATCTCAGTTCCAAACATCTGTCGTTCCCCAACTTCGAACCAACAAACAGGCGTTCTGCACTTCCTGCCATACAGAGCTTCGTACGGCGCCATCCCAATGCCAGTCTAAAAACTATTATTGTAGGAGAACTCTACCAGAGCTAAATGCCTTTTCCAACTGCCTCCAAAGTCTAGTACACAACACCGAAGCATATCCTCAAGAATACGGTTAATTCTCTTGGTCTGCCCATCGGTTATTGGATGAAAAGTAGTGCTGAAATCCGTCTTGGTACCCAAAGCTGTCTGAAGACTCCTCCAGAAATGTGAATTAAACCTCATATCTCAATCAGACACAATGGTTAACGAAACACCATGAAGCCTGACAATCTCACCAACATACATTTCAGCCAACTTGTCCATCGAAGCAGTGAGTTTCATCGCCAAGAAGTGAGCAGACTTGGTTAGTCGATCGACTATGACCCAAATCGCATCATTACCTTTTGAACTTTTGGGCAAACCCGTGATGAAATCCATATTGATGTCATCCTACTTCCATTCCAGAATAGGTAACGGTTGCAATAGACCTCCAGGGTTCTGATTCTCAGCTTTGACTTGTTGACAAATCTCATACCTCGCCACAAACTCGGCCACATCCCGCTTCAACCCTGACCACCAAAAATGCTGTTTAATGTCATTATACATCTTAGTACTCCCAGGATGTATAGACAAAAGAGTAGCATGTGCCTCCTGAAGGATACCTTTTTTCAAGTCTGACTGATCTGGAACACACAGTCTCTCTCGGAACCACAGCACTTCATCCCTGATCTGAAACTATAACAACTTGCCAGCACCGACCTGCTCCTTCATCTTCTGAATCTTTGCATCTTCCTTCTGACTTGCGATAATCTTTTCATTCAGCGTTGGTTGAAGCCTCAACTAAGCTAAAGATGATCCCAAACCTTGTAGAACAACTTCAATACCAGCCCGATCCAACTCCTCTGCCAGTTGCCTCTGAGTTGTAATCAAACTCACCAGTCTGCTCTTGCGACTAAGTGCATCAACAACAACATTAGCCTTCCCAGGATGATGCTTAATCTCGGGACGAATGTCCTCAAGTACCTCCAGCCATCTCCTCTGCCTCAGATTCAGATCCTTCTGTTGATATATGTACTTCAAGCTTTTGTGGTCTGTGTACATGTTCAGCTTCTCACCATACATAGAGTGTCTCCATTGCTTTAAGGCAAAGATAATCGCTGCCAACTCTAGATCATGAGTCAGATAATTTTTCTCATGCGGTCTTAGTTGCCTCGACCCATAAGCGATCACCCTCTCTTCTTGCATTAAGACACAACCAAGCCCACGATGTGAAGTATCGCTGTAGACATCATATTCAACACCTGCTCTAGGCATAGCCAAAATGGGTGCCGTAGTCAGCGTCTCTTTCAATTCCTGAAAACTTGCCTCTCACTGTTCAGTCCACTTGAAGTTCACATTCTTCTTGGTCAGACCAGTGAGTGGCACGGCTAGCTGAGCGTAGCCCTGGATAAATCTCCTGTAATATCCAGTTAGCCTAGAGAAACTCCTGATTTCTTTCACTGTAGTAGGCCTTGCCCGATCTCCCACAGACTCTATCTTCTGAGGATCAGTTGTCACTCCCTCCTTAGAAAGGATGTGACCTAGGAATGCCACTTCAGATTTCTAGAAATCGCACTTGGACAACTTGGCATACAACTCCTGCTCCTGAAGCTTCCTCAAAACTGCAGCCAGATGCTCTATGTGCTCCTCCTCCGACTTGGAGCACACGAGAATATCGTTGATGAACACCACGATGAAAGAATCAATGAACGGCCTCAGAACTCTGTTCATCATGTCCATGAAGATTGCAGGCGCATTCGTCACCCCAAACGGCATAACTAAGAATTCGTAATGCCCGTGCCGAGTTCTGAATGCAGTCTTATGCACATCTTCAGCTTTCACTCAAACTTGATGATATCCTGACCGAAGATCTATTTTGAAGAAAATAGCTACCCCTTGTAGACGATCGAACAAGTCATCAATTCGTGGAATAGGATACTTATTCTGAATAGTGACCTTATTCAGCTCTTGGTAATTGATGCACATCCTCATCGAACCATCCTTCTTCTTTACCAAAAGCACCGACGCTCCCCAAGGTGACGCACTCGATTGAATAAAGCCATTCTCCAACAGTTCTCAATCTGCCGTTTAATCTCATCCTACTCCACAGGCGTCATCCTATACGGTGCCTTGGAAATAGGTGCACTCCCTGGCTGAATAGTGATGCTGAACTTTATATCACGCTGCGGGGGTAACCCAGGAAAATTTTCCAAGAAAACCGTCGGATAATCCCGAACCACAGAAATTTGCTGCACCTCTACAGGAATCCCCTTCTTGCAGATAGCTGCCACCAGACCAGAACATCTCCTCTTCTCTTGGAAAGTGACTTCAGGTCCACCTGGAGCCTTCACTATTACCTTTTTGGTCCTGCACTCGATGCTCGCACTGTATACCGACATTCAATCAATGCCAATGATAACATCGACTCCCAAGTCATTCAGCTTGATCAGATCAATCCCAAAAATTCTATTTCCAATCACGATCTCGCAGTCAGCATAGTACCGATCAGTGGTTAGAGCCTCTCCTAATGGATTAGCTACTGCTAAAACCTTGCCTGGAAATATCTTCGGTTTGACTCCCAAAACTTTGGCAAACTTAGGTGACACAAAGTATGAGAGGACCCAGTATCGAACAAAACAACAGTTTTCTTTCCATTCAAAATAAGTTCTCCTGTTACATAACACACACTCGTCATAGAACAATTCACTAATCAACGGGAAAAGAGAAAACAAAAAAGAAAAGAACACTCCTACACTCCCCCACTCATACCAGTGATGACGTGATCCACCTCATCAGCGTCAGCTTCAGTTAAGGCAAATACTTGTCCCTACTAGTACGGCCTCTTCCCGGCCTGCTGAGTTGGTCCCCTTTGGACAACATCCTGCAACTTAGGGCACTGGGATCGGTAGTGACCTGTCTCCCCACAATTGTAACAAGTCACCACAGGATGTCTCACCCATGCATTTCTGGGTCTTCCTGCCACTTGAACAGCGTTCGTACCCGTAGGCTTGAACCTTTGAGCGGCGGATGTCCCCTGAAACTCCCAACAACTACGGGCCTCTTCCCCACATTCCAGTTGTTCCTCCTGCTCTGAACAGCGTGGAACTGCTCCATGTCTGCTTTCGTGGCTGCCGCTCGTTTGACCAGCTTGTCAAACCTCCTGATACTAAGGGGTATCTTCTCGGATCTCAGACTTAGCCTCAAACCATGCTCGAACTTTCGAGCCTTCGTCGCCTTGTCCATCACCAGTTCGGAAGCATACCTTAAGAGCTGATTGAACCTTGTCTCATACTCTCTAACCGACATGCCGCCCTACTGTAGCGCCAGAAACTCCATGGCCTTCTTCTCTTGGACGTCTGAGGAAAAATAGTGCCTGCGGAATTCCTCCAAGAATTCCTCCCAGCCCAGAACAATACCTCCCATCGTCCGCTTCATCAACTGCCACCACACAGCCGCATCCTTCTCAAACTGTAGTGCCACCAACTTCACCTTGTTACCCTTCGGAGTCTCTAAGACTTCGAAGATAGTCTCGATCTGTCGGATCCAATTGTCAGCCACATCGGGGTCTGACTTTCCCTCAAACACCGGTGGTTTCATCCGCTTGAATGATTCCATGAGTTTGATTGCTTCGGGTACTGGATTCGCAGGCACCCGTCCTTGGTTCTGATTCATGGCAACGGCATTGAGTGTCTGATAGACCCTCGCTAGTTCCGTTTCCAAGTCCATATCTTCACCATTTCGAGCTCGTCTTCCAGCCATATTCTAATGCAAAAAATTCATTAAATTCGAAGTATAAAATATGAACTTTTAAGTCAATATTTCCATTTCATTAAATTTCAAACTTTATACATTTGAATTCAAAACATTTCTAACATCATGAAAACAGTAGAAGATACAACAGTCTAACTCCTACGGTTACTCTTGGCTTCACGAAGCTCTCCCCGTAGTTCCTCCACTTCTTTCTTCAGTACATCGATCATGTTTTTTCTCTTCTCGAGTTCCCAAACATAATGACTGAGAACTGCAAAATCATCCATGCACTTTGCCATCTGAGTCTCCAGTAGTCCAACTCTCTTCCGTAGAGTCTCTACCTACCTCTGAAGAGACACAATGAGACAACTCGGAACTGGTTCTTCCTCATCAGAGGAATCATCAGATGAATCCGGAAGTAGAGTGATCTCTCAGGACTCAGGCCATTCCTCTTCCACTTCTTCAGGATCTTCCTCATCTAAATCAGCTTGCCCAGGGTAGTAATCTTCCTCAATGATGTGCCAATTGTCATCTCTAGCTGGGTCAAAATGGTCCGCCATCTTAGAGAAGAGAAGGAGAAGCATAAATCATAGAGCAACACAAATGTAAGTGACTTACATTTGAATCTCTAGACTCAACACACGCTCTAATGTCCACTTCTAGGGTGTTGTTCCTTATAAACTTGTACTATTTATGAGTGTGGCTCTGATACCACTTTATAACACCCCGAATTCCAAAATACAACTGAATTCGAAGTTCCATAGGATCTTTACACTTCTTTCATATAATTTTATAAGGAAATAAAAATATTCTTACATCAGAGTTACATTGCATCTTTACATTATCACAGCGGAAGCAATTTTTACAATAAATTACATGAAACAACATTTAAATCAATCTTGAGTAGCATGTATACTTCAATTGTCAAGCACCTTTACCCTGCATGTAAAACTGTGGGTGCGTCAGTTCATTCACTGACGAAATATTATACACGGCCATCCTCTCTATGCCGGAAACAGTATAACGATTCTCAATACTTAGCAAATCACAAACTTATTCACAACCAAATCTAAAGGGACTATCCTATTGATGTCGTGTTGTGCTGTGCACTTAGTCCTTAATGCAGTTGTTATGTTTTATGACACTAATGCGCACTTGTTCGGATTCTATGCATCCCATACTACATAGGTCCGAGGGCAAGCCCTTAATTGTACTTCATCTTATAGGGTTCAATCCCTCGCCATGACTTAAACTACTACGGTAACTACGGTAAGTATCCTAGATTTTCTATGATCTACGAGCCCATGTCCAGGCGTTTGGAGGGGAATCTCACGCACTGACATGACGCATCAAGCAGGCAGACTATAGACAATTCAGCCTCCGCCATGGAACAATGGCACCACCCGCAGTCACCAAACATCCGCCGGGACGATAATTCCGGAGTAGTGCCCATGCCATGTCATGATGCATCAAGCAGGCAGTCTGTGAATCACTCTCACACCGCCAATCCGATGGCCTTCATACTCGTATTTTTCTCTTACTTTCATCACATCACCACTATGTGTCTAAATCCCTTTTTTTTTGAATCATGAACAAAAATCAATTCTCTTGAGTTAGCCTTTCCACTATACCGGTCTTAATCCTTTATTCAACATGACCCAAATCTTGGTCTTTTTATTCAATTTCATTTCAATTCATTTCTTTTCGATGCCGGTATGAGGCTTAGCTACACTCTAGTTTTCAATTTCAATTCACAATCACACAAAGAATTGAGCCTTTCAAACTCATAAGTTCTCTTTTCATGATTAACAATAGTTTTTCCTTTTCATGTTCATAGCATTCATAATCGTAAAACCTTTCATAATTCATCAGGATATTTCGATTCACTTCATATACAATTTCGTGCAAAAGACAAATAAAGTTCACTTTTCTAATTTGTCACATTCAATCTTCATACTTTCCATTATCAAATCTCTTTTTCAAGTTCTTTCGAACAACTTATTTATTTTTATCACGAGGCAAATTTAAAAATCTGAGACGTCAAAATAGTCTGGACAGTCGACTCTTAGAGCATAGTCGGTCGACTGTTCAGCAAAAGTTTAAAAGACTCAAGAAAATGGTCGGGACAGTCGGCTGTTAACTTGGCCAGTCAGCTGTTCTGTAAAGGTTTAAAACTCGAAAATAAAAGATCAGGGCAGTCGACTGTTAACAAGACCAGTTGGCTATTATGCGGTGTTTTAAAAACTCGAAAATAAAATGAACGGGGCAGTCGACTGTTAAACATATACGGTCGACTGTTCTGCGAGAATTTCAACTCGACGAACTAAATATCTAGGACAGTCGACTATCTACGCCTATCCGGTCGACTGATCAGCAACAAAAAAAATCGAAAGTTGGAATCATTTCTTCTTTCTTTAACACACAAAATTTGGTTTAGATTACAATATATTCATTTCCCCGAGAACTAACATACAGCTTTAGAATTAATTTGACAACAATCACAACATGTATATATAATTTACTAACCGATCTTAATAATATAGAGATTCTTACGATTAGTATTTTCCACACAAACACGACTTCTAAAAACAGCACTTTTCCCATAACCACAATTCTTCCACAGGGATAAGCATTTTTTCCAATTTAGCATGCTAGATTTAAAATCAAAATATCCTAACATCGATCATATCATTCAATCAAGTTCACCCATTCATTTCATGCAATTTCGCTTGTGTTCATTTTTACTTTAATCATAGTATTATCAAAGAACAATATTTTCACTTCTTTATTCTTGCATGATTAGCACAAAACCTAGCATGGTATCTAAATTAGAAGTCATGAGAAACACCCACCTATTTTGGAGAAAATGGAAAGAACGCTCCTAGAATGCAAGAAAGTGGTCTTCTCCTCCTAGAGTGTATTGAAATTGCCTTTTCCTCCTTGATGCTAGATTGGAACCCGAGCTTCCTTCTTCCTGTCGATTGTCGGCCTCCAAGGATGCACACACACTAGCACACACTCAATCTTTCTCTAACTCTCAATCTTTTACTATCTAGTATAGGTCTCTCTTATAATGAAAAATGGGCGCAAGAGTAACTTAGGAAAAAGGGGGGTATTTATACAAGAATTTGGGTGGATTGAATGGCTAGGATTTGATCAAATAGTTAGGGATTAAAGGCTAGGATGAGTTTGGAAGTTACCATAACCACCCATGAATGAGTTAACCACCTCACCACTACTCCCATCTCTCCCTCTCTTTTGATTCCATCCGGCCACACCTAAGGTGTGTTTTGCACACTCTTGTGCATGCACGTGCAAGTGCAATGCACAAGCAAACTAGTACCCCCTACAAAAATTTGTTCATGCACATTCAATTAATTGTTTATTAAATTGGTCTACAACACAAGTTGGGTTAATTAAAAGATGATTTAAACTAAATGGGCTTACTATTGGCCAAAAGACCGTCAGCTCAAATAATTAAAAATAATTTCTTAATACGGCGGGTTGAAAAGACAATTTGGGCTTTAGATTTTAATTAGGCTTTAAAAGAAAATAATTTTTGGAAAATTAAGGGAGAACAAGTACTATCAAAAATATTTTATATGAAAAATTATACAATTGAAATCATACGCGCAAAACACGTAAAATCACAAAATATCTCATAAATGAAAACTAGGGTGTTACATGATTACTCATTCTTTTTACCAAAACAAACATGAATATGCAAAATCAGGTACAGTTAAACATGACAGGGACAGTACCAAGTTCAGACTGGACGGAAAACATATTCGGGTGTTATAACCAAACTGATAAATACTGAAACAACAAGAACTCCAATTCTAGACAGTAGGACGTTGCTGCACCAAAACTGAAATTCCCACTGCTACAGAAAATCAAATCTGAATCAGTCAAAAGTTCTAGAAACTAGACTCTCTGCCAGTTCCACAGTACATACACACGATATATAAAAATCACAGAAACTAGTTTCAAATTCTTATTCTTTACAGATTTTATGTTTAGGCAGAAACTTAGGGTACAATTCTTATATTCGTAAATCAGTAAAAATTGATTTAAAAATTCTATAAATTTATAATCAGGTTCTTAATCATGTTAGGCAATATTCTGGAATTTATCAGATCTTAATTATAAATTTATCATGATATTTAAATTGGTTAATCGAAAACATATAATTCAAAATAGAAATCTGGAATCGAAAACGTCACAACACTAAAAATAGCATATCTAGCAATCTACACATCTGATTTCAGATCCGTCAAAAGTTCTGGAAACTAGACTCGGGGCTAAAACTCATATTTAGAAAGTTCTAACAGATTCAAAATGTAACTGGGTCAAAATCTGATTACAAGTCAGAAGCAGAAATATGCAATTTGATATTTATGTTCTAATTCATGTTTGTGTAATGGATGCAATAACAAAGTATTCGTGATCGTTTATGAATACAGAATTTATAGAAACAAATCAAAGCGGCTTGGGGTCAAGATCATCAATGTATAAGGCATGAGAAATGGATCACAACGATAAACTTACTTGCAGTATTTCAAAAAAAAATGCTTGTATGGGAACACAAAAGAGATTCGTACAAGATACTTACCTGATGTGATGTGACGATGAACAAAAACGAGACGAACGATGGCGGCAACACGTGCGACCCACGTAACAGCGAACATTGCAAGGGCACAACAACAATTGCACAGCCAACAGCAAACATCTTGGCAAAATAGCCAACAGCCTCAGCAAACAGCAAACAACCTTGGCAACAACAAACAACAGCAACTGCGGCCAGAACAGCAAACTGCCAGAGCGGCAGCAAGATCGGGTCGTCGACAGTGCTAGAGGATGACAACAACAATAGCTAGCAGCAGCGGCAGTGGGTGCGGCGGCTCACGAGGTGGAGCGCGAAGGCGGTCGATAAGGCTCAGGGCTGTGGGGTTGAGTGGTGGAGGGTGCTGTCGGAGACGAGGAAGATAGGGCAATGTCGTGCAGTGGTCGGAGACAGGGTTTCGACGGCAAGAGATGAGGTGGCTCTGTTTCGAAATAGAGGAGATTGCAAGAGGCAACAATGCGACACAGGGCTGCAGTGGAAGATGTAGGGGATCGCAGGTAGGTGCAGTCGAGGGGCGAAGGCAGTAAGCAGTCGAGGCGGAGAGGGTGCTACGGAAGGTGGATGATGGGTGGCAATGGCGATGGAGGGGCTTCGGCTGTGGTGCTCGGCGACGAAGGCGGGGGGCTTGATGGGGGAGATGAAGGGCTGATGGGTTCGATGAGGGGGTTGCTCGGGGTCGCAAAGTCGATGATGGTGAGGAGCAAGCGGTCGACGGGAAGGTGAAGCGACGAGGAGAATGGGTAGTAGCTGTTGGGTTTTCGGAAACCACAGTGGCAGAAGGAGGGGTTGATGATGGCTGAGTTTAGGGTAAAGATGATTAGGGTTAGGGGGTTAATGATAGTATATATAGGGTATTAGGGTGTGGGCTAATGGGTAGCGGGTTAGCGGGTACGGGTTTGAGGTCCAATAAGAATGGGTTTGGATTAGGGTAACGGGTTTCGGGATTTAGATTAACAATAAATAAATAAATAAATAAATAGTAATACGATAGTAAAAATAATCATATAGTCTGCATCAAGTTAATACTCAAATACTAATAAATACGATAGAATGTAGGACCTCACAAAATAATTAAGGCTATATTCGTTTTGGACTAAAATATAATAAAGAGAAATATAGTAGTACATGTTAATTAATTAAATCAAATATTGTACATAAAATTCGCTCCAATAATAATAACACAATATATGCTAAGATCTATAGGTTTCACAAAAATTAATAAACGATAATTTAATGCTAATAATAATAATAATAACTATAATAATCATAAACACAATAATAATAATAATAATAATAATAATAATAATAATAATAATAACAACAACAACAACAACAATAATAAATTTTGTATTACAATATAAAAATCATTCAAAAATGGCTACAAATAAAACTATTGATTCAAATAGACTTTAAAGGAGATCCAATAATAAATTTCAACAAAAGAATTTAAAAGCGAAAAATAATTTACAAAGAATCGAAATTCCGAAAAAACACAGAGAATGCATATTGGCGGGAACTAGGTTATAATTCCACTCAGCGCGTGAGCCCGAGCCTGATCGACTCACGTGATTATGCCACATCACCCCTTCATCGCAGTCGCCCCATCACAATCGTCCAAACACTCTGCGGGAGAGCTTGGGTCTGATTGACAGATCAGATCGCTCCAAAAAGCGCGCCAAGTTTGGTAAATCAATAAAAAATCCCCAAAAGTTAATTAAAATTCGAATATTTAATTAAAAATCCCAAATAATGATTTCGGGAAGTTAATTACAAATCCAAAAAGTAATTAAAATTTGCGATAATTAATTGAAAATTTTGAAAAAGCAATTATTAATTAGGAAAAATTATTAAAATAAAAAAATTATGAAAAATTCTAGATAATTGGGAAAAGTTCAGGAAAATATCCGCTGTGGCCAGAAGCTTTCCTCCAGTTCCAAGAATCTTCAGTTGATCCTGAAAGCCAAGATAGTACCCCAGAGCTCCGAATCAAGCAAACTAATTCCCGAAAGCCAATAAAATCGTCTTCCGGGAGAAGGGGGGGGGGGGGGGGGGGGGGGGCTTATGATAATGATCAAAATCACAGCAAATCTGGGCCATATGATTCCAGCATAAATCTTAAAGATTCTACAGGCAGATTAATAGTAATGGGTCTCTCTAACACGTTCGGCCTTTTTGAGGCTCATTAACACAACATGTGCCGCTTTCAAGCCTATTAAAAGCGAATGGCCCACCAAGAGAGACACCCAGTCCATAAGAGTTGTAAGTCGAATCTCTTGTCCCCACCAAGAGAGTAACAGATTCTATCTCTTAAGGGAAGGAATCTACATGAGATAACAGATTTATGTCAATCTTCTAACTATTTCTCAGGCCTATAAATACCATCCTCCCTCCCTTAGTCAGAAGGTAATCGGAAATTTCTCTCTTATATTCTCTTTCTCTCTCTGGTTCCGACTTAAGCCTCAGAGGGTCTGTCGCCGGGGCCAACCCCGGTGTTTCAGGCTTTTTACAGGTTCATCGGCCACGTCAGTAACCATCGGATTCTGATGAAGGTGCTCTTTCAACAATTCAGATCCAATTTCAGGAGCTCTAACCACTTTTACGACGACGTTCAAATGTTATATCTTTAGTAGTTTTCTTCAAAATATAAACTAACTATCTGTTTGCTCCCACACAAAAACAAGCAGCAACACATGGTATTAGAGTGATTTAGGTTTGAATTTCACTGGCCCCACTACATTAAATATGTGGTTGAATAAAGAAAAAGTAACCAGTTCTTTCGGGACAAAAAAATTATATCCGTGTTTTAATTTCATCTTTGGACAAATAGGTCATGCAGATGAAAACTGGCAAGCTATGATGATTAATATGGTTATATACATAACATCATTTTGTTTGTTATTATGTGAAAGATTAAGTTTTAAAAATTATGCTAATTATGTCATTCCTCTGCAAATGTTGTGTAATAAATATTTTTTTAGAGCAAAAACGGTGGGATAAACCCTCTGCATGAAAATAATAAGTTCTTAATGAATTAGAGCACATAAATGACAACAAGAGCAGATAAATTCATAAAAGTACCACAACACTACTTGACGCAAGCGCAAAAGAAAGAGAATCCTGATGCAGAGGGAGATTTGCTTCCGAGTACAAAACAAAATGTCGTCAATGCCAAAAGAAATAAATGGGAATGAAAAGATATGGATAGAAACTTATGGAGTTGCTATTTATGTAAAGAATGTTATAGAATGAAAATGTAGTTAATGAGATTGACTTTGATGGGAAAGGAAGATATGAATATTAATTCGTACAGTTTGATACCTGCTTACTAAAATTAGAGTAGTGCTACACCCACTATCAAATTCACTACCTTTCTCTTTACCGGCTTAGGTGGCACACTATTAGTGAAGGTTATTATAGAGCATGTATAATAGTGTGCTACCTAAAGTAGTGAAGAAAAATGTATTAGATTTGATAGTGGGTGTAGCATTACTCCTAAAATTATAATCTTCTTGGTGTCGTCTTGGATTTCACAATGTATAATTATGTATTTCACATTGTATAATTAAGGTTTTGGATAAAAGTAAATATCTTACTGTAAATGACCATTAATTTCAATCACTTTATAAGTGGGTGGTTTTCTGCTTTTCCATGCCTAATTCACGTCTTCTTCGTTTCTTCCTTGGTGTTTTCACAACATTCGTCTTCTATTGTCCCAGTAAGGTTACATTTTTATTTTTGCGCTGAACCCAGTTTTTCAGTAGATAAATAATTAATTCTCGATGTTTAGTATCCTGTTTTTTGTAGATGCATATGCTGTCTTGTAAGTGATTTTTTTTTTTCCCTCTTTTTTGTTTTCTCTTATGGCTAGCAGTGTGTGTGAAACCCAGAAAAGAGTGTTCCCCGTTTCTGGGTAAAATGGGTTCTCTTGGATTGCTGGTGGTCACTTTATTACTGTTTATCAGTATTGATGGAGCAACAGTTAACTCTCATATGGGTAATAAGATTGAGGAGCAACTGAAAAGACCAAAGAAGCCAGTTGTTAAGACAATAATGGTTGTTGATTAGCTAAAAACTTTTATTCTCAATATCTCATCTTTAGTCATCTAGTTATTCATGAGAAGGAATTGTTTCGTACTATTTTGCAGGGTGAGGATGGTGATATTATAGATTGTGTTGAGATCTACAACCAACCTGCTTTTGATCATCCTTTACTTAGAAATCACACCATTGAGGTTCTGGTTATCAAATCTTATTATTATTATTGTTAGTATTGTAGTTTTATGGTACTAATGTTGTGTTTGTAACAGATGAGGCCTAGTTTTATTCCTAAAATAGTCGAAAGGAACAGTTCTCTCAGATTTCCTATAGAAGAAATTTGGCCAAAGAATAGAAGCTGCCCTGAAGGAACTATTCCTATTCAAAGGGTTCGAGAATCTGACCTCATCAAAACAGATGTCTCCCCTCAAAACATCAGCTTTAATGCAGAGTTTTCAAATTGCAAAGTCGAGGTGAATGATATATTTGTGAAGAAGTAGCATTGTACATACTAGTATAATGTACGTACGATACACGTCTTAAAAAATAAAGTCATCAAATTAATTGAATATATATCAAATAAGAAAAAAATAGTTTATATTTGAATGTTTTGATTTGGGCTACACGTGCGGTGCACATTTATATTTGTTGGATATAGTTTGAACGTGTATTATACGTGTTTATATAGTTACAAAGTTAGAGTTTGTTTGTTATAAACCCCAACTCTCGCATTAAAATGGTAGAGATAAGATAAGATATAAGATAAGATAGATTAGATTAGAGATTTACACGTGTGATGCACGTCTTAATAAATATAGTTTTTTAAAAGTAAAAATTCAGAATGAGTCTGAATTTGAACCTAAGACCTCCTTTTATAATAGTTATGCACGTGAGTTGCGCGCGTTAATAGATTGACAAATGACACTAAGGTCTTCTCCCATTATAATATTAGAGATCAGAGATAAAAAATTTGTCTTCTTAGTACATTTTGAGTATTAGTTTTATAATTGTTGTGAACACAATTAGGTTGCTCGAGCAGAATTGCATAGAGATGGGCCCTACATTGGAGCCTATGGGGCGATTAGTGTATGGAATCTACTAGTTGCAGCAAATGAATGGAGCCTGAACTCAGTAACTATGTTTGATAACGAAGATTCCTTTTTTGAAACTGGATGGGCGGTATGCTAGTTTTTCTTTACAGTCAATTTCTGTGCTTATATAATGATAGCTTCTTATACTACTGAAAAGGGGATATGTGGAATTGAATATTTATTTGTTTTGAAGAAATTAGTTGCTTTGTATCTACTGAAATATGTACATTCCTATGCTGTTTTTTACAGGTAAGTCAGGTGTTATTTAGTGATAATAAACCACGGATATTTATCAATTGGCTGGTGAGATTTCTGCTATACCCAAATCCTTTATTACTTTTCAGATATATTTATATGGTTTCATTAAAAAAAATGAGTTCATAAGCATTTTATTGATTAACCATCACAATTATCATCGAATGAAGAATGGAATTAATGCCCTTGATTCTCCTTGATTATTGACCTTCTTGTTGTAATTTGGTACAGTCAACATCTACAGGCGAAGGGTGTTTCAATCTGCGGTGTCCAGGGTTTGTCCAAGTATCAACAAAAGTTGTGCTTGGAACAGTCCTACCAAAGGTGTCACAATATTTTCGAGATCAATTTGAGTGCTATTTTATGATTTATAAGGTACGCGTACTTATATATCCTGCAAAACTTGAGGTGTGCACTGGCCAGGTTGAGCATGATTTTACGAGGATTAAAATGTAACCAACTGCAGGTTTTAGGCTGATTTGGGTTTAGAGGGGGGTGGAGTGGGGTGAGATCAAGTAGAGTTCAGAATTTATATAACAAGGTGTAGAGTAAATTATAAGGCGCAGTGGAAGTTTTAGTGGAAGTTTTAGGCGCTGAGATATGCAACAACCGATCACAACAAATAAACATGCAACATAGACCACAAAAAAAAGCACACTATTTGTCCCCATTCGGCAAACCTAATCTGAGGGAGAAATAACCGAGAAATTAATCTTACAGATGATACAAGAGTTATAATACTATGTGAATCATCCTTATATTAGGGGGGGTGAATAGGGTGATCGTGCGGAATTAAAAAAATTAAAGAAATAAAGTAAAGTAAAGTAAATGCAAGAGGGACAAGAAAAACAAACACAGATGACGCAGCGATATAACGTGATTCGACCCCCAAGTCTACATCCACACCACCTACTTGTAGCAATTGTCCGCCACAAGCGTTCCACTATACTCAAAACCCTTAGTACAGTGATTCTCGGATTCAGACCAAGAGACCTATTACACCCAAATGACTTTTAATCCAAGTCCCATTAATCTTACCGAAGTGGAAAGCAAAAGAAAAGAAAAACTCAAGATCGCTTAAGATCTTGACTAAAGAATACAACCAATTTAACGCTCACACTCGGATTGATTATCAAGAGATTAGTTCAAAGTATATTTGTCAATAGCAATAGGTAGAGAAGACACAGTGGATTCGTTCTATTAAGTAGAAGAGGAGGTGTATCGATCAAAAGTAGAAACGATACATTCCTAAAAAGGCATACAGCCTAAGTTGCGGTCGACCGGTAAAAGTGTGCGGTCGACCGTTTAGCTCTCTGGCGTAGCTAGAGAGATGAAAGGTCGACCACTTTCTTAATCAACTGAAGTTGCAGTCGACTGCAACGGTCGATCGACATTAGGTACGGTCGATCGATTCTTGGTTGTATAAATTGAATCCACTTTGTTTTCTTACCATAAACTAATCAATCTCTAATCAATCGTTTACAATAAATATCTCACGAAAATATTACTAAAAATTCATTCTTGATAGATTGCTTGGAGACCAATTAATTGAGAACTCCTTTTGAATAACTTCCTCTTTTGCCCGTGTTTGCAATCTTCTTTTATTACTTTCCTTGTTTGTATATTTGTGAATCTCTCTTGAATCTCTTTTTGGTGTTAATTGATCCTTAAAATCTGACACACTAAATTCAAAGTTATTAGTATAAGTTAGCACGTTTTGTGCACACCAAACTAAGGGTCAACATACTATTACCAAGAATCTATTTATCTCACAAGCCTCACTCACCTCTCAATGGAGGTAATCACAATTATTTATAGAGATCTAAAAAATCCTAAGTTGTACTCTTGAACCTTCATCGTTCGATAAACACTCAATAGAAAGGTATGTGATAAGAGTCATACGATGTAACTTGGAGAACAAACTTAGACTTAAAAAATCCCCTAAAGAATTGGCCCATTCACTATCGGCTGATACTTGGGGTCGACTACTCAAAATGGAAGTCGAATGCTTTTCAGTCGAGCGGATTCAGAGAATAAGCCTGGTGTTTGCAGTCGATTTAATACCCAATCAAGAAACAACCACTTTCTGCTTCCATCTTCGTCGCTTCGAAACATCTTCTTGCTTTGCCCTTTTCTCTGCACATCGAACCTATCATGTAAGACATAAATCCTAACAATCTCTACCTTGGATTACATATAAACTATTTCCGCACATATGTGATTTATTTATTCTAGGAACTTCTATTTCTACTATTGGAAATAACATTATTTAGTGGCTTCTTCAGCTAGCCAAATTTACCACTACTTGTTATTTCTCCAATTGTATGCACCCTCAAGGGCATACCCTAATAGTTGTTAATACGGAGATGCCATCCTCCGTACAAACTACACCTACCTCTCGATGGTATTCGAATTTCGTAATCTCGCTTCAGTGATTCTAGTGGCGGTGGACCAGATATTTTAGGAATGTTGGGCTTATAAATACTTGACCAAGATTTTCAGTTCCCACAAAGTTTGTAGAGATTGTGCTAAACACCCCCTCATTTTCCCCATTACCTTACGCGACTTTCCTAAACTGATAGAACTCCAAATTGAGTTATGTACTTACAGCCACGTGCTTCTAGATTTCCTAAGGATATCAGGTTCTATTTCAATGCAGGAACATGTATGACCATCTGTAATGTGAACCCCTTCCCATATGCTATCTCCAACTCAACTATCCCATCACCCACTACATCACAACTCTCACTAGTCCCTTCCTCAAAGAATAATCTGTTGTAAACTTGTAAGTAGAAAATATCTTCATCTTGGAGCTTCTCCTTGGCAAATTTTTCGTGTAGTATGATGGTTATTAAATCCTCGTACGAATCTAGTTGTAAATGTATCGAGTTGGATGCTTTATCCTTTTCATTGAGATCGTCTGCGTTTTTCTCCTCGAGGAAGTTGCACTTGACTTCATAAAAGCATGATTAAACTCAAGATTTTAAACAAATCTCATCATACTTCCGATATAAACAAATCTCATCCAACTTCTCCTGTGTCATGTCATTTGGCTTCCCTTTATCTCATTCTAGGACAAGATGTAAGTCCTTTTGAACCAATACGTCGTACATATCCACCTTTCCAAGATTGAAGTTGATCTTACCATAAACTGCTTGATCTTTGTGAAACTATAATTGGTCATCTACACCAAGGAACACAGGCAACCTTTGCTCTGATACCAGTTTGAAGAACAAATTATACAGTGCAGCAGAATTTTTAGGCGCTAAAATATGCAACAACCGATCACAACGAACAATCAAGCACATTAAACCACACCATACAAAACAACACATAATTTGTCCCGATTCCGTGGCGAACCTAATCAGAGGAAGAAATGACCAAGATATTATTCAACTAGAGATGACACAAGGGTTACTATATTCTCACCTAGAATATATCTATCTCTCAAGCCTCACTAGAAAATACTCTGCTGTTTACAATGAAAACTCTCATATGAGATGTTCACCTCTTAGTGGAGACCATTACAACTATTTGTAGAGATATATAATTGTAGGTTGTAGTCTTGATCCTTCACCTTCCGATAAACCCTGAAGATATAGGAGGCGTACAATATAACTTGGAGGACTAATCCCCCAAAGAATTGGCCCATTCACTGACGGCTGACACTTGCGATCAACTACTTTAGAGTTAAAAGCATCCAGAGAGGAAGCCTAATGCTTCTAGTCGATTGTCATACATCTGATACCTAGTCCAGAAACAACCACTTTCTGCCTCCATCTTCGTCGCTTCGGAACCACTTCTCCCTTCGTCATTTTCTCTTCCCAGCAGACCTAGTATGCAAAATATAAACCCTAACACAAGGTTTACACATTCAAATAATTAAGCTTAACAAACTTAAAACTTAAGTTCATAAGCAAATAAAGTCATAAGACTCAAGATCTAACCAAATCGTATAGCTGAAGGTAGTTACATATTAAGGTTAGCCCTTTATCTCCAGAGAAATGCTACACATACCTCATTTATATCGCAAACTTACATGAGATTTGTCTTTTAGTGATTGTTGGGTTCATTAATCACTAAGAGATAAATGAGTAAGACTCAATAATCACTAAAAGAAAAACCACATGTAAGCTTGGGATAGAAAATAAGGTATGTGTAACATTTCTTTTACCTCAAAGATGTATGCACGTGGAAGATCAATACAACCGTTAAAAACAAAATAAATAACAGATAATAATTGACACAATGTGCACGACAAGCATAAATTATCTGAAAATTTTATTTTGAGATACTTATTGCCAGTACAGTATAAGGACATGACTCATTCCTTTGTTGATGGCCCTTGATCATGTATGTGTGTATATATATATATAATAGTAATAATAATAATAATAATAATTGACACAATGGGAACAACAAGCATAAAATATCTAACAAATTTATGTTAAGATACTTATTGCCAGTACAGTATAAGTACATGACTCACTCTTTTGTTAATGACCCATGATCACACACACACACACATATATAGAGAAATCTTCCATTGAGCACTCCTTTTCGTGAGCACTCCGTGAGCACTCGTCCTTCTAGCCATCGTATGAATAATCCAAATCGTTCACATTGATCTACATGTTTAAATTAGTCTAAATACGTAAAACCAAGTCATTTGAAATTCATTTCCTTATTCATTGAAGTGTTACAAAAATTGTATGGCTGAATATCGTTTTTTTTAATAATGACATGATGGATGCATGGGCAAATGAATTTCAGATGACTTGATTTTATATATTTAGACTAATTTAAACATGTAGATCAATGTGAACGGTTTGGATCATCCATGCAATGGCCGGATGGCGAGTGCTCACGAAACTAGTGCTGAACCGAAGGGCCTTATATATATATATATATATATATATATATATATATATATATATATATATATATATATATATATATATATATATATATATATATTCCATTATGCACTGGCCTCAGGCCCTCGTATCGACGATCCACACCGTTCACATTGATCTACACGTCTAAATTAGTCTAAATATGTACAATCAAGTTATTTGAAATTTGTTTGTCCATCAATTGAAGTGTTACAAAATTATATGGTGAATATCGTTTTTTTTCATAATGATACAATGAATGGACAAATGAATTTCAAATGACTTGATTTTACATATTTAGATTAATTTAGATGATTAATGTAAACAATTTGAATCGTCGGTATGAATGCCCGAAGACTGAGTGCAGAGACTAATATATAACGAGTAATGCTTTAGCCACTACCAATTTCACTACCATTCTCTTCACTACTTTAGGTGGCATATTCCTTTTGAAGAGTTCCCCTACCTACTTTATCTTTTCCTACCTATTGGAGTATGCCATCTAAGGTAGTGAAGAGAAATATAATAAAATTGATAGTGGATGTAGCATTACTTATATGTAACACAATGGAACTCTATATATACACACACACTAGAGGAAAAGAGTAATGCTACATCCACTACCAATTTCACTACATTTTTCTTCACTATCTTAGGTGGCACACTCCAATAGGTAGGAAAAGATAAAGTAGGTGGGGGAACTCTCCAATAGAAGTATGCCACCTAATGTAGTGAAGATAAATGTAGTAAAATTGGTAGTGGCTAAAGCATTACTCAGAGGAAAGAGTAATGCTACATCCACTACCAATTTCACAAACTGCAAGTGGCTGTTGTGATGACAATTAATTACAGAAGCAATCATTACAACTTTAAATAATATAACCTCATTGAAATAATTCATTCCAAGATGACCCCTAATTAAACTAGCAATTTGGACGTGTGATGCACCTTCAAAGATTTTTTTTTTTTTTTTTTTTTTTTATAAGCACAGACTGCGACGTAATTTTGCCTCGAACCCGAGAACTTCTTTTACCTATCTCAAACTCTTAAATTTTTTTTACCTATCTCAAACTCTTATCATACTATTTACAATTATTCCTAGCATTATCAACTTTTATTTTATATGAGTGATATTTTTGTAAATAATTGTATCGTAAGTAAATTTGAATTTTGAGAGTATTATGGTAACTAAGAGCATTTGTAGTCGTCTGCCATTTACCCAAATTTTAGAAAATTTGGAAAAAAAATCCCATTAGTCTTTGGCCATTTACCCAAAAATTGGCGATCGAATGAACAGTCGGCCAAATTTGAGAGACGAAATCGCTTTTGCCAAAATATAGCAAACGAGGGATTATCTTTCATCAGTTTGATGGGACGAAAGATTATCTTTCGTCGGAGACGTCGGACAGGAAATAAAACATCGTCCCTATACATTTTCAGCTGAAACATCGATGGACGGGAGATAATATTTCGTCTGTTGAATTAATTTGAAAAAAAATCGAAGGACGGTAAACAATTTACCGTCCCTTCAAATAAAATAAAAAATGGTGATCTACCGTCCCTCCATTTTATTTTTTTCCCTTCATTTTAGGTTTTTTTCCGTCCATTTACTTTTTGGTTTTTTTTATTTTAAATATGGATTGGGACGAAAGATTAAGTCCCGTCTTATACAAAAAAAAAACAAATTCACTTTCGACGGACGAGAAATGATCTCCCGTCCGCTCGAAAATTAAAAAAAAAAAATCGTCGGACGAGAGATCATTTGCCGTCCCGTATGTTTATTTTTATTTTTTATCTTCTTCAAACAGACGATAAATAATCCTCCGTTCTTTCTCATTTACGTGTACAGATCGCTAGGACGAAAGATAATCTTTCGTCTGAGAATAAAAAATTTCAAAAACCTAAAATTTGGCTTTACACGACTAAATCAAAAACGCATATTTTCTATTACCATTTTTCAAATACCCAAATTTTAGCAGACGACGACTACAAATGCTCTAACAATGATTGATTAAGATGGTTACTATAACTTTCACTTTAAAATGAGTGGTTGATGTTAGATGATTGATTGTCTACAAATGACAATCCCAATTCTCAAATTATAATATTAGAAATTAGAGATTATGTGCTCCAACCACTAAGTTAATTTAATATTAAATATACTAAATATTATATTCGGTTCCGAAAAAGGTACAAAATAACTTAAAAATATCCTGTCACATCAAATCCAACATAAAATGTATAATTTCTTAAATGAAATATAAATAGAACAAAGTAAATCATGAATTCGTATCGGCTTCGTTTTTAGCAAGTCAATCAACATTTTCGAGTTAAACTTTTTTTTAACTTAAAATTATTTATAGCTTCTTCTTCATTCTTTGTTGTCTTACATCTAGTCAATATTCTTTTTGTTGTTCTACCGTAGATGACGTTTAGTGATTTGATCATAAAAATATACTCATCTCAAATACAGTTTTTGATTGGTCTATTAAATTTTTCATGATAGTTTTCCTGCATAAATATTAAGTAATAATTTACTGATAATTTTTTACCTTATGGGAATTACATGCTAGACCTCATTCTGAACTCTTTTGCAGCACTTTTGCTGAGCAACCAATGATGTATACTGCTTTATCATCAAATACAGTTAGAAGTCTTTGCACATGCATCTTTTATTTTGATTTTGAAGACATCTGAAACCATTTATTTCTAATTAGTAATCTTTTTTGTACATATATCTGATAAACTAAGGAGCAAACAAAAAACTAACAATAGTGAGTTTTGCATACCTTGGTACATATTAATCACTTTTCTTTTACATTTTCGACATTTAGCTTCATTATTTTCCACAACGGTTTGTTTTTCATTTGCTTCAAAGCCTCTTTCATGTTTCTTTCTCTAGCTCGCTCTCGGCTACGTGTCATGTGGACCTCCACAAAAGCCCACTTGACTTTCGTTGAAAAGACTTTACATCAAATGTACTACGGACCTATGTCATCTTTCACGTCTACGTTCCTAAGCGATAGGAGTAGTTTGCCTACGAAACTTATATAAAAATTTAACCGTTCTCATTATTATTTTTTTCAATTTTTTCCGTACACGTACCCGACCCGTACAGGTACACCCACGTGTACCACGAGTCACAGGTCGAGATTGCCAAGTCTAGTCAGAGTTGAATCCTGAAATCAAAACAATGCTTTAGAAATATTTGAAGTAAAAGAAAATTACCGAGAAATTAGAAGAACATCATTTAGATATTGCATACAAAGAAAATTTAACTTTTAATGTCCTAGTCTACCTATTCTATCTTCACCAGATTAATATGTTATTGCACCTCATAAGTAGTTGTGCTGTGAGGATAATATTCATAAGTAGTTGTGTTGTGAGGATAATACTTGTTTTTTAAATAAATAAAAAAGAGGAGCAAGAGAGAGGGTCTTGGATTACAGAGAGAGGCTGAGGGCCGGGGTGGTATTAAAGAGGAATGAGAGAGAAAGAGAGTGGGAGCTAAGGATCCCAAAACCAAGAGGAGGCCATTTAGTTTCTTATTATCTTTTAAGTTGATTTTCTCAATCTAAATTCAAATTTTAAAATCATAATTTGAATGAGAACCTACTTTTGCTCTTCTTTGTTCATTTCAAAATAGGGAAAGCAGACAAGAGCGGTAGACATTTTTACTTAATATATAGTATAATTTAATTCTCTTTGCTTTCACTTACCTTAATTTATAGCTAATTCATATGGTCTATTAAATAAAAACTATGTTATAAATTCGAATGGTGAAACCTTTAATAAATATGGAAAAATAAAATTGATGTTGTATCATTAGATTCCTTCGGACACCCGAATCAGATTTGGACCAGCAAACAAAGAATAGACCCGAAGCAGAACCTATTTGCTACAGGGTCGGGTCCGAGTACAACACTACCCATCTCACCCGACCTGATAACTGTGGTAGTAAGTATTTGGGATGAAGTTGGTTTTTCAGGCAGATCTAGTTATGTGCAGGGTTCTCATTTAGGCGTGGTGAGGTTTGGGTACATTATTTCAACTTGACCACGTGTACAACCCTAGTAGAAAGTTAAAATTTTTGCATTGCATTATAATCTTAAATGATAACATTTTTTTTTTTGTTTTTTTGCATAATATGGCAGGATGCTGCCCACGGGAAATGGTGGATGGTGCTTGGGAGGGAGCCAGTTGGATATTGGCCATTAGCCTTGATTAAGGGGTTTGTAGGGTCCCCACGTATTAACTGGGGAGGAAGTGTTTGCAACACTGAGTCTAGTGAACATCATACTGTAACCCAAATGGGTAGTGGCCATTTCGCAGTGGAAGGGTTCAAGAAGGCTAGCTACGTTCGAAATATTATGGCTATGGATTCTAACAATAATTTCGCAGCTCCATCCAAGATCAAGTACTCAGCCTCATATCCAGGTTGCTACAATGTTCAGGGTGCAAGTAGATTTCCTGGTGACAAGGGCCCGCGTATATTTTATGGAGGGCCTGGAGGGATATGTTGTGATGCTCGCTGTAGTGAGTGTAAGTGTTTTGCATTTATGTTGGTGCTTTTAGACTGTTGTTACTCATGTCAAAGAAATAATTTCAACTTCTTGAATAATATTGAATGAGAAATAATAGTATAATTTCTTTAAGAAATATCATGGCGTTGTTAAACAGAGTATATATTGTGGTAGCATGCACAATGATTATGTGTTTTTTGATTACTATAGAACAAAGTTAATTGCTACTAAGCCTACCAACTCTCTGTTTCAGTTCGGCCACCTTCTGCCACCAGTATTCCTCTGGAAACAACCAGCAGGGCTGGCCCCGAGTTTCCGGGCCCGAGGCGAAAGACCCAAATAATTATTTTTGGGGGCCCCTAATAACAATATAATTTTTTTACCCGCAAAATATGTGCTTATATTTACAAGAGAAATACAAATTTGGGGTTCCTAAAATTGCAAAAAATTCGGGGGATCCTTCCACCTTCACCTCCTCTATCTACTACCTCATTCCTCAACTTGCCAAAATTTCTACTTGTACGGAACTCTAGGTGGCTTACATATAAGCAAATGCCATCTAGGTTGCACTGTGTAACGTTCCGAGCCCGGCTCAGCTGCACACACGTGAAAAATAAGTCCTTAATATGGCCCATCACATGCTTGCCTCACAAAAAGTGTTGTAACTATTTGGTACCCCTCCATCTTAGGCAACAATATTTATACTCTAATTTTCCTTAACCATGGCCGATGTGGGATCAAATAATCCTAACACACACTCACTTCACTTACCATGTATCTGCAACCAACACACAATGCACAACCGGCCACACGCCAAGCCAAATCCAACTGGGCCCACCATACACAACAGCCACCCAAATCCAAATCCCTTTTCATATGGCCCATTCACATGACATTATCTACTACATACTTTACGGCCCAAACAACACTCTTATAGGTCAACTTCATTATTTCATATATTTACTATATATATATTATATTATTATTATTATTATTATTATTATATTCTTAAGATATGGGGTATTATATACACCCCCTTAAGAACTCAGCATCCTCGCTGAGCTCGAGACATGCAACCTGATCCAAGATCACCTTTCTAGCACACGTGGAGTGGAGTACTCTGATTCTGCTAACGTACTGCCCCTGATCTCTCTACCAGCATACTGTCCTAGTTCCATCTCCGGCAGACCTCTAACCCACTTCTACACACGATCGGTGTCGAAAGTCAGCTCTGATACCATTTGTAATGCCCCGAGCTTGGCTCAGCTGCGCACGCGGCTATGCGTGTATGCACACACGAAAAACATGTTCTAACAAAGACCCAGCATAGGCTTACCTCACAAAAGATGTCATGACTTATTGGTATCTATCACGCCCCGCTTTCCAAAATACAGAATACGAGTGCATGACGAAGCCCAGCGAATGATCTTAACATCATTCATAAGCTGTAGGATCGACTCAGCATCACAACAAGAATATAACAGAGAGATATATATAACCAAGTATGCATGAATAATTTATTAGCAACAGAAACAACTAAAATATAATAAAACATCCAAATAGTTTCAAGTCTGGATCAAGTTAAAACTCGGGAACATCAGCCCGTTACAAGTTCTTAAATTTGCAAGAAATAATAGTCCAAGAAAACAAATAATGCAGGAAATAAATATTCTAATCATGTTCTTCTCCACTTGAAGGCTAAAACTTTTGCTCACCAATTCTAGCGGGTAGCTCATCTCCAAAGTCTGCTTAATAAGTATAAAAAGGAAAAACAGGGAAAAACAAGAGAATATGCCCTTAATGCAAGCTAGGGCCACAAATAGTAAAAACGAGTACAGGTAATGGGAAATTGGAATCAAGAATGTAACAGAGATATAACAGTAGTAGAAAGAACCAAGAACTAGCTAACAAGGAGGATAACTCAAGTAAACAGGCTGGATAACGAATACTAGTAATAAAACAAGTGACAAGTGAACACATAGGGTATCTAACCTCAAGTGACACGCATCTAGTTCAAGTGTCAGGTATCTAGTCTCAAGTCTGGTGTCAAGTTGTCAGGTCTCAAGTATCAAGTTGTCAAGTATCAGGTAACAAGTTGTCAAGTATCAGGTAACAAGTTATCAAGTATCAAGTAACATGTATCCAGTTCAAGTTTCATGTATCGGGTTTCATGTGTCAAGTTCCAAGTATCAAGTAGTCAAGAATCGTGTAAACATGTTTCATGTTCGAGTCTTGTAGTTATTACTATTTAGGTAGCACTTCATGCATCCATCCCTTTACTACATGGTTGCTACAGTCAAAACAATTTCGTTTAGACCTAGTAATAGATTTTATAGGGCAGCGTACTCAGGTGTCAAGTATCAAGCAAGCCATGGTTCATGAATCGGAAAATAAATAACAAGTTCACGAAGCAAGTTCGCGAATCCACTAACAAGTTCAAGAACCGCACAATGGGTTCATGAATCAAACAAGTTCATGAGCCAAGTAACTGTCTTCATGAATCGATCAAGATACAACAAGTTCATGAACCAAGTATTTGGGAAACACGGGCCCCCTTCCGAGTACACTTACCTATATTGTCCACTCTATAGTCTTTCCCATAACCCCGGCTTGTTACTTTTATTAATTCTTATCAAGCAAGCATACATGTGTGAAATATTGTAAATTAATTCTAAGAAAAAATTGGGGATGTCCTATAGGGTGTCCAGCAACTACATATAAAATTTCATGTCCAACGCTTGCTGTTTACACAGCTAAATTAATTCGCAAAGTAAGGGTGTGCAGCAGTTTTGCGAATCTGCGTCTACCGACACAGCTGCAGTAAAACAGCAATAACTCCTAGACCGTAACTCCAAATTCGAAAATTTTAGAGTCTAACGACATCTAGACATCCAGTTCTACATTTTCTATTCAGGTCTCGGGTTCAGATTCTAATGTTAAATGGGTTGAAACAGCAAAAGATGATTCAGGACAGCAACATGTGAAAATAACTTACTAGTATAGATTTTATGGAAATTTGTTATTAGGCGTCTAAGTTATTGTGTGATATAAATACATGATATTGGTGGTCCAAACAGTAAGTAATAATTATTTTCTAAGTCAAATGGTTGCAAGTTCATCAAATACAAAACATACCATGTGTCTACAAATTTAGGGCTCCTTAATCTCATGTGTTCATGTGCTCAAGGGTAAAAGAGTCCAAGTAATTATGATTTAATACAATGAAATTTTTGTGACTCTTAGAATTATAAATTTTGGAGGTTCAATATTGATCAATAACGATATTCAAGGAGGAGTCACAATTTTAACTATTTGTAGTATTTTTCAAGGGGTGCTTGTACTAGAACAAATAAATTGTACAAGGAATACTTGCCTTAATTTGACGACGATTAGATCCACTTGTTGTAGAAAACTGGGTTGAAAAATCCCGGAAGAAGTCCCCCAAAAGCACGTGTGAAGATCCAATAAAAGAGCCCAAAAATTTCCCCACACCCGATCGGCAAAACAGCGAACAACCAACTGGATCGGCTGCGCCAAAACACGGAACAACCAAGCGAGCGAATCAGATCGTTTCAATGCAGCGGATCTGGCCGAACAGCAAACAGCAGATCTGGGATTCGGTGTGGACGAACACGGGACGGCTATCACGGGCGCGAATCTTGGTGCGATCCTACGGTCGATATTTGATCCCGCCTTTTCCTCTTTCTTCTTCTTCTTCATTCACTTCTTCGAAACAGAGTGCGAGAGAGAGAAGGTGTGTCGGCGACGGCACGGCGATGGCTTCGACGGTGACGAGGAGGATGAACGACTGTGGTGCGACGAGCAGCGCGCGACGGCAATGAGGACGACGGCGCGCGGCGACTCCGCTATGGTTTCGAAACAGGGGAGCGAGCGAAGGAGTTTGGGTTCGATGGATTGGGAGATGGCGGTGGCAACGGTGATGGAGGTTGAGGAGTTGACAAGGCGACGGGGTGGTGGTAGGCGATGGGTAATGGCGGAGGTGGGTTTGGTCGAGGATGGGTTCGGAGTTGGCTGATGGCGAAGGCAACGGAGGTGTAGAGGTTGTCGTGGTGTTGTGGGTTGATGAGGAGCGGGGTCGAAGGTGATGAGGGGACGAGCGGAGGGCGATTGGAGTGGGTTCGACAGTAGGGGTGAGCGGGAGGAAGAGGATTTGTTCTGGGTTTGTTTGCTTTGGTTGGTTTTGTTTTGTTTTGGTTGGGGGAAAACACAGAGGGAGTAACGTAGGGAGAGAAAGAGTAATGGTAGGGTTTTAATAAAATAATAATTAAAGTTGTGGGTAGTTAGAGAAAGTGGGGATGTGGTTACGGGGATGTGGGAAGAGTGGGGAAATTGTATACGGGTGTGTGTATGGATTTGTGGGTTTGGGTTTAGGGTAGAGTCCAATAGGAGGTGAGCTTGAGTTTGGGCTTTAATGTAGTTGGGCCAAAATACAATAATATAATAAACAATTGGAATTAGTGAGCCCACAATATGACAAGGCCCAAAAATACAATAAATTAGGGGAAAAAGACATAAATAGAAATACAAGGATAATAACCCGTATAATCGGAAACAGGGATTACAGTATCCCTTGATCTTAGGCAATTATCTATAAACTCACTCACTTCCTAACCCACCATCGATGTGGGACTAATAATCCTAACACACCCACTTCACTTACCATTGCACGTGCAACCAACACACAATGCACAACCGGCCACACATTATCCAAGCACACCACCATTTCATTTCATACAAATCATAGCCCATAATCCATCATATTAAATACTCCACAGAACAACTACACCCATACTTCTATAGTCCCATGACATCAATAGGAATCAATATTTCCTATTTTATACATATATATATATATATATATATATATATATATATATGTATATATATAGGGATATGAGTAACTTGCTCATTTAATAAATGAGCAATTGATAAGGTGGCATGATGTGATACATTGAGTATCTAACCACTTTTAGGATTTCCCAATTACATGCATGCCACCAATGCACCTTTTCCATATATATATATATATATATATATATTCTTAAATATGTAGTACTACATATGTATGTAATACCACGTATGTTAGTATAATAATAATAATAATAATAATAATAATAATAATAATAATAATAATAATAATAATAATAATAATAATAGAATATATTTAGTAAATATATGAAATAATGAAGTGGGCCTATAGGAGAGTTGTATGGGCCTTAGTGTATGGAGTATTTAATATTATGTGAATGTGCCATATGAAATGGAATTTGGATTTCGGTGGCTATTGTGAATGGTGGGCCCTGTCGGCTTTGTCTTGGTGTGTGGCCACATTGTGTGTTGGTTGCACGTGCATGGTAAGTGAAGTGGGTGTGTGTGTTACGATTATTTGATCCCACATCGCCATGGTTAAGGGAAATTAGAGTATAAATATAGTTCCTAAGATCAAGGGGTACTAAATAGCTATAGCACTTTTGTGAGGCAAACCTGTGGTGGATTGTTGTTAAAACTTATTTTTCTCGTGTGCGCATACGCGTAGCCACGTGCACAGCTGAGTCAGGCTCGGGGCATTACAAATGGGGGGTATCAGAGCTGAATTTCGACTCCGATTGTAGGCATAAGTGGGTTAAAGGTACATGCCTGAGACGGAGCTAGAATAGTACGCTGGTAGAGAAGAGCTAGAATAGTACGCTGGTAAAGAAATCAGGGGTAGTACTCTAGCAGAATCAGGGTATTCCACTCCACGACGGTTAGAAAGGTGATCCTGGATTAGGTTGCATGTCCCGGGCTCAGCAAGAGGACGCTGAGTTCTTAAGGAGGGGTGTATGTAGTACCCAGACTTAATATATATATATATATATATATATATATATATATATATATATATACACACACACACACACACACACACACTAAATTTGCCCATTAACACATGTCTACGGCACGTCTTCGGAACGGTGCACCTTGTTTGATCATATAAAATAGTTTTGGAGGTCATTCAGATTAATTGAAGTAGCAAACATAGAGCAAAAAACATATTATATGATTTTTTTGAATTATTTTTAAAGTTTTTAAATTTTAAATTTTTTTTTGTTTTTAAATTTTTTATTTAAAAAATTTTTTTAAAATTTTTACTTTCTTAATTTTTTGAATAGAAGAGGGAGGGAGAGAAAGAGAGGGAGAAAAAAAATAAAAATAAATATAGAAGTTGTTTTAGGTGGGGGATTTGAATTTGAGTTTTGGGGGAAAACTTTTGGGGGAAAATATGTTTTGTGAGATTAGATCTGGACCTTTGATTTTTGGCGAATTGAATTGTAATGCCCTGAATCCCAAATCACTGAGTTCGAGATGTTCTACAGGATCTTTTCACTTTCTTTGAGTACAATTTTACAAGGAAATTCAAACTTTTCTTTTTACATCAGAGTTTACATCATTCATTACATTTACATTTGCACAGCGGAAGCAAAATATACAATATTTACATAAGTGTACAACAACATGATAAGATCTTTATGCATCCATTCCTCTTTACATGTAATTTATCCTGCATACAAAACTGTGGGTACGTCAGTTTATTCAACCGACGATAATTATACATGGCCATCCTCTCTATGCCAGAAACAGTATAACGAATCTCATTTCTTAACAAATCACAAACTTGTTCATAATAAGAATATAATCAAAAGGGAACTCTTAAAGATGTCGTGTCGTGATTGTCAACTTAATCCTTAATGCAGTTATTTAATTTACATGACACTAATGCGCACTTGTTCGGATTCTATGCATCCCATACTACATAGGTCCGAGGGCAAGCCTCTTAATCGTTCTCCATTTTTATAGGGTTCAATCCCTCGCCATGATTTACTCTACTTCTGTAATTACGGTGAGTATCTTAAATGGTCTATGAGTACAAGCTCGTGCCCTGGACCCTGGAGGGGAACACCACGCCATGTCTTGACTCATCAAGCATGCATTCTGTGGCAATTCAAGCCTCCTCCCTGAACACGATCCTCTTGCAGTCACCAAACATCCCATAAGTGTGACTAGAGTCCGATCATTCTGAGTTGTGCCCGCGCCATGTCTGGACTCATCAAGCATGCATTCTGCGGCTCACACACCCACACCGTAAACTCTAGTTCTCATACTCATGTTTTTCTCTCACTTTCATCACCTCCTCACTATGTACTAAAGTTATTAGAATCATGAATCAAAATCAAAGCTCTAGAGTTAACCTCTCCACCAAACCGGACTTATCATTTCATTTACACATGACCAACCTTGGTCTTCTTTCATTATCATTTCATTTCACTGTCGGGGGAGACTTAGCTATTCTTTCATTTCAATTTCAAATTCACAATTTCCAATTGAGCACTTTCAGCTCATAATTCATCTTAGAGTCTCACAGACTTTCTCATCATGATCTTAGCCTTTCATATTCATTTAATTCTCAATTCATATCTATGATTCTTTTCACATAAATCCATACAGTCATAAGAATTCATTGACTTCAATCATAAAGTTCACAACTTCCAACAGCAATAAATAAAACGAAATCTCATACATATCAAAGTCTACTCTGTACAGTCGACTTGGAAGAATACCAGTCGACTCATTCAGTCAAATACAGGTTCATCATAAAATACTCGGGAGAGTCGACTGCTGTACACGACCAGTCGGTTGTCCCGTAACTTTTCATGTTCACAGTATCATCCACGTGACAGTCGACTGTTCATCCACCAGTCGTCTGTTCTGGGATTTTTAATAATACAATTCTAAGTTCAGCTCAGTCGACTGGCTACACGCACTAAGTCGACTGATCAGTTCCATAATTCAAAAACAGGAATTATCTTTTCCACCGTTCTCACATGCATTTTCATCACATCATACATACATTCATTATTTCATAAACACCACACTCCTTACTTGTTCAGAAACATCGTGGCATGGAATTTCAAGTTACTAATATGCTCTTTTCTTTAAGGAAATATTTTAAACAGGCATTGACACTCTTCATAACTTTCTTACGAAGATGAAGATATAATTCTTAAATCATTACACTAGATCAACATGATGGAATATCTCATTACATGGAATTTCCAAATAATCATAATTAAATCGAAGCACCAGTCGGCTGAACACAGTGTCAGTCGACTGCTTCGACAGTTCTTAATTTTGTTAATCATCGCTAGTTCTTTTCATCCATTTATCTTCCCTCCATCATATGTGTCATAGGGAAATACAAACTTAGTAATCACACCGTTATGTCTACTTGCATACATGCTTATCACCACATCACAAAATATAATTGTCTCGTACCAGTCGGCTGATTCATGCGACAGTCGACTGTACCGACTCATTCGTTCTTACTATCAACAGCATGTTCAGGCAATTTCTAATACATTCAATTCACTTTTCATAACATGGTAGCAATCATGGTATAATTCCTACATTAGGAGTCCTGAGAAACACCCACCTTATTTGAAGAAATAATCGAATCCGGCAAAGTTCCTCAATGCAGTGCCGCACTCCTTGCTCCTTGCTCCTTGCTCCTTGTTCCACACCGGCACCTTCAGAATGCTACTCGGTCTCCCACAGAAAAGCACACACACAACTCTCACAAATACTTCTCTTACAATAATAATTTTAGTGTAAAAGAAATAGAGAATGGGAGGGGGTATTTATACACAAATTAGAGTGAGATGGAGGGTTAGGATGCATTAGGGAGTTGGAAGATCAAGGGCTAGAATTCACTAGGAAGTTGCAAAACTACCCACACCTCCAAAGTAACCGCCCATGATCCTATCCCATTACTTACCCCCAACCGGCCAACAAAGAGTGTGCTCCACACGTGTATGCAACATGCACGTGTGTGCACCAATCACCCTACAAAACTTGTACATAAAAATAATAAGTCTTTTTAAAAGAGATGTTACACATACAAGTTGTAGAAAAATAATAAAAGACTTCCATGGGCTTAAATTTAGTTGGGCCAAAAATAAATATTCTTAAAAGAAAGATAAGTAAATTATCATTTGGGCTTTAGGGAAAATCCTTATAGAAAACAATATGCTTATTCATCATGTTGGAAATAATAGCCAAAATATTACACGTGCATACCACGTGCAACAAAATAAATAATCTTTATATATTAGGAAAAATCGGGGTATTACATGAATATATATATATATATATATATATATATATATATATATATTCATTTTTGTGAATATATTAAGAGCTTAGAAGTCTTAATATATTAAGTCTATTAAGAGCTTAGAAGCTGAATGCCTTATCGGGAGCTGGGAAGCTCAGCCGTCTGATCGATCTTGATCACGATCGAACGGCTGAGATCGTCCCCGCCTTTTCTTCAGAATAGCAGAGGGGTAAAAGGGGTATACTCATTCGACTGAGTATACCCCTTATCTCTAAGCTTCCTTCCTTATCGATTAAGCCTTCCTCTCTTCTCTCCCACTCTCTCTCGTTCCAAACCCTAATCGCCCTCTCCCGCTCTCGATTCCCGCTCTCGAAGTTGAAAGACGATCTCTTTCGATTCCTCTCTTCTCTTCTCACCCTATCTGAAGAGATCGGCACCTTCGAAACCCTAATCGAAGATCTCTTTGAAACCCTAATTGATAAGGAAGTGAAGTCGAGAGCGCTCTTCTCTCCCGCTCTCTTTCTTCCTCACCTGTGTAAAACCCTACCCCCACCACCGATCGGATCCAGACTTCGCTTTTCTTCAGATCTGTCGAGGGGCAAAAGGGGTATACGCGATCGAATTCTCGGCTATCGGGAGCTGCACCTTAACATTGCACTTTCAAGTTCGTTCTCTTCTTCCTGACGGAGAACCCAAACTGCGACAAGGGTTTCAATTTCTCATCTCGAATTCAAAATTTATTTCCTTTATAAACGCTTCTAGGTTGTTGTTATATTTTTAGCGCTTAAATTATGCTCTGATAATATTCGCACTAGTATTCGGACTAGTACATTTAGAATAGCAAATAATATTCGTACTGGTATATGGAATTTTTAGATGTGGACATGACACATGCATATAAGCACACAAAATCCATGTAATATGCAGTCTAGTTTTTGTTTATTTCGAGATTTGCTTCAATCACTGCTAATAGGACATGACACATGCAAATTCCACGTAGTTACCATGTAAGAAGCTGTAGGTTGTTTGCCTTTTAAATGTTTCCCCCATAAAAGAAAAAAATTTGGGCTTGTAGATCAAGAATGTATTATGTTGGACTTTTTCGTTTGTGCTAATTTAAGGTTGTAGCTTTATTTTTAATTTTTGTCGTCTCATTCTCCTATGAAGGATGGATGTTGAAAATGAGGAATTACTAAGCCAGGATGTTCAGTCAAGTTGGAGGGATGTTGATGATGCTTCTAAACCATTTGTTAGTTTAGTATTTGCAACATTAGAAAACGGATATGAATTTTATAAAACATATGCAAAATTATGCGGTTTTTCAGTACGCAAGTTTGCAACGATGGTTGATACTACCACAAAGGAGAGATATTCATAACAATATGTTAGCTCAAAGCAAGGCAAGCCGGTTGATACAACTGTTGTGAAGGATGCCAATAAAGAAGAATCTTCTTCTTCAAATTTGATCAAGAGAAGGAAAAGGGCTGTGACGAAAGAAGACTGTATGGCTCAAATACGAATCCAAAGGGATGATGACGGGAGATGGTCAATCCGTAGGTTTGTTGAGGAGCACAGCCATATTTGTGTTACACCTAGAAAGCAACAATTTCTAAGATGTAATAGAACTGTCTCTGAAGCGCAAAAAAGTTTACTCAGTACTTTCAAAGAGACTAACATACGAACTTCAGAGTTTATGTCCTTCATGGAAATAGAAAATGAAGGTTTCAGTAACATTAATTGTACTGAAAAAGACATTAGAAATTCCTTGCAAAGAGATAGGGATGGTATGAGACCTTATGATGTTGATATATTGCTGGAGCACTTCCAAGAGGAAAAAGAGATGTATCCTTCTTTCTGTTTTCATTACAAGGTTGATGAAGACAACAAATTAACCCATGTATTATGGGTTGATGCTATTGCCAGGAAGGCTTACAAGCATTTTGGTGAAGTGCTGATTTTTGATACCACATATGATACCAACGAATACAAGTTAGTTTTTGCGCCGTTTACTGGCGTTAATCATCATGGCCAATCTGTAAATTTTGGTGCGGCTTTTATAAATAAAGAGACCACCGATTCTTTTGTTTGGTTGTTTCAAAAATGGGGTGAAACAATGGGTGGGTCTCCACCAAAAGTGATCATCACAAACCAAGATCCTGCAATGGATAATGCAATTCGCATGTGTTTTCCTGGTTCGAGCCACAAGTAAATTATTTGTTGCAGGTAAATTATTCATGGGAAAAAATGATGCTCGATAAGCAATTTAGTTCCTGAAAAGTTGTAAAAAATTTCCGGTTTATAGATTTTATTTCCACTTTTAGTAGGCAATGATGATAAGTATATGAACCTTGAATTTTGTTCTTGGACACTAGCCGGTGTGCCTTAATAAAGCGGCCCTAGTGTCAAATTCAAAATTTCAAATTTGACTCCTTTATACCTGATTTAATATGCGGCAGTGATGAAAAGTTTATGCATGATTTCATACTTCATGATTATTGGATGGTGTTGAACTTCATGTTCATTTTGGTTTTGTTTTGAGTCGGGAAGCTGAAATTATTTGCCACTTCATTCTCTGTCTGTGTTGGTTCTGAGCTTACAAAATTTTGCAATTTCATATAGAGTAAGTCAATTAAGAGCTCAGATGCTGAATGCATTTTCAGGAGCTGTGCTCCTTTAACAATGCACCTTTAACAATGGTTTTACCGGATATTAAAGTTGATGGTGTTGTTTTTCTGAGCCGGCATGAATTTTTTATTCCGAGCGAAAGAGATAATGTTTTCTGTTGCACTTGTTCTGAGCCTACAAGTTTTAATCATGTTCAACATACACTCTCCAGGAACATGCCACATACGTACTTGAATTATCTTCTATTTGATGATTCATTTGGTGCAGGAATCGAAGAGAAAGAACGAGATGTTCGTTAGCGACGAACCGGAGATACTTCAAGCTATGTTTCTGTTTGTTTTGGGCTTACTCCAAGCTGACAAAAATTGGATACTTCATGATCTACAGTCGACAAGAATTGATTCTTCAAGTTCTGTTTGAGTTTGTTCTGAGATTACATAATTTTGATACTTCATGATCTGTATAATATTTTTGTGAGCTAAGATAATTTGTATACTTCATGCTCTGATTGTATTAGCTCTGGGCTGGGAAAAAATTGATACTTCATGTTATGTCTGTGTTGGTCACAGCTTACAAATTTTTCATACTACATGCTCTGACTGTTTTGGTTCTGAGCGTACAAATTTTGTTCAATTCATGATCTGTCTGTGTTTGTTCTGGTCTGGTAATATTTTTATATTTCATGATCTGTCTGTGTTAGCTCTGGGCTGGGAAAAAAATTGATACTTCATGTTATGTCTGTGTTGGTTATGATCTTACATATTTTGCATGCTACATGCTCTGTCTGTGTTTGTTCCCAGCTTACAAATTTTGCTTGCTTCATGATCTGTCTGTGTCTGTACTGGGCTGGTGAAATTTTTATACTTCATGCTCTATACATCATGATCTATTTGTGTTTGTTCTGGGCTGATAAAATTTGTATACTTCATGCTCTACTTGTGTTTGATCTGGACTGGGAAAAATTGATACTTCATGCTCTGTCTGTATTGTTTATGAGCATTGCAAATTTTGCATACTACATGCTCTGTCTGTGTTGCTACTCAGCTTCCAAATTTTGCATACATCATGATCTATTTGTGTTTGTTCTGGGCTGATAAACTTTTTGTACTTCATGCTCTACTTGTGTTTGATCTGGACTGGGAAAAATTGATACTTCATGCTCTGTCTGTGTTGTTTATGAGCATTGCAAATTTTGCATACTACATGCTCTGTCTGTGTTGCTTCTCAGCTTACAAATTTTGCATACTTCATGATCTGCCTGTGCATGTTCTGGGCTGACAAAATTTTTATACTTCATGCTCTATTTGTGTTTGATCTGGACTGGCAAAAATTGCCACTTCATGTTCTCTCTGTGTTGGTTATGATCTTGCAAATTTTGCATACTACATGCTCTATCTGTGTTGCTTCTAGGCTTACAAATTTTGCATACTCTGTGTTAGTTCTGAGCTTTACAAATTTTTTTACTTCATGCCCTGTCTGTCTTAGTTCAGACCTTACAAATTTTATGTACATGATTCTCGGTTTGTGGTACTTCTGAGCATGAAAATCAATTGGATACTCCATGCTGCGTAATACACCCAAAAAAACACAGAATTTCAATCATTACATCAAGACAATAATGAACTGAATATTTGGAAAAAATTGGATCTTCATAGAATTGCAAAGTAACAGTTCACAATAACTCTACAGCATAAGAAATGTACTTGACATCTGACACTGTACAAAGAACTGAAACATAAATAATAATTTACAGCATAGTACATTGTTTAATAAATTTCAAGTACATGACAAAATTTAGATATTTTGCTCCGAATATCAAGTTTTCCCGTACTGCGGTCTTCAATCGCTCCAAAATGCACTTCATGCAGAATTCAACCTGAAATCAAAAGTAAACTGAAATTATTGAACATGGAGAAGACAAAATAAATAAAAACGGACAGTCGGTTCAGAACGGCGAAAAATTTCAAGTAAATATTGTAGGCTCAGGAAAACAGAGGTTGAACATGAAGTTTAAAAATCGTGAAGTGTTAAATTTTCCTCCTCGATCAGAACCAACACCAAAAAAGCATGAACTATCAAAATTTGCCACCACAGAAACAACACAAACAGAGTATGAAGTATCAATTTTTGCCATTCCAGATTAAACACAAAGAGAGCATGAAGTATAAAAATTTTGCCAGCCCAGAACTGACTACATACAGATCATGAAGTATGCAAAATTTGTATGCTGAGAAGCAACACAGACATAGCATGTAGTATGCAAAATTTGCAAGATCATAACCACCACAGAGACAACATGGAGTGGCAATTTTTGCCATTCCAGATCAAACGCAAATAGAGCATGAAGTATAAAAATTTTGTCAGCCCCGAAGAAGCACAGGCAGATCATGAAGTATGCAAAATTTGTAAGCTGAGTAGCAGCACAGACAGAGCATGTAGTATGCAAAATTTGTAATGCTCATAAACAACTCAGACAGAGCATGAAGTATCAATTTTTCCCAGTCCTGATCAAACACAAGTAGAACATGAAGTATAAAAAGTTTATCAGCCCAGAACAAGCTCAGGCAGATCATGAAGTATGCAAAATTTGGAAGCTGAGTAGCAACACAGACAGAGCATGTAGTATGCAAAATTTGTATGCTCAGAACCAACACAGAGAGAACATGAAGTGGCAATTTTTGCCAGTCCAGAGCAAACACAAGTAGAGCATGAAGTATAAAAATTTAACCAGCCCAGAACAAACACAGACAGATTTTGAAGTATCAATTTTAGCCGGTCCGAAACTAACAGAAACATAGCATGAAGTATACAAATGTTGTTAGCTCAGAACAATCAGATACAGATCATGAAGTATCAAAATTTCTAATCTCAGAACAAACAAAAACAGAACTTGAAGTATCCAAGTTTGTCGAGTGCAGATCATTAAGTATCCAATGTTGTCAACTTGAAGTAAGCCCAGAACAAACAGAAACATATTGATGAAGTATCAAATTTTGTTCACTCAGAACAAACATAAAATGAACTCTTTCAACATGGACATGAAGTACCAAAATTTGTGTGCTCAAGACAAACAGAAGCTTCCCAGGAAGTTTCAAACTTGGTATAGTGTCAGAACAACAGAAACTGAACATGTGGTTTAAATAAAACTAGTAGGCTCAGAACACACTATTCATACCTAGGGCTGCAGTGGGGTGCCGTGCCAACTAAGATATGATAGATATATAATCAAGAATAAATACAACAATCTTGAAGTAAATATTCAGATCATAAACTGTTTTGCATCATGGCCTACAACAACAAAGCATTTGAGAGACTCAAAGACCAAAAGGCTTAGATGAGTACCCAACACATACACATCCAACTTCAGTTACTATAAAATCTAGTTTTCTGTTGTTTGGAGCTTACAAATTTTGCATACTTCATGCTCTGTTTCTGCAGTTTTGAACTTATTATCAACTGTCTTTCATAAACAAATGAAAAAACAATAGGCTCAGAACACACTATCCATAACTAGGGCTGCATTGGGGTGTCGTGCCAACTAGGATATGATAGATATATAATCAAGAATAAATACAACAAATTGAAATAATTATTCAGATCATAAAGCGGTTAGCATCACTGCCTAATGTACAGTTTTTTTTGTATACTTCATGATCTGTTTGTGTTTGTTCTGGGCTGACAAAATTGATACTTCATGTTATGTCTGTCTTGGTTGGAGCTTATCATCAACTGTCTTACATATATAGAGTAAGTCTATTAAGAGCTTGGGAACTGAATGCCTTATCGGGAGCGGGGGGGTTTTAGCCATTCCTTCGCGATTGTATGCGATGGAACGACTCATATTTGATACTGCTTATCTTCAGAATGTTTGGGGGTAAAAGGGGTAAAATCAAATACCCCTATCTCTTATCTTCTTACAGTCAATCGGCCAAGCTCACATAATAGACTTACTCATGAATATATATAGACTAAAGAAAACCAATAGGCTCAGAAAACACTAATCATAAGTAGGGCTGCATTGGAGTGCCGCGCCAACTAGGATATGATAGCTATATAATCAAGAATACTTAGAACATGATTGAAATAATTATTCAGATCATAAAGTGTTTTGCATCACTGCCTAAACCATTATGAGTCATCGATGCCAAAAATTTTGGTGAATTGAGTTAGTCTCAAAACTCAAAATTTGATACTTTCAAGCCTTCCTCTCTTCTCTCCCGCTCATACCCCAGATGTGTGTTCAACTTTGAATAATTATCATGGCACACAATCAAATAGACTTCAAAACAATAATTTCAATGGCCCAAAATTTTGTAACCAACTAATATCCAAATCAATCTCATCATTGCCTACAAACAAAACCGAAAGAAAATGCAAGAAATTAAACAGATATCATTAAAGCATTTATGAGAGTCAAATACTTCCCTCCGGAATATGAGAGAGGAACAACCCAATGAGCCAAGAAATCCAAACCGGCAGCCGAGAATTCGATCGCGTATACCCCTTTTGCCCCTCGACAGATCTGAAGAAAAGCGAAGTCTGGATCCGATCGGTGGTGGGGGTAGGGTTTTACACAGGTGAGGAAGAAAGAGAGCGGGAGAGAAGAGCGCTCTCGACTTCACTTCCTTATCGATTAGGGTTTCGAAGAGATCTTCGATTAGGGTTTCGAAGGTGCCGATCTCTTCAGATAGGGTGAGAAGAGAAGAGAGGAATCGAAAGAGATCGTCTTTCAACTTCGAGAGCGGGAATCGAGAGCGGGAGAGGGCGATTAGGGTTTGGAACGAGAGAGAGCGGGAGAGAAGAGAGGAAGGCTTAATCGATAAGGAAGGAAGCTTAGAGATAAGGGGCATACTCAGTCGAACGAGTATACCCCTTTTACCCCTCTGCTATTCTGAAGAAAAGGCAGGGACGATCTCAGCCGTCCGATCGTGATCAAGATCGATCAGACGGCTGAGTTTCCCAGCTCCCGATAAGGGATTCAGCTTCTGAGCTCTTAATAGACTTACTCTATATATATATATATATATATATATATATATATATAATATAGGCAGGAGAAGAATGAATTTTACACTCAATAAAGAGTCAATAAAGGAGGACGACTCCAAGGGACGAAAGAAAATAAGAAATCAAAGAATTGAATGTGAAGGAAGAGAAACGAGGGGGCACAAGCAGAATTTGAAGAAAATAGGGTAAAATGAATCAAAAGTACAGAAAGAACGAAACTATACCCAATAAAGAATCAACAAATGAGAACGACTAAAAGAGACGGAAGAAACAAGAAATCAAGGGATCGAATAAGAATGGATCAAATGAATGGAATAAGACTAGTATCCAGATCAATGTTGATAGTGATTCATTGTAACCCCTGCTTCTCCAAAAATATATTTTCTGTGTATTTTTGGTATTTAAAATTTTTGCAAATTAATTTTTCCGCTTTCGAACAATTTTTGTTAAAATGAATTATTGGATCTTCTATTAAAATCTAATTCTTCGATCAATAAATTTATTGTAACTATTTTCTATAAATTTAACATTTTAATACAAATCTTACTTTTGTTATTATTACTCGGATTTCTGTTATTTTTACTACTGTTATTATTGGTACTATTATTATTATTATTATTGTTTTCTTTACCACTATCAGTATTATTATTTTATTGTATTACATTTTGATTTTATATTAATATTATTACTATCATTTTTTTTATCAGTATTATTTTAGTCAGTGTTAATATTTGTATTGTTATTTTATTTTATTTTATTTTATTTTATTATCATACTCTATTTTATCTAATATTGTTATATTATTTTTTTTATTGGATATTTTCTTAAACGCATTTAACCTAACAATACCCATTAATTTAAATTACCCATTAAGACTTATCCTAAGTACCCATTTAATTCAGTACCCAACCCGTTTTCTTCCCAGACTATCCATCCACTTCCTATTAAAACCATATATACCTTTTTTTACTAACCTAATTACTATACCTATTAATCCTACTAATCCTATACCCCTTTAACCGTGAGCTGATTTTTTTCCCCACCCGGGTTGCACTTGTTAACTAACCCGACCCGTTTTTTTTTCTTTTTTTCATCTATTGTAGCCGCCATCCACCAGGTGTGCACCTCCTTATCTCTTACCCTAGTGTATACATATATATACCCTTATATATTTATTTACTATTCGTGCTGCTTAGTATAGCGCCATCCGTACTTCATCTCTCCCGCTTTCTTTCCATCCGCCGTCTCGCGCTCTCTTGCTCTTGGGGTTTCTTACGCGTGCTCGAGTGCGCGTGTGGACCGTTCGTGAGTTCGTTGATTTTCGTTCGTGTGTTTTGCTCCTACTGTTGATTTCATCATTCTTTATCCCGATTTAAGGCAAATAACTTGTACTTCAATTCATTTGTTTGATACAAGTCAAAAAGTTCACCTATAGTGTAGTTGGGTCTAGAGACAACTCTTGATTGTGTTTTCCTTGATAAGTTTTGTCTTTATTGTGATAATTTGACCATAGATTGACTCAAGACACAATTTGGATATGAAATAACCTAGGAATCGCCCGTTCTTGATTTTTAATCGTGTATGTGAAAATTTGTGTGAAATTTTGTTTTGATTGAGATGCATGAGATATTTTTGGTGTGGACATGTTAATAACCCTAAATCATTATGTTTAGACACTTGGTAGGCTTTATTTCATGTTTGGATGTGTTTGGACCAATATTCTTGAATCTATGATGTTTTTGTTCTTAAGGGTGAAATCTGTATTTTCTTGCTGTTCTGTTTTGTTTACCATTTTCGTCTATGCTACAGTCAGTATCTTGATTTCGGTATAAAATATGAATTTTAGATAATTTCGTCTATTTTCAAACCCTCTGACCTTGCTTGATTTTGATTTCGTATGACTGAGTTATGGCTGTTTTAGTAAAGAGGTGTCGATTTTTTCCAGATTCTGTTTTTGGGTAATTTTGGTAACAAACTATTTTCAAAAACCATGCTATACATATTATTTTGATCCAAAACTTTGGTCAGTGTTTCTTTATTAAGTTAGGGATTACCCAGAATTTTGGTGAATTTTATTGATAAGTTTTATGTGATGTTTCATGCTCGTTTCTGAAATCTATTCGTGCTGTATTTTGCTCGTTGTTCTGTAAAGAACCCTATTTTCACTATGATTCCTTCTACTGTAAGAAAAATATTTGTGAAATGTGAAAGTTGATAAATTCTATCTATTTTCATATCCCTTTGGCAGAATTGGATTTCGTTTCACTGGTTGCGAGATATCTTAGTTTTTGTACAGCAGTGTTGGAATTTCTAAATTTGCTAAACTATGTTTTATTGATGTTTTCGTATTTTTGATGACTGATCTATTCTTACTGGAATATTATGAAACTTTATATTTTGATTCTAGACATATAGGGGAATACCCCAGATTTTTGCTGAATTTATTTGAGAGGCTTTGATGCGGCTTTCCAGACTGAGAATTTGTTTTACTGATTTTTGACTGAACATGTTTTCACTTTTCAAATCTATTTTGAGTTATGATGTTGTGAATTACTATATGACTTATTTATACTCGCTAGATTCGTGTGAGAGTCTATTTTCCAGACCCTTCGACGGATCCAAATTTGGATGTTTTTAGTAGCGGGAATCACTGTTTTAGTACAACACTGTCTTGCTGTCCTGAATTAGAAAACTAGTTGTTTTAACCTGTTATGTGTTATCTTGTACATGTACTTGTTTATCTTGCACCCTAAACCTGATACATGTTTATACTCTGTTATCCTTGCTTTGTTTCGTGAGACATACATGCCTGTTTGATATTAATAATAAATAACCAAGCCGGGGTCAATGGGAAAGATCTAGTAGTGGATAATTCAGAAACGTGTACTCGGAAGGGGACCCGTGTTTCCCATATTTGGAATTTGGTATATGATTTGGATTATTTGGAATTTGGTATATGATTTGGATTATTTGGAATTTGTTATATGATTTGGTTAATTTGAAATTTTGTATATGATTTGGATTATTTGGAATTTGGTATATGATTTGGTTAATTTGGAATTTGGTATATGATTTGGATTACTTGTCCCTGAGTAAACTGCCCTCTATGGTCTACTATGAAATCTAAAGCAAAACTGTTTGTTGTAGCAACCATGTGTTATAATATGGGGCGCATGAAGTGCTACCGAGATAGTAATAACTAAAAGACTTGATACGTGATACCTGAATATGATACATGAGACTTGATACTTGACACTTGGTTACCTGTATACCTGTTACTTGATACCTCTTATATATTTACCTGTTTACCTATTTACTTGACACTTGATACATGTTACCTATACCTGTTAGTATACCATGCTAGTTGTTATATTTTGACATGTGATTAGTTAGTTTTCCTCATGTGCTTGTATCGTACATTATAAGTGGCCCGTAACTTGCAATTGATGGGTACTTGTGTTTTCTCTTTTCCTCTTTCCTGCATTTGTTGAATTGCAGATTTTGGAGAACAGGTTCCAGACGGTATTGGTGACATAAAGTATTAGTGCTGGATCTTGTTATTATTATTTCTTGTAGTTTGCTTGAACAATAATTGTATTCTTGTATTTGGATTTATTCTTGTATTTGGGCTATGTGACCCAGGATCATTTTTGTTATTCAGATCATGACTATTTGAGATTAATATATTTTATTTCAAGTATTCTTGTTGGTATTTGGTTCATATGTGCATGTGGTTGACTTTTCGGGCTTCCAACTCTGATTATATTGTGATATGTTGTAAAGACTTTTGAACAACTTATGGATAATGAATTTATTCGCTGTGCCAATGTTACGTGCTCGTATTCTGAATTTTTGGGAAGTGGGGTGTGACATTCATTCATGCATGCATGGTTGGTAAAATATTGTGCAGATTTCAGATCGAGCCAAGCTTGTCTAATATATTAGACAACCAATACATTAGTCAAACCTGGGCTCTGATACCACTAAAAATCCTGTCACGCACCGCTTCCCACAAAGGAATACGGAATACGGATACACGACAAAAGCTCAGCGAATGATTTTCATCATCCATAAGCTGTTCAAGAATCTTTACAACATATCACAATATAATCAGAGTCGGAAGCCAGAAGAGTCAACCACATGCACATATGAACCAATTACCAACAATAATACTTGAAACCAAAAATATATATATATATATATATATATATATATATATATATATATAATAATAATAATAATAATAATAATAATAAATTACAACGAAAGCTATCAAGTGGCTTACATTCAATCTCCCCCAAAATCAATGGTCCAGATTGATTCTCACAAAACATATTTTTCCGCCCAAAATTTCAAACCCCAAAACAAAAATCCCCCCTCCCCCCCTTCCCTAAATTAAAAAATTCATTACTTTATTACTATCTCTCTTTTCTCTCTTCACTTTTTCTCTTTTTCTCTCTCTCCCTATCTCTCTCACATTTTTTTGTTTATTTGCTTAGAAATTTAGATTTTAAGATTTCAGGTTTGTAAATTTTCAAAAATTTTTTATTTTTTTATTGCACATGTTATATTGAAAATAGCAAATATCTATTCAACAGTTAAATTTCATCATTTTCCACACTTAAAGTTCTAAGAAGTTAGATTTTACACCCCTATTTATAATTATTTTTCAACATATACTAATGGAAACATGGACTTTTATTTACAACTAATTATTGTCGTACTATTCAAATTTGAGCTACACAATTGTTGTTTTACTGTTTACAGGGCTTTTCGTATTTTGTATCGTTCCGAAGACGTGCCGTAGGCACGTGCCCACGGGCAAATCTAGTATATATATATATCTCAAATATTCTTGATCTGAATAAGTCAAAATCCTAGGTCATACTGCCCAAAAACAAAGAATACAAGTAACAGATACAATGTTCAAAATGAGCAACAGAAAATAATTGAAGATACCAAATGCTCCAGCCAACTAGAACTTTAGATCACATACTCCATCGGGCAGCTGACCATCCTGATCTGCAATTAGTAAATTTACAGGGGAAGGAGAAAAGAAGAATATAAGTAACCGTCAATTGCAACTTACGGATCACAAATAATGTAGGATACAAGCACATGGGGAAACTAAACAAATCTAATTAATAGCAGAAACAGGCCTAGTGTGGTATACTAACATGAGTCAAGTATCAAATTCAAAAGGCATGCAAACAGATATACAGATAGTGTCAAATAATAGTGTCAAGTGATAATATCAGATAACAGGTAATTAGATGATCAAATAACAGATAGCCAAATACATATAACAGATTCAGATTCAGATTTCAGATACAGATACAAATTTTTATAAGTCTTGTATTAATTACTAACTAGGTAGCACTTCATGTGCCATCCTTTTATCACATGGTTGCTACATTCAAATCAGTTATGTTTGTAGATTTCGTAGGGGATCATATAGGACCGTGTACTCAGGGTTCAGACAGATATCAGATAATTAGATTAGACAGGTAGAATCTAGCGGTTCTTTTCTTCTCTACACCTTCTTTAGGAAGTAATGTAGACATGGTCAGATAACAGATCCAGACAGACTGATAGAACATAGTGGTTCTCTTCTCCTCCACACCTTCATATAAGAAGTAATGTAGACAGGGTCAGATAACAGATAACAAATAATTATATGGGAAATATGGGCCCCCTTCTAAGTACACATTGCTATGCTTTCCCCTACTAGATCTTTCCCTTAAACCCCAGCTTGGTTGCTTTTATTATGGTTATCAACAGATATGAATGTGTACGGAATAATATCAAATTAACATGGTATGATCAGTACTAAGTTCAGGAAAACAAATAAACATGCATAGATGATTTACAGTCACATAAACGAGCAAAACAGTATATGTCCATAGTCAGGACGACATGACAGTACAGTACTAAAACAGTGATTCCCGTTACTACAGAAACCCAAATCTAAAGCTGTCAAAGAATCTAGAAAATAGACCTCCACACAAATCCAGAGATTATAAATAAGCCATATAGTATTTCACAAAATCATAACTCAAGACTGATTTGAATCCAGAAAACATGTTCAGTCAGAAATCAGTCAAATAAATTCTCAGTCCGAAAAACAGCATCAAAACCTCTCAAATAAATTTAGGAAAAATCTGGGGTATTCCCCTATATGTCTAGAATCAAAATATAAAGTTTCATAATATTTCAGTAAAATTAGTTCAGTCATCAAAAATAAGAAAACATCAAGAAACGGTAGTTTGGCAGTTCTGGAATTCCCAACACTGCTGTACGAAAACTGAAATATCTCGCAAGCCGTGAAACAAAATCCAAATCCGCCAAAGGGAGATGAAAATAGATAAAATATATTAACTTTCATATTTCACAAACATTTTTCAAACAGTAAAAGGAATCATAGTGGAAATAAGGTTCTTTACAGAACTGCGAGTAAAATATAGCAAGTATAGAATTCATAAACGAGCATGAAACAACACATAAGACTCATCAACAGAATTCACCAAAATTCTGGGTAATCCCTAACTAGATAAAGAAACACTGACCAAAGTTTCGGATCAAAATAATATAGGTAGCATAGTTCTTTAAAATGATTTGTCATCAACTTTACCGAAAAAATAGAATCTGGAAAAGATCGACACCTCTGTACTAAAACAGTTATAACTCGATCATACGAAATCAAAATCAAGCAAGGTCAGAGGGGTTTGAAAATATACGAAATTTTTTAAAACTCATGTTTTATACCGATATTAAGATACTGACTTTAAAACAGTTCAAAAAAGCATATCAGCGTCAAAATAGAGATTTTTCCCTTAAAAACAAAATCGACATAGATTCAAACAAATTGATCCAAACACACCTAAACATGAAATCGAGTCTACCAAACATCTAAACATCATGAATTAGGGTATCTAGCATGTCCACACCTAATATAACACATGGGTCTCAACCAAATCACGAATTCTCACAACTAGTCTCACATACATGAACAAAATCAAGAACGGGTAAACCTAAGTTAATTCATGTCAAGATTAGTGTCGTGAGTTATCTATGGTCAAGTTTTCACAATAGAGACAAAATCCATCAAGGAAAACACAAACAAGAGTCGTCTCTAGACCCAACTACACTATAGGTGAACTTGGGACTTGTATCAAACAAATGAATTGGAGTACAAGTTACTTATCTTAAATCGGGGATGAAAACTAAGAAAACCAAGAATGACGGGAGAGGATCCTGACAACGAAAAAACCTACGAACGAAAATCTACGAATCAACGAATCCAAGCAAACTCGTGCAAAAATCTCCACACACACAATTCCACCAAAAGAGAGATGATCCAAAAGGGATGATGACAATAGTGGCTTGCAGCCACAAGAGAATACCAAAAGAGCGACTAGGGATTATATGGTGGTGTGGGAGAGAGAGAGAAGGATGAGAGATATATATATAAGGGGATTATGGTTAATGGGTAAGTGGGTTGTCGGTAATTAGGAGTAGTAGGAGGATTTGTTTAATGGGTATTGATAAGGATTAATTTCATAGGATAGCAAATAGGATTGCGGATTTAATTTAGCTTTGGTAAATCTATTAGGGATCAACAATAGGATTGGGAATAGGATTAGGGTTTTAAAATAGGATTTAAATAAAAGATCAAATCGAATAGATAAAGTAATAAATAAAAGTAGGATTATATATCAAAATATATATTGTTCTACAAGATAGAAATTATTTGAAATACTACAAATACAAATAACAATAGAAATAAATTTTTAAATCAACAATCAAAAGTAAAAGATAAAATAACACGAATAACAAAAATAACAATAATCATAATGAGCATTAACAAAAATAATATTAATAATACAAAAACCAATACTTAATAATAATAAACATAATAATCCAAATCATAATAAAAATATTTGTATTATAAAAAAAATATCATTGGGAACTAGTTATAAATAAACTATTGATTAAAAATCGGTTTTGACAGAAGATCTAATAATACATTTTAACAAAGAATTTGAAAGCAGAAAAATTAATGTACAAAAATTTTAAATATAGAAAAATACTCACAAAATACGGGTTTGGGGAAACAAGGGTTACACTAGTCAAACCCAGAAAATTTTCAAGTCCAAATTTTAATTTCAACATCAGTTTTAAAATAATAAATCATGCATCGATCATAAAAATCAGAATCTGAAAATTTCGACATAGTGACAGTAAAACTGGGTTAACTCAGACATCAAAAATAAAAATTAAGATCCGTCAAAAGTTCTGAAAAATAGACACCGAGGCCTACGAATCATGTTCACAAATTAATTTATTTTACTAACATTAACAGGGTCAAAATTTCTGTACCAAACCACGGGAGAAGCAAAAAGAAACTTCTTTCATGCATTTTATCAAACAACTCATCTACGATAGATCCAAATTAGAGCATGATGCAAGACATGATATATTGAACATTCAAATCAACATGGCATGTGTATTAACAACTCCACAATGAGATAACACATTTAGCACATCATTCATGTAACAAAAATTCACAACATACGATAGAGCACGAACAAGTATATACACACCAAGATATCTATCTAGAACAAATTTATTTTCGTGTAGTGTGTTTGTGTGACAACTTATTGTGAATAATTGTTAAGTCCCGCTTCCTAAAAATATGGAATACGAGTACATGACATTGGCCCAGCGAATGACTAACGTCACTCATAAGTTATTTATCAGATTAACTCAACAATATAATCAATAAAGAACAATTGTGCAGACAATAATAATAATCTCATGAACAATAATACTTGGAATGAAGTAATATGAAATATCCAAATACAATAAACCAACGTCTAGAAATAAATAATAAAATCCAGGTCATAAGCCCAATACAATAATAAATCCGAACTCAATAATAACAAGTCTCATTACATTAAGTTCAATACAACGATAAGCAATTAGAAAGCATAAAAACTTCAGAAAGTTTGTTCTCCAATTCTAGCAGGTAATTCTTCATGGTCACCTGTGAACACTTCATCTAAAAATAGAAGAAAAATTGTCCTTAGACCAAGTCATGGACAACAAGTAGAGAAAACAAAGAATAATTAAATAACGGTGTAACAATGAATTCAATGGATCAATAGGAATCAATAACATGGGACAATAATCAATAATCAATGTCATGATAATCGATGCAATGAGTATAAACAATGATTCAATATTCGGTAACAATAATCAAAAATCAATATCAATAACACTTAGCCGATATTTGATATCAATAGAAATAATGATGAACAATATGCAATGTCGATGATGTGTCAATCCTTATGTCTATTAATCATTTTAATCCTAACTAATGCATGTACTACTGTGTCCCATATGTTCCAAACCACAGGTTCGATGCATACATACAATTTCTTTAGACTTAAGTGGTGTACTCTATAAATCATGTACTTAGAAACGGTAAACACTATTCACCTTTCGGTGCACGATACGGACATCGGCAATGATACAGTACACGATAGATTTGGTTACCATTGTAAACCACAATCACACGATAAAACATTAGCCGGAACATTATTTAGGGAAACACGAGCCCCTCCTCCAAGTTCAATCTCTACTTTGTTCACTACTTAAATCACCCTTTAAACCCCGGCTTGTTAATTATTTTATTGATGCAATTAAGGGACATTCGATGAACGATTGTAACAATAGAGAAACAATCAGATGATAATTTGAATAAGAAAATGAGAAGGATGAAAATAGGACACTAGGATCATGCAACGCAATATACACACTCTAAATCATGCAAGACTACAATATAGGAACAATTAATTCATGAAAACTAAAAAGTGAAATTCTGGACAGCAAGCGTAATCTGTACTAAAACGTAATTTCCTGTTGTTTCGGAACTCAAAAACTGAAACCATCTCAAATTATGAAAACTAGACTTCCACACGGTTCCAACGCATATTTAAAGATCAAAATCCGACAACAGTAGCTAGGTCAAACACATTGTTCTTTACAGATTTCATGCTCAGGAAGAAATGTGACATCATGTTATTTTATTTTTAAAATTAGCAAAAACTAGATAATAAATTCATTAAAAATATTTATTAGACTCCTAAACATGATAACTAACAATCTGAAAATTTTAACCACAACAAGTGGCCTAGTGGTAAGAGCGATGGGACTTGGAGTGTGCTCCTCCAAGATCCTGGGTTCGAACCCTACGGTTCCCATAGATGGGGATTAAATACCTCTGAGTGGCCAGTGACCGCTATGCTAGATGGGCTGGCGCAACAACCCAACCAAAGGTTGGGAGCCTTGTCATGAGGACTGGGATTAGTCTGACCCGTAGAGGAGGATGGAGACCCAGTATAATAAAAAAAAACAATCTGAAAATTTTCAGAGCAATATTTTAACAGATGATCAGCCTTTTAACAGTTTAAACATCAAATATACAACAATCTGAAAATCTGGAATTAAAAACACAGATGTAGTAAAGCGGGCATAACATTTGCTAAACAACTCAGAATTCAGAAATTCAAGATATTCTGGAAACTAGAAAGATAAGGCTACAACTCTTATTCAGAAAATAATTTATTTTTAGATCATTTACTGAGTCGAAAATAGCAGACAACATATAGCCAGCAAGCAACATACAGGTTTTTGGATATTTTTCATGAAATCAATTAATAAAACGTGATGGGTATCAATTCTATAATCAATAAATTATGTAATCAACATGAAAGGTCTAATAGCATGATAAATACAATTAAAAACACACACATACACAATTCTAACAACATCCGACATCAATCGATCAATCAAACATACAACCTAGCAATTATCTCTATAATAATTAATTGTGTTATAGTTATATGTGTAACCCTATCATGAATACTACATGGATGCATGAAAGATTCAATCTTTAGAGTCAAAAGTGGCACGATGTCAAGAATATTGGGGTTAGCTCGTGTAAACCTTCAATAGACCCAACGAAAGATAATCAATACAATGAAATGATATTGAATAGGATCTACTTGCAAGAATTTCAATAAAACTTGAATTTGATATGATGTACAATTCAAGTGGAAAGTGACTTGCTTTTTGGACGATGAAATTGAATACCAAGAATAGCGGGATAAGGATCCTGAAGCAACGACCCCACGAACACACGAATCCAAAAAAAAGCACGTGTATAATACGTGCAAAAGAGAACCCAAGTCAAAACAATAACAGTAAATAGTAGCAACAGTAGAAGAGAGAGAGCAACAATGGCAGCAATGGGGATTCGGATCTGACGTTGACGGAGGACGGTGGTGCGGCATTGACGACGAGGACGTCGACGGCGTCGATGGCGGTGTCGGGGGAAGAGGGCGACTGGGTGGAGGGGTTTCGGTGGGCACTGGTTTGGGCATCGACGAGATGGGGGTCGACGGGAGGTCGGCGGCGCTAGGAGGGCAATTAGGCCGCCAGAGGTTGGCCGGAGTTTGGCCGTGGAAGAAACACAGGAAGTGGGGGGGGTTCTGATCGGGGAAAGAGAAAGAGGAAAGAGATTAAGCAGCTTTTAGGGTTTGCAATAGGATTGTATTTATAGGTTGTAATTAGGATGTTAGGTTAGTGGTTTAGGATCCAATAATAGTGGTTTTGGGTCAAGAAAAATTGAAATTGGGTTTTAGGGTTCGATAAGAGATGGATCTAAAACAATAGGGTTCAAATAAAAATACCCACAATTAAATAAAAGAAAATAGGATCAACAAGAACAGCTCAATCAAGAACAACGAAGAATTTCATGCACAAATTTAATTAAAATAATCAAGAAAGAAAAATAGGGTATTTTATTCAATTGCAATTAAAATATTACAAAAAGAGGAAAAATGAAAATAGCGGAACAGTAGTTACAATCCTACCCGCCTTACAATAAAATTTCGTCCTCGAAATTTTAACAAGTGGTAGTAGGGTAACACCAAACAAAAGAAAAGAACAAGAACTACTCAAAAAAAAAAGATGGGAAAACTTCTTCCGGATCTCATCCGCAAGCTCCCAAGTTGACTCACCAGGCGAGTGAGGATTCCAAGAAACACGAACTAACTTGATAACCTTATTCTTCAAAATCTTGTCCTGCTGGTCCACAATCGAAACTGGATGAATCTGATAAGGCAAACCTGGTCGAACCGACAACTCCGAATAGTCAATGACATGACTATCATCCCCGACATACTTCCTGAGCTGAGAAACATGGAAGATGTCATGCACTCCAGAAAGAGCTGGCGGCAAGGCGAGTCTATAGGCCACCTTGCCTACTCGCTCCACCGCATCGAACAGACCAATGAATCTAGGGTTTAACTTGCCCCCACCACCAAACCGAATAACACCTTTCCATGGAGATACCTTGAGGAAAACATGATCACCCACTTCGAACTCTAACGGTCTCCTGTGCACATCTGCCCATTTCCTCTGCCTGTCCTGTACGGCCTGCAAATGCTTCCTGATCTGGGCCACTACATCAACATTCCTCGTGATCAATTCTGGCCCCAAAAGCTTCCTCTCACCAATATCATCTCAGCACAGTAGTGATCTATACTTCCGACCATACAAGACTTCATACGGAGCTGCCTGAAGACTAGCTTGGTAGCTATTATTGTATGAAAACTCCACCAAGTGTAGATGATCTTCCCAAGATCCTCCAAACTGAAGCACACAGGACCTCAACATATCCTCTAAGGTCTGAATAGTCCTCTCTAATTGACCATCTATCTGTAGATGGAATGCAGTACTGAATTTTAGCTTACTCCCAAGACTATTCTGAAGACTCTCCCAAAATTGAGATTTGAATCTAGTATCTCTGTCTGATATAATACTAACAGGAACACCATGTAATCTCACAATCTCCTGCATATACCTCCCTGCAAGGCTCTCTGTAGACTGAACAACTCTGAAAAGAATGAAATGAGCACTCTTCGTCATGCGATCCACAATCACCCAAATGACATTGTGGCCCTTGGGACTTCTAGGCAAATAGTCACAAAATCCATAGTGATATTCTCCCACTTCCACTCTGGAATAGGAATAGGTCGAAGAAGTCCAGCAATCCTCTGATATTTTGCTTTCACTTGCTGACAGATCAGACAACGAGAAACAAATCTTGCAACAGCTCTCTTCATACCATGCCACCAGATATGCAACTTCAAATCCCGATACATCTTTGTACCACCGGGATGAATAGAGTATGACAAGTAATGAGCTTCTTCGAGTAACTTCTGCATGACTTCCCCCTTCGGAATACATAGACGAGTCCCAAAGCGGAGAGATCCATCCTCATGAATTACCATATCAGTTCTTAACTAGCTTCAACCTCAGCTCAAAAACTACTGCAACTGCACATCACCAGACTGTGCCTTCTTGATTTGATCCACCAAAGATGATTGCAACTGAAGCACCATACAGCTCTATTCAGAACCAGGCAATTCCACATCCAATTCCAATCTCCTCATAGCTTCCAAAAGTTCCATCTGCTCAGTAAGAACCATAGCAATAGGTCTTCTGCTCAAAGCATCAGGTACCGATTAATCTTGCCAGGGTGATACTGCAAACTGATATCATAATCTGCCATCAATTCCAACTATCGCCTTTACCTCATATTCATCACCTTCTTAGTGAACACATACTTGAGACTTTTGTGGTCAGTGAAGATCTCCACTCGGTCTCCAAGTAAATAATGCCTCCAAAGCTTCAAGGTAAAGAACGCAGCATCAAGCTCCAAATCATGTGTAGGATAATTCTTCTCATGCGACATCAATTTTCTAGATGCATATGCAACAACCTTGCCTCGTTGCATTAAAACAACACCCAAACCTCTACCTGAAGCATCACGGTGAATTACGAAACCTCTTGATCCATTCGGTATAGTCAACATAGGTGCTGAAGTCAATGGCTTCTTCAGTTCAACGAAGGCTTCTTCACAGAACTCATCCCACACGAACTTCAGATCCTTTCCAGTCAACTTGGTCAATGGCCCTGCAATCTTCGAGAAATGCCGAACAAACTTCCTGTAGTACCCAGCTAGACTAAGAAAACTTTGATCTTCAGACACTGACTTCGGTGTCGGCCAATCCTTAACTGTAGAAATCTTGGACGGATCGACAGAAACTCCATCACCAGAAATAATGTGACCCAAGAACACCACACGATCCAACCAAAATTCACACTTGCTAAGCTTCCCATACAGCTGATTTTCCCTCGAAGTTTGCAAAAATAACTTTCAAGTGCTCAGCATGCTCCTCACGGTTCCGAGAGTAGACAAGAATATCATCAATGAACACCACCACAAACTTGTCCATAGAGGGAGAGAAAACCCGGTTCATCAAGCTCATGAACACAGTTGGAGCATTAGTAACTCCGAAAGGCATTACCAAGAATTCATAGTGCCCATATCTCATACGAAAAACAGTCTTTTGTACATCATCAGCTTTCACCTTAACCTGATGGTAACCAGAATGAAGATCCAGCTTTGAAAATACATAAGCGCCTCCCAATTCATCAAATAGGTCATCAATTCTTGGCAACGGATATCTGTTCTTCACTGTGACATTATTGAGCTCACGGTAGTCAATGCACAACCTGTGACTACCATCCTTCTTATTGAAAAATAGTACAGGAGCTCCCCAAGGTGAAATACTTGGCCTGATAAAACCTATCCACAAACTCCTGAATCTGCTCCTTCAACTCAACCAACTCAATAGGAGCCATTCTGTACGGACTCTTAGAGATTGGAGATGTACCCGACTGAACATCAATACTGAATACCACTTCATGATCTGGCGGTAATCCCGGCAATTCCTAAGGAAAAACATGCAAATCCTACACAACCAATGGTGCAACAACATCATCAGCACACACTTCCTCCATAAGTCCAACTTCCTGACTTGCCAACTTATCCAACAAGCAAGCGGCGTTTCACCGACACAGAATTCAAATTCCTAACGTTCTGGCATTCAAAATACCACCTTCTTCTTGCAGCAGTAAATTACAACATGAGTAGCACCAAGCAATCCATCCCCAAAATAACATTAAATCCAGAATTATTGATGACAATCAGATTGGCAACAAAATCAACACCAACAATAACTAAGGGACTCTGCTCATAAATCTGAGAACACACGACAACACCTCCACCTGTAGTAATGTTCCAAACTATTGGCATAACGCTGCTAGCCAAGTGATGCAGATCAACGAAGCAGAAAGAAACAAATGAATGAGTTGCACCAGAGTCAAAGAGAACATGAGCAGGAAAGGAGTGAACAAGGATACCGCCTAGAAAGAAGTCAAAGTGAGAACATAAAAGGCAGAAGCAAACAATACAAGGATGGAAAAGCAACATGAGAATCCTGGGACCTATGGGTTATGGGCCTACCACGCTTTCGCTGCACTACTCTAATGGTGAAGCTCCAAGCTGTAGACATATCGTTGTAGATCAAGCGATACCGATCGACGGACCAAGCAGGAAGAAGAAGAACGGATGACATCAGAATAAAATGAATATAGGTGTGAAAAGGATGAAATCATACCCAATAAGAAATCAATGAATGGAATGGATCAAAGACGAATCAAATAAGACTAGTTTCTAGATCATAAGTTGGATATCAATTGTTCATGTGATCTCTGTATTGCACATACTGTTGAGTCCACCCGATAAAACCCAAATCCGATTAATATATCAATCAAATTCAAATTCCTTTTGTTAGTTACGTTTGTCTGATATATTATCCAAATCCAGGCTCTGATAACATTATAAACCTTGTCACGCTTCGCTTCCCAAAAATACAGAATATGAGTACATGACATTGGCCCAACGAATGACTTACGTTACCCATAAGCTGTTTATCCGATCAACTCAACAATATAATCAATTCAGAACAATTGCGCAGGTAATAATAATAATCTCATGAAAAATAATACTTGGAATGAAGTAATATAAAATATCCAAATACAATAAACCAACGTCTGGAAACAAATAATAAAATCAGGGTCATAAGCCCAATACAATAATAAATTCCAACACAATAATAACAAGTCGCAATACATTAAATTCAATAAAACAATAAGCAATTAGAAAGCATAAAATCTTCAGAAAGTTTGTTCTCCAATTCCAGCAGGTAATTCTCCATGATCATCTGTGAACACTCCATCTAAAAAGGGGGAAAATTTTTTCCTTAGAGCAAGTCATGGACAGAAAGTAGAGAAAACAAAGAACAATGGAATAACGGTGTAACAATGAAATCAATGGATCAATAGGAATTAATAACATGGGACAATAATCAATAATCAATGTCATGATAATCGATGCAATGACTATAAACAATCATTCAATATTCGGTAACAATAATCAATGATCAATATCAATAACACTTAGCCAATATTCGATATCAATAGAAACAATGATGAACAATATGGAATGTCGGTGATGTATCAATCCTTATATCTATTAATCATTTTAATCCTAACTAATGCACGTACTACTGTGTCCCATATGTTCCATACCACAGGTTTGATGCATACATACAATTTCGTTTAAACATAAGTGGTGTACTCTGTAGATCATGTACTTGGTAACGGTAAACACTGTTCACCTTTCGGTGCACGATACGGTCTTTGGCAACAATACGGTACACGATAGATTGGGTTACCGTCGTAAGCCACAATCACACGATAAAACACTAACCGGAACATTATACAGGGAAACACGGGCCCCTCCTCCAAGTACAGTCTCTACTTTGTTCACTACTTAAATCACCCATTAAACCCCGGCTTGTTAATTATTTTATAGATGCAACAATGCAATATGCAATTAAGGGACATTTCGATGAATGATTATAACAATACTGTAACCCCTGTTTTCCCAAATACGTATTTTCGGTGTATTTTCTGTATTTAAAATTTTTTGTAAATTATTTTTTTCGGTTTTCAAATTCTTTTGTCAAATTGTATTATTAGATCTCCTATTAAAATTTGTTTTCGATCAATAATTTTATTGTAAATATTTTTTATGATTTTTATATTGTAATGCAATTCTTATTTTTTTGTTATCATTACTCTTATTATTATTATTATTATTACTGTTATTATTATAACCATTATTATTTATTTTTTTATTATTGTTATTAGTATTATGGTTATTATTGATATTTTTGACTGGGTATTAAAAATCCACTTTTATTTATTAATTGTATGTGTAGTATTTCAAATGAATTCTATACTGTGATACAAATTACATTTTATTATAAACAATATTTATTTATTATTTTATTGTAATATAAACCCTATTTAAAGCCATATTTTTCTTATTGGATATTTTCCTTAAAACCCAATTAACTTAAACCCTATAACCCCAACACACTAACTACCCTGAACCCAAACCCATTAAAACCCACCCGTTACCCACAACCCTATCTGTTTGCCCTGTATAAACCCCACAGCCGCCCTATAACCCTAATATCCCTATTCCCCCCATTCTCTAATATATATACCTATCTTATCTCTCCACCTATACATCTTCCTATTCAGTCGTCTTCAAACCCATCCCTGTCCCTCGTCTCCCAGTGCTCCCGATCCTCTCCCACCTCTTCTCCATCTCTCCTCCGCCCTTTCCTCCTCTCGACACCCTGCGATGTAGCCAGTCGCGACCCCCCTCCGTCTCCGCCGCAGTCAGCAGCGACTGCAGCCGCCCTATCTCTCCCACAGAACCCTGTGCCGCGAACTCTCCCCCTACCTCTCCTGCCCTCTTCAACCTGTTCCCCATCCTCCTGCGCTGCCTCTCTGACGCAGCCAGTGACTGGTGCTCCTCCCAGTGACACCTTACTATCGTGCACCTCCTCCGCAACTGCAGCAACAGCTCGGTATTGTACTGTTTTTGCCACCGTGTTGCGCCTCCATCTCGACGTCTGAACCCTCTGCCCTCGCAACCCCCCTGTGATCACTCCTATCACCTCGACTGTGTCCCCCTCTCAGCGATGCAGCCCAACTCCACCTGTGTGCTCCTCCAGTGCCAGCCAGAGCCAGCCCCCTCCGGCCTGTCCTTCCGATGCCTGTGCTACCCTTGTGCACCATCCGCCATCCACCGCCTTGCCACCCTGTGCTGATCACAGTGCACTTCCCTTTGCCTTGTTGTTGTTGTTAGGTTTTGATCATGTGGATCCAGAGCCGTCCGATCTCTTCTTGATCGTCACGATCATGATGATCATCAATTTTCTTTAATCGCAGTCGTTCGATCCATCGATCTTGATCTTCACCATTACCTTCATCATCAGGAAGATCTAGCCATCCGATCTGATCCGATCATCTTGATCTTGATTTTGATCTTCCATCTTAGCCATCCGATTGTGTTCATGATCTCGATCGTCTTCATCTTGTTTGTGATCGTGTGTTCGTGATTGGTTCATGATTCGATTCGTTCGTTGAGTTCGTGCCTGGGATCCGTTCCAGTTGTTCTTGCTCTTTGCTCCGTTCCCATCGTCGTCTTCCAGACAAATAACTTGTATTAAATTTCTTTGCAAATACAAGTACTAAATACCGCTTGTAGTGTAGTTGGGTTCTATAGATAATTTGTGTGTGAATCCCCTTGTTGATATTGTCTCTATAGTGATGATTTGACCATAGTTGCCTCACGACATACATGACATGATATAACCTAGGATTGACGACATCTTGTTGCATATATGCATGTTGTTCATGTGATATCTTGTGCTTGTTCGTGTTATTCATGGTAGGCATATTGTGGACTTGTGAAATACCCTATATCATGTTGCTTGGACATCTAGTATACTATATTTCATATTTGGTTATGATTTGGATGAATTCTATGTGAACTAGAGGATTTTGTGCATAAATGATATTTTCAGTTTTGCCGGTTTTCCCGTTTTGATCAGTATGTTAGACCCTATTAAGGTCAGTATTTGAAAATATTTTGTGAACATGATTTATAGAGAACTCTGTCTATTTTCCAACCCTTTTGAAGGATCTCAATTTCGTTTTACGAGTTGTGAGTTATGCCTATTTTACTACAGTAGTGTAGAAAGATTTCCAGATTGTGTTTTCTATGAATTTTAAAGAGTAATATATTTTCATTCTGGTGTTAAAATTATTATTTTGATCTGAAATTTTGCTCAGTATTTCTCGACTTGATTTGGGTTTTACCTAAAATTTTGGTGGATTTATTTGAGGAGTTTTTTAAACCTTTTCATGCTTACAAATAAAGATTTTACATGCAGAATTTTACTACTGTTAAGTAACGAACCTGATTTTCGACCTAATTCTACTTACTGTTTCTAAAATATTTCTGAATATGAAAATTAGCTTGCTGTATCTATTTTATCATTCTTTTGGTGGATTTGGATTTCAATTTATGGTTTGTAAGATATTGCTATTTTTCTACTGCAGTGTTTGCGATTTCAGATTTACAAAACTGTCGTGTCTTGTTGTTTTCTAATTTTACTTGACTACTCTATTTTTGTTGGAAAATTATGAAACTAGTTTTCCTGTTACTACATATAGGGAAATACCCCAGATTTTTTCTGGATTTAATTAATGAGTTTTCATGTTGTTTTCCTGACTTTGAATACGATCTTCTGATTTCTGGCTGAACGTATCTTCTGGTTTCAATTCAGTTTTGAGCTATATTTTTGTGAAATAGTATATGACTTTTATATGTTCGCTGGATTTTGTCGGGGGTCTATTTTACAGACTCTTTGACGGATCTAAGTTTGCATTTTTGTAGCAACGGAAATTCCAAATTTAGTGCAGTACTGTCTTGCTGTCCTGAACTAGAGTTTTCGTTGTTATATCCTGATATGAGTTATCTTTTGCCTGTACATGTTTATTCTTCATCACGTACCTGTTACTTGTTTATGACATGATATTCTTGCTCCATTTTGTGACACATACATGCCTGTTTAACAATAATAATAAATAATCAAGTCGGGTTAAGGAAAAGACCGTAGTAGTGGACAATATAGGTATGTGTACTCAGAAGGGAGCCCGTGATCCCATTATCTGTTGCTATATTTCATGCTTGTATGATTCATGCATGTTATTATTATATTATGCCATGAACTCACGACTACATGATTCATGCCTGTTATTATTATATGTTGTCATGTTTCATGATTACATGATTCATGCCTGTTATTACATGTTGCCATATTTCATGACTACATGATTCATGCCTATTTTTGTTGCCACAATTTCACTACGTGATTCGTGCCTGTTTACCTGTTACTTGTTACTTGACTTGACGCCTGAGTACACGGCCCTATAGAAACCCACTATTAGGTCTAAACGTAACTTGATTGTATGTAGCAACCATGTGATAAAAACTAGGGCGCATGAAATGCTACCTAGATAGTAATAAATACAAGACTTAAATATGATCACTTGACACTTGATACTTGATTACTTGTACATGATACATGATACCGGATACTTGTTCACTTGATACTTGATACTTGCTACTTGTACATGATACGTGATACTTGATACTTGTTACTTGTTTACATGATACTTGTTTACATGATACTTGTTTACTTGACACTTGACACATGCTACTTACACTTGTTTACCTTACCATGCTAGTTATTATATTTCATTATCATGCCTATTGTAATCCCTGTTTCCCTAAATCTGTATTTTCTGTGTATTTTTTGTATTTAAAATTTTTGTAATTTAGTTTTCTGCTTTCGAACTATTTTTGTTAAAATGTATTATTGGATCTTCTATTAAAATCTACTTTTGATCAATAATTTTAGCTGTAACTATTTTTCTATGATTTTTTATCGTAATACAATTCTTATTTTGTTATTATTACTCTTATTATTATTATTACTGTTATTATTGTATTTATTATTATTAATTTTGGGTTGTTATTGAAAATCCATTTCTATGTGCTAATTGTATTTGTATCTATTTTAAATAAATTTTATTTTTGTAATGCAAATTACATTTTTATTATAAACAATCTTTTTATTTGTTATTTTATTTCTTAATGAAATTTTTAAACCCTAATGGATTTTTAACGCAACTACCCTACATTCTATTTAATTATTTTTTAAAACCCAATAACCTGTTTTAATACCCTATACCCACTGTTTTAATTCCCCAACCCATACCCACCTGCATACACTTAACCCTATTGCTCCTACCCTACAGCCCGTTATAATCCCCTAACCCATTAACAATACCCATTTATTAAATTTACCTAAACTCGATAAGCCTATTACCCTTACCCTATTTTCACCCCAGCTAGACCCGTTACCCACTCTTTAACCTAAACCCAACCTGTATATATACTACACCCATCTGTTCCCCTTTGAAAACCCCCGCCGCTTCCACTTCTTCCCCTACCTCTGAAAAAAACCCAACTCCCGCTCTGCCTCGCCCCAACCTCCTTTATCAGGTCGCGCGACTGCGCTGCCCTCACCTCTACAGCCTCCTTCGTTTTCCACCTCATCCTTCACCTCCTCTTGCTCTCACCCTCTGCCAGCCAGGTCGCAACTGCAATGCCTCATCCTGCGTCGCATCGCCTGTCAGCCTCGACGCACCGCAGACAGCACCGACTCCTCCCCCTGTGGCGATGCCAGAGTGCCGCCTTGCACCCCTCGGCCTATCCTTCCGACATCGATGTAGTGCCGCTATTTTCCCATGATAGTCAGCCACCTCCGTCGGCGCTCTCGTCCTCTTGCCCTTCTCCGACAACCTGCAGTGATCTCCCTGCTGCGCTACCCTCTGGCACCGCCCCCTATCATGCCACGATAGCAGTCGCCCGCCACCTAGTCGTAGTGCGTCCTCCCCCATGCTCTATTTTGTTATGGGATAGATCACCTTTGATCAGGGGCCATCCAATCGATTTGATCAACAAGATCTTGATCATCCGATCATCATCATCTAGTGGATCTTGGCCGTCCGATCTTGATCTTGATCTTCTCTTGGATCTAGCTGTTGGATCCCTTGATCTTCATCAGTCTTGATCTCAGACATCCGTTATCTGATCTTGATCATCGAGATCCGTGCTTGTGTTCGTGATTGGTTCGTGTGCTCGTTCGATCCGTTCGTTGTGTTCGTGCCCCGGGAATTCATTCCTGTTATTCTTGGTATTCTTCATTTTCGTCTTCGATTAAGGGTTTACTTGTACTCCAATTTCTTTGTTTGATACAAGTCAAAAATACCGCTTACAGTGTAGTTAGGTTCTAGGGACAATTTGTGTGTGAATCCCTTTGTTGATACTGTCACGACACATATAACATGAATTAACCTAGGTTTTGCCCGTTCTTGATATGATGTATATGTAAAATAATTATGAGAACTTGTGTGCTTGTGAGATCTATATGAGATACTTGTTGTGGACATTTAGTATACCCTATTTCATGTTGTTTGGACACTTGGTAGACGCAATTTCATTGTTTGGGTGTGTTTGGATCAAGTTTTGCTGATTTTGGTTTTTAAGGAAATTCTGGATTTTGCTGATAATCTGTCTTGAACAGTAATTTAGACCATGTTAAAGTCAGAATCTTAATTTCAGTATAAAACGTGAGTTTTAGAGAAATTCGTATTCTTTCCAACCCCTCCTACCTTTCTCAATTTCGTTTTCGTATGTATGAGATATGACTGTTTTACTACAAAGGTGTAGATCTTTTCCAGATTTTGTTTCTTGATGATTTTGATGACTAAATTATTTTGATACTTGTGCTACACATATTATTTTGATCTGAAACTTTGGCCAGTATTTCTATATCTATCTAGGGATTACCTAGAATTTTGGTGGATTTTATTGATTTGTTTTATACGCCGTTCATGCTTGTTTATGAAAGCTATACTTGCTGTATTTTGCTCACTGTTCTATAAAGAATCATATTTTCACCCCATTTCCTTCTACTGTATGGAAAATATTTGTGAAATATGAAAGATATGTTAATTTGTCTATTTTCATCTCCCTTTGGCGGATTTAAATTTTGTTTCACTTCTTGCGAGATATTACTGTTTTCGTACAGCAGTGTTGGGAACTCCAGATTTGCCAAACTGTCGTTTCTTGATATTTTGCAATTTTGTTGATTGAACCAATTTTACTAGAATATTATGAAACTTTATATTTTGATACTAGACATGTAGGGTTTTACCCCAGATTTTTCCTGAATTTATTTGAGGAGTTTCAATGCTATTTTTCTGACTGAGAATTCGTTTTACTGATTTCTGACTGAACGTATTTTCTGGATTCAAATCAGTTTTGAGTTATGATTTTGTGAAATACTATATGTCTTATTTATAATTGTTGGATTCGTATGGAAGTCTATTTTCCAGATTCTTTGACGGATTCAGATTTGGATTTCTTTAGTAATGGAAATCATTATTTTAGTACTGTACTGTCATGCTGTCCTGAATATGAATATATACTGTTTTGCTCGTTTATGTGACCGTATATCATCTATGATTATTTATTTGTTTTCCTGAACCTAATGCTGATTATATCATGTTAGTTCGATACTATTTCGTGTACTATCATGTCTGTTGATAACCATAATAAAAGTAATCAAGCCCGAATTAATGGAAAAGATCTAGTAGTGGGAAAGCATAGAAATGTGTACTTAGAAAGAGGTCCGTGTTTTCCATATGATTATCTGGATCTGTTATCTGACCCTGTCTACATTACTTCCTATAGAAGGTGTAGAGAAGAAGAGAACCACTAGGTTCTATCTGTCTGATTTGTTATCTGGTATCTGTCTGAACCCCGAGTATACGGCCCTATATGATCCCTTACGAAATCTAAAGTGAATTTTTTTGTTGTAGCAACCATATGTTATGTTTGTGGGGCGCATGAAGTGCTACCTAGATAGTAATCACACAAGACTTATAAGAACATGATATAAGTATCTGTATCTGTATCTGAATCTGAATCTGAATCTGTTATATGTACCTGGCTATCTATTATCTGATTATATAATTTTCTGTTATCTGTCTGACTATCATCTGATACTACCATTTGTATATCTGTTTGTATGCCATCTGACACTTGACACATGTTATCTGTATCTGTTAGTATACCACGCTATCTGATTTATTTTCCCGATTCATGTTAGTTATCACATTTCTGTTGACAAATTTATACCATGCTATGTTGTTCTATTGTTTTATATTTGTTATTAGTTAGTTTTCCCCATGTACTTGTATCCTATATTATAAGTGGTCCGTAACCTGCAATTGACGGGTACTTGTTTTCTCTTTCCTTCTCCTACAATTTGTCAAATTGCAGATTTTTGTGGTCAGCTGTCCGATGGAGTATGTGATCTAAAGTTCTAGTTGGCTGGAGCTTTTGCTATCTTCATTTATTTCCTGTTGCTCATTTTGAACATTGTATCTTGTACTCGGATCTATTTTGTATTTGGGCAGTATGACCCATGATTTTGACTTGTTCAGATTTGATTTATTTGAAATTAATATATTTTGTTTCAAGTAAATTCTGTTGGTTTATTAATTCAATTTTGCATGTATGTGTTTGATTCTCTTGCTTCCGACTCTGATTATTTTGTGAGATGTTGTAAAGATTCCTGAACAGCTTATGGATGATGAAATCATTCGTTGGGCCAATATTACGTGCTCGTATTCCGTATTTTTGGGAAGCGAGGCATGCCACATATTCCATGCTATTTTTATCTTTTCCCATGTACTTGTATCCTGCACTACAAATGACCCGTAACTTGTATTGACGGAAGTTTGTTTTCTTTTTTCTCTTCCTGCAATTTATTAAATTGCAGATTTTGGAGATCAGCTGCCAGATGGAATATGCGAGATGAGATACTAGCTGCTAAAATTTTGCCATTATTATTTTATGTTTCTTATTTTGAATAATTGTACTTGACACTTGGATTTATTTGTATTTGAGCAATGTGACCCAGGATATTGACCCAGGTATTGATTTAGTTGTATTTTAAGCAATTGTACAAGTTTGGCTGAGGAAGAAACACAGGAAGTGGGGGGGTTCTGATCGGGGAGAGAGAAATAGGGAAGAGAGAGAAAGAGGGGAGAGATTAAGCAGCTCTTAGAGTTTCAATTGTGCAATTTTTAGGGTTTGTAATAGGATTGTATTTATAGGTTGTAATTAGGATGTTGGGTTAGTAGTTTAGGATCCAATAATAGTGGTTTTGGGTCAAGAACAACTGAAATTGGGTTTTAGAGTTGATCTAAAATAATAGGGTTCAAATAAAAATACCCACAATTAAATATAAGAAAATAGGATCAACAAGAATAGCTCAATCAAGAAGAACAAAGAATTTCATGAACAAATTTAATTAAAATAATCAAGAAAGAAAAATAGGGTATTTTATTCAATTGCTGTAACTACTGTTTCCCCGTATTTGTATTTTATACTGTATTTTGCCATATTGTATTCTTTCATCTATCTGAGATCCGTATTTTATTTCTATTCGAATAAAATCGTTATTTTGTCTCGACTCAATTTTGGATCTTTTTATCAAATTCGATTGTGTGCCATCTTGCACCGTTCTATATGAGTAATAGCCCGATTCTTCTCTTTTATCTTTCTAATCCCCATTATTGTGCTTTTTGACCATTTCATCTGTTGGGCTCTTTTTGAAACGGGTCCTCTAAACTCTCAAACCCGCAAACCCGCTAACCTAGTATTTAAACCCTACCCTAACCCTAATTAACATCTCTACTGTTTTAACCTAATCCCTACCGCCGCTAATCACCTCTCTAATCATCTTCGTCTCCACTTTTTCTCGCCAACCCATCTCCGTCACCTCCGACCACCACCTCCTCCGTCGCCTCGTCATCCCCACAGCAACTCCACCCCACAACACCACCGCCTGCATTCTCCACCATCACCGAACCCAATCGCCTCCGAACCCATCATCTCCCTCGACCTTCGAATCCTTCCGAACGCTTCGCCACCTCGACCCCTCATCGCCTCGTCGACCCCCCTCAGCACCACCGCCTCCACAAACTCCATCGTCGTCGCTCCATCGACGCCGCACGCCGCCGAGTCATCGAATCCGACTTCTCCCCTGTTCGAAACCACGAACAGAGCATCCATCGCCGCGCGCCGTCGCTTCTCGACGTCGCACCATTGCCTGTGCCGTCACCGCACTCCGTCACGCCGCCGTCGCCGCCCCATCTCTCTCCCTCTCTCCCTGTTTCGAACAGCATCGATCGAACGAAGAAGAACGAAGAGGAAAACGAAGGAGGAGGAGTTGGGCGGGAATCGATCGCAGCCGTTGGATCGCGTCAAGATCTGTGCTCCGTGATGGCTGTTCTGTGTTCGTCCACACCAGATCCAGACTCGCTGTTCCCTGTTCTGGCCTGGGATCCGCTGTGTGGGAATCAATCTGATTGGCTGATTCAGTGTTCCCTGTTCGTGCCGCACCAGATCCCTGTTGCTGTCCGCTGTTTTGGCCGATCGTGTGCAAGGAAAGCTCGATCTTCGATCAATTTTTGGGCGCGCTTTTCGAGGGCATCTCCGGGGATTTTTCTTCTCTATTTGCTTCTACAAGCGGAGATTTTAATCGTCGATTTAAGGCAAGTAACCTTGTACATCTTATTGTCCTAGTACAAGTCTCTTTGAAATACCACATGTAGTTAGTTTGTGACTCTCCTTTGAAATATCATAGTAAAACAATTTGAACCTTCAAACTCACCAATCTAAGAGTCATAAAATTTCCTCGTATTAAATAATAATTCAATTGGACTCTTTTATCTCCTTGAACTTGCGAATCACATGGACATATGAATTAAGGACCCCTAGAAATTGTAGACGCATATAAATTTAGTGTTTTGGCAATTTGTGATTATTATGACTTGGAAAATATTATTATTCGCTGTTTGATTCCCATTACCATGTATTTGTGCCACATAATGATTTTAGACACCAAATTACGTAATTCTATGAAATCTACATTAGTGAATTATTTCCCTATGTTGCTGTCTGGATTTCCTTTTGCGGTTTCGACCCTCTTATCTTTGGAATTTGGGCCCGAGGCCTGAATATGAAACGTAGATCAGGATGTGTAGATGTCGATAGACTCCAGAATGATTGAATTTGGAGTTACTGTCTAGGAGTTATGGCAGTTATACTGCAGCTGCGTCAGTGGACGCAGTTTTGCAAAACTGCTGTATATATTTACTTTGCGAATTATTTTAGCTCTGTAAACAGCGAGCGTTTGACCCCAAATTTTATATTTAGCTGCTGGACACTATATAGGACATCCCCAATTTTTTTCTAGAATTAAATCACAACATATTACACTTGTATGCTTGCTTGATAAGAGTTAATAAATGAAATAAGCCGGGGTTATGGGAAGGACTATAGAATGGACAATATAGATAAGTGTACTCGGAAGGGGGCCCGTGTTTCCCAATACTTGGTTCATGAACTTGTTGTATCTTGTTTGATTCATGGAGTCGGTTACTCGGCTCATGAACTTGTTGATTCTTGAACCCATTGTGCGGTTCTTGAACTTGCTTGTGGATTCGCGAACTTGCTTCGTGAACTTGTTATTTAATTTTCGATTCATGAACCAAGGCTTGCTTGATACTTGATACCTGAGTACGCCGCCCTATAAAATCCATTACTAGGTCTAAACGAAATTGTTTGACTGTAGCAACCATGTAGTAAAAGAATGGATGCATGTCGTGCTACCTAGATAGTAATCACCACTAGACTTGAACTTGACAATTTGAACTAGATAACTTGATAACTTGGACTCGATAACTTGAACTAGACTTGGACTTGAGAAACTTGAGCTAGATAACTTGACACTTGGACTTGATGACTTGACATCTGAGACCTAACATTTAAAATAACATATGACACTAGACTTGAGTTTGACACTTGATATTAATTACCCTTATAGGTGTACCTGACATGTGATTCACCACTAGCAGTTGTTATCCAACCCAGATATTAAGATGTTTCCCTCTTGCTAACTAGTCCTTGAATTTGCCTACTACTTCTTATAACCCTGCTTATTCTTGATTCCAATTCTTGTTTTTCCCTTACTTGTACTTGCTTTCACTATTTGTGGCCCTAGCTTGCACTAAGGGCATTTTCCCTTGTTTCCCCTTTGTTTTCCTGTTTATATTTATTAAGCAGACTTGGGAGACAAACTACCTGCCGGAATTGGTGAGCAGACATTTCAGGTTTCGCTTGGAGCAAGGACCTGTTTAAATAGTTGCTTTCCTCAAGGTATTTATTTCTTCTGTTGTTTAAGACTTGTTTCCGAGTTTACACTTGATCCAGATATGGGAACTATTTGAATATTATTATTTGTTTAAATTGTTTCCTGTTGCTTAATAATTATTCATGCATGCTTGGTTATATATAAATCTGGTTATATTCTTGTTATGATGCTGAGTCGATCCTACAGCTTATGGATGATGTAAAAATCATTCGCTGGGCTTCGTCACGTGCTTGTATTCCATATTTTTGGGAAGCGGAGCGTGACAAGGTTTTTAGTGGTATCAGAGCTCAGGTTTGGCTAATGTGTTAGTCCGACTAATACATTAGACATGCTTGACTCAGTCAGGATTAACTCAACATTTAACAGGTCATGCAACCACATGAATAATTTAATAGTAAACTCGATCTGGATACAAGTCTTATCCCATCCATTTTGATTTCTTCATAACCAATTCTTTGACTCCTTGCTTCCTTCCATCTATTGCACTCGTCCTGATTTGTTGATTTCTTATTGGGTACAATTTATTCTTCCGTACCCATATTCTTTTGTTTCTGGCGCAAGCAATCTCTTATTTTCTGCTTGCCTCGTTAATTCCTTCTTATTCAACTCGTGTGTCGTTCATTGCTTTCCCTGCCTTACAATCATCTTCATATGTTGATTCATATTGAATATCAGGTTGGTTATTCATCCTCTGCTATATTCTCTTCAATTCCGATTTTGCCCTCGTCCTCCTTCCTTCGTATTCAATTCCTTAATTTTCTTTCGTCCCTTCTAGTCATCATTCTCTTTAACTCCTTTGGGTATAGCTTCATTTTTCTCCTACCTATTTTCTCCTTATAATTATTTTTCCCAAATGATTTCTATATTTGATTATTATTTGTTATATTTATTTTCAATCTCTATAAAAATGTTTCTCAACAAAGTTTTTGTTATTTCGAACGATGATGTATTTTAACTTCACTTTTTATTTTTGATCGACTATGTATTTCTACTGGATTATTTTGATAAAACAAATTCTTATTTTGTTGTATAATGCTATTATTGCTACTATTATTATTGTTGCTATTATTTTCATTATCATTAGTAGTATTATTATTATTGTTACTACTATTGATATTCTTATTGTTGTTTTCATTATTTTATTATTATTATTAATGTTAAATTACTTCCACAAAAATGTTGGGCACAAACTATATCTTGTCTTGCATTATTATTTTTACTAGCATTGTTGATATTATTATTATTTTTTTGATTCTTTTTGCGATTACTATTATTATTACTGTTATGATCATTTTTATTATCATGGTTATTTTTATTGTCATTAGTATCGATATTTTTGTTATTATTATGGTTATTGATATTATTATTTTTATCGTTACAATTATTATTATTATTAATTTGTTTGAGCCTGAGCATGCTCAATTTTATATGCATTTCACCACTTCGGTGCAACCTAATATTGAGATGGCAAGTATGCAACTCGGTGTCAATGGAGGCAAATTGCAACTGGATATCGGCGAGGCAAAATGTGCAGCCGAATATTTGGATGGCAATTTGAAACCTGATGTCGTGAAGGCAAATATGCAACTTGATGTTAAGGAGGCAAGATTTTCTACCTATTGCTAACTGATATTTCAAGACTCGTTACTTATATAAATAAACTGATGGTAAATGAATATTTTCGTTATTATTGGTATTATTATTATCATTGTCGTTTCAATTGATGATATTATTATTGTTTTCATCACCTTTATTACTGTTATTATGTTTATTATTATTACTGTTACTTTATTGATATTATTGTTATTATTGCTATTATCATATTATTTATTTCCCTTATTGATATTATTTTTACTGCTATCATTATTATTATTATTGCATTATTTTCATGAGTGTATTGAATTCTATTATGTCATGTATGTCTTATCGTTATAATTAGTATTGTTGATATTTTATTATGTTATTATTACCTGTATGATTATGACGATTTTGATTTTTGTTATTATTATTGTTATTATTATTATTTTGTTACTATTATTACTAATTTTATTATTATCATTGTTATATTTAATTTTTTTATTATTGTTATTATTATTTTGTTACTATGGATATTATTATTATTGATATTGTGGTGTTATTATTTCTGTTAAAAGCCATTAATTTTGATATATATATTCTATCTTTTAATTATGAAGATGGAAGCTCAAGCCTTATATCCATTTTGCATTATTGTCTATCTCTATTTGGAGTCCATACTCTCTTTGATCTTGGTGTCTCATTCTTTTCTTCCTGCTCGGATCATCGCTTGGTGTCACGTTGTCTACAACGACATGTCTGGAGCTTGGAGTGTCACCATCAGAGTAGCGCAGCGGAAGCGTGGTGGGCCCATGACCCACAGGACCCAGGATCATGTTGTTGCTTCTCCTTCCTTGTATTTTGTTTTGTTCCATTCCTTGCACCATTTGCTGTCCCCTATTTCTTGCTTTTGTTCTCATCCATTGACTCATTGCGTAGTGCATCTTTCCCTTGTCGCTGCCTTCTTCGATTCCAACTCTTTCTATTCGTTCACCTCCTTGCCTTGTTATCTTGCAAGTCTTGTGGTGTTCAGTGTTCTTCTTCGTTTTTGATACCGGTTATTTCCTTCTTGCATTCCATCCTGCCATCATGTACTCATTCATTATTGGATTCAATTCTTTCCTGTCTTCCATCTCCTAGGTTTCAGTTCTGCCTACTTCTTCATCGTATTTATTAACTTGTGTTATTTGGATCCTTTAGATACTGTTATTCTCTTTCATGCCTTCCATTTGAACTCGTTGTTATCCACCCCCTCTTATTTTGGTGTTACCACCAAGTTGACTTTTCTTTGGATTCCTTGTTTGTTACCCGCCCCTAAGTTACTTTACCCTGTCCTATGTACCGCCTAAGCAAATTTCGAGGACGAAATTTTTGTGTAAGGTGGGTAGGATTTGTAACTACTGTTTCCCCATATTTGTATTTTATACTGTATTTTGCCATATTGTATTCTTTCATCTATCTGAGATCCGTATTTTATTTCTATTCGAATAAAATCGTTATTTTGTCTCGACTCAATTTTGGATCTTTTTATCAAATTCGATTGTGTGCCATCTTGCACCGTTCTATATGAGTAATAGCCCGATTCTTCTCTTTTATCTTTCTAATCCCCATTATTGTGCTTTTTGACCATTTCATCTGTTGGGCTCTTTTTGAAACGGGTCCTCTAAACTCTCAAACCCGCAAACCCGCTAACCTAGTATTTAAACCCTACCCTAACCCTAATTAACATCTCTACTGTTTTAACCTAATCCCTACCGCCGCTAATCACCTCTCTAATCATCTTCGTCTCCACTTTTTCTCGCCAACCCATTTCCGTCACCTCCGACCACCACCTCCTCCGTCGCCTCGTCATCCCCACAGCAACTCCACCCCACAACACCACCGCCTGCATTCTCCACCATCACCGAACCCAATCGCCTCCGAACCCATCATCTCCCTCGACCTTCGAATCCTTCCGAACGCTTCGCCACCTCGACCCCTCATCGCCTCGTCGACCCCCCTCAGCACCACCGCCTCCACAAACTCCATCGTCGTCGCTCCATCGACGCCGCACGCCGCCGAGTCATCGAATCCGACTTCTCCCCTGTTCGAAACCACGAACAGAGCATCCATCGCCGCGCGCCGTCGCTTCTCGACGTCGCACCATTGCCTGTGCCGTCGCCGCACTCCGTCACGCCGCCGTCGCCGCCCCATCTCTCTCCCTCTCTCCCTGTTTCGAACAGCATCGATCGAACGAAGAAGAACGAAGAGGAAAACGAAGGAGGAGGAGTTGGGCGGGAATCGATCGCAGCCGTTGGATCGCGTCAAGATCTGTGCTCCGTGATGGCTGTTCTGTGTTCGTCCACACCAGATCCAGACTCGCTGTTCCCTGTTCTGGCCTGGGATCCGCTGTGTGGGAATCAATCTGATTGGCTGATTCGGTGTTCCCTGTTCGTGCCGCACCAGATCCCTGTTGCTGTCCGCTGTTTTGGCCGATCGTGTGCAAGGAAAGCTCGATCTTCGATCAATTTTTGGGCGCGCTTTTCGAGGGCATCTCCGGGGATTTTTCTTCTCTATTTGCTTCTACAAGCGGAGATTTTAATCGTCGATTTAAGGCAAGTAACCTTGTACATCTTATTGTCCTAGTACAAGTCTCTTTGAAATACCACATGTAGTTAGTTTGTGACTCTCCTTTGAAATATCATAGTAAAACAATTTGAACCTTCAAACTCACCAATCTAAGAGTCATAAAATTTCCTCGTATTAAATAATAATTCAATTGGACTCTTTTATCTCCTTGAACTTGCGAATCACATGGACATATGAATTAAGGACCCCTAGAAATTGTAGACGCATATAAATTTAGTGTTTTGGCAATTTGTGATTATTATGACTTGGAAAATATTATTATTCGCTGTTTGATTCCCATTACCATGTATTTGTGCCACATAATGATTTTAGACACCAAATTACGTAATTCTATGAAATCTACATTAGTGAATTATTTCCCTATGTTGCTGTCTGGATTTCCTTTTGCGGTTTCGACCCTCTTATCTTTGGAATTTGGGCCCGAGGCCTGAATATGAAACGTAGATCAGGATGTGTAGATGTCGATAGACTCCAGAATGATTGAATTTGGAGTTACTGTCTAGGAGTTATGGCAGTTATACTGCAGCTGCGTCAGTGGACGCAGTTTTGCAAAACTGCTGTATATATTTACTTTGCGAATTATTTTAGCTCTGTAAACAGCGAGCGTTTGACCCCAAATTTTATATTTAGCTGCTGGACACTATATAGGACATCCCCAATTTTTTTCTAGAATTAAATCACAACATATTACACTTGTATGCTTGCTTGATAAGAGTTAATAAATGAAATAAGCCGGGGTTATGGGAAGGACTATAGAATGGACAATATAGATAAGTGTACTCGGAAGGGGGCCCGTGTTTCCCAATACTTGGTTCATGAACTTGTTGTATCTTGTTTGATTCATGGAGTCGGTTACTCGGCTCATGAACTTGTTGATTCTTGAACCCATTGTGCGGTTCTTGAACTTGCTTGTGGATTCGCGAACTTGCTTCGTGAACTTGTTATTTAATTTTCGATTCATGAACCAAGGCTTGCTTGATACTTGATACCTGAGTACGCCGCCCTATAAAATCCATTACTAGGTCTAAACGAAATTGTTTGACTGTAGCAACCATGTAGTAAAAGAATGGATGCATGTCGTGCTACCTAGATAGTAATCACCACTAGACTTGAACTTGACAATTTGAACTAGATAACTTGATAACTTGGACTCGATAACTTGAACTAGACTTGGACTTGAGAAACTTGAGCTAGATAACTTGACACTTGGACTTGATGACTTGACATCTGAGACCTAACATTTAAAATAACATATGACACTAGACTTGAGTTTGACACTTGATATTAATTACCCTTATAGGTGTACCTGACATGTGATTCACCACTAGCAGTTGTTATCCAACCCAGATATTAAGATGTTTCCCTCTTGCTAACTAGTCCTTGAATTTGCCTACTACTTCTTATAACCCTGCTTATTCTTGATTCCAATTCTTGTTTTTCCCTTACTTGTACTTGCTTTCACTATTTGTGGCCCTAGCTTGCACTAAGGGCATTTTCCCTTGTTTCCCCTTTGTTTTCCTGTTTATATTTATTAAGCAGACTTGGGAGACAAACTACCTGCCGGAATTGGTGAGCAGACATTTCAGGTTTCGCTTGGAGCAAGGACCTGTTTAAATAGTTGCTTTCCTCAAGGTATTTATTTCTTCTGTTGTTTAAGACTTGTTTCCGAGTTTACACTTGATCCAGATATGGGAACTATTTGAATATTATTATTTGTTTAAATTGTTTCCTGTTGCTTAATAATTATTCATGCATGCTTGGTTATATATAAATCTGGTTATATTCTTGTTATGATGCTGAGTCGATCCTACAGCTTATGGATGATGTAAAAATCATTCGCTGGGCTTCGTCACGTGCTTGTATTCCATATTTTTGGGAAGCGGGGCGTGACAATTGCAATTAAAATATTACAAAAAAGGGGAAAATGAAAATAGCGGAACGATAGTTACAATAATCATGATCATGAAATGATGGAAACGGTTCAAGCAAACAAGATTATGATTTTTAGGGAATTATCATGAAAATGAAAGCAAAGATGAATGCAAGACTACTTACAATATTTGAACTTGTCTAGGGAACAAGAACAACATACACGCTACTTGCCTTAAAGAAGACGACAAATCCGACGAGAATAGAATAACAGGAACGGATCCCGACACACGAACTCAAGAGCTTGCGGGATGAAGACTTGCGAGATAGAGAAAGATGGCGGGGTGGTGGCGCAACGACGATCGACGGTGGACAGGCAGGAGGACGGCTCAGTAGGGGATCGACGGTGACTGAAGTGGAGGTTGCGGGCGTCGATGGTTGGAGGTAGGTGGGATGAGGGGTACGGGAAGAGGAAGGATGGAGATGGATGGTGGGGTCGATGTGGAAATCGACAGTCGTGGCGGCGGCACGAGGAGCGTGCGACGGTGGTGGGGTGATCGCAAGGAGCGCGACGGCGGCGAGGTGGCGGCCGGCGGGGGGTTGGTCGACGGGTATAATGAAGAGGGGGAGAGAGAGTTAGAGAGAAAGAGAGGATTTGATTATGAGATAATTACTGTAGGGAACGAGAAACAAATTTGGTTAGATTTAATGGAATTTTTGGTAGGTTAGGATTTTAGGAATTAAGAGAGAGATCATGGGGAGTGATCTGCTTGTTAGGCAGATATGGAGAACGTGAGGGAGGGTTTTGAGGGAGACTGTATAAAAGAGGGTATTGGGTAGCGGGTGTAGGATCCAATAGGGCGGGTTATATGGTTCAAATAGGGCAACTTGGCTAGAAATCGGATCCAATAGGTAGAAATTAAATAATAAATAATGAGACCATAAAATATATGATTTAGAGTCAAACAAAAATCATCTAGGGGTAATAATTAGCAAAAGAAAATAATCAGAAGATTGAAATTCACATAATTGAAACGACGGAAATAAAATAGTTTACTAGAACGAAGAAGTGATTACATGGTTCAGAATGGACAAAAGAGTACAATGAGGAATAAAATACCCAGGAAAGTAATTAAATACATACAAAATACAAGAAAGAAACACAGGGGTTACACTTAGAATTGATCAAATTTTGGATTTAAATTCATAAGATGAATTTAATTAAGAACCCAGTAAGACTTGAACTCCCAATATTGGTTGGACAATTAGTTAGACTAAATGGGCCAAACCAAATTAGAAGGTCCGCACATAATTCTAAACTAGGTCAGATTATGGGCATGTAGCCTCATTACTCACCTAGGGTGTCCTTGTTGTACATGTGTGTGTGTGTGTGTGTGTGTGTGTGTGTGTGTGTGTGTGTGTGTATGTATGTATATATATATGTATGTAGTATGTATGTATGTATGTATGTATGTCTGTGCGTGCGTGCGTGCGTGCGTGCGTGCGATATGTATCTGTGTGCAGTAGAATCGACCTAAAAACCATAGCCAAGTGAGAACGTGAGGAACATCCCTATTTTCGCAGCTAGCACCACGGCGTGAGGGAGAGCCCGATTTTGATTCGTTCGTGTATATACCGTAAAGACACCGTAACGTTTACAGTGCTCGTGATTGGCAGACTTTGAAGACATTAGTTCCATCGTTGAGGTAAAACTCCTAACACGGTTTATGATTTTTGCATGGATCCATGGGTGGGTTTCGAAATTTTTGTATTTTTTGCTGCCTATTACTCTATTGTAAACCTCGAAACCCAACAGAACAAAGATATAGTAATAAGTCAGTAGCAAGTTGTCATATTAAACTAATTGATGCTTTGCTTATACAAACAATGATAGCCCTACAATCATATTACACACATAAATAAAAGAAAGAAAATTGTATCAGTTAAATCGGTATGTTTTCATATTGAGGTTTGCATTCTCCTTGATCTCACATTGAATTTTCAATAGGCAACATCTTCTTTAGTTAAAAATACAAATTATCAATTAGATATCAGAGTTTGTTTTCGGAAGAAATGATTTTTCAGCTTTTGAACTCTGATTTGGAGCAGAAATCTAAATTTAATTCTTGATCATGGTAAACCCATTCTTGAACAATAATGCGATCGAGATCGATGGCCATGGCTAAGGATCTGAAGTATGTTTGTTTTATGTATTATCATTTTATTAGGAGAACCTAAGGATGCCTATAATTGCAAATGCTTAGAGCTCATCTTAATGTTTGAGATTATTCATAGATTTGTTTGAGTATTTAACCTTTAATCCAATTGATTTCTTAATTATTTCTCAAGCGAACGTCTGGTTCATTCTTCTGTATCGAATTCTTGTCAATTTAAATTGATATTATTTGAACTAATTTTAAACAAATATTAGCAATTCCAAGTTTATGTTATAGAATATTATAATAATGATTAATATTTTACTTCAAGATCTAAAGCTGAGACAGTGTTTGGATTACTTAAATGCTACTATCCGTGTTGATGAACCTCTTTGAATCTTGCATTTTCACTTTGTTCTGTACACATTAGTTCTCAATACGTTCCTAATGGTGCTTTTTTCTGTGCGAGAGCAACTGATGATGGATTCTTTGAGATTAGAGATAGCTTAGATCTCACATGTTGACCAAATCTTGATGTGAGTCTAGTATTTATGGATGGATGTGGAATGGATGACCGAGATGCCGCCTGAAACCTGCAAAGAAAGTCTGAAACACTGGGATGGATCTCGGTAACAGATCTTCCGACGATTTAGTCTGTAACCAGTAGTGAAAAACTGGTTCTGAAACACCGGGATGGATCCTGGCAATAGATCCTCTGACGATCTAGTCAGTAACCAATAGTGAAAAATTGGATCTGAGACACCGGGATGAATCCCGGCAACAGATCCTCCGACGATCTAGCCAGTAACCAATAGTGAAAAACTGGGTATAGTGGGTCAAATGTTGATTACTTGTAACTAAGGAGAGAGATTTGTATTTATAAGCCTATGGAGGAGTTAGGGAATGATTTCTTAACTGATTTGTTAAATTCCATTGATTAATGATCTGATCAGTTAATTATCTCCCTGATTTTAGAGGATTTGATTATCAGCAAATAATGGCTAGTCAATCTCCCTTAATTGGATTGCAGTTTTTTTTATTCATGGGCTAAGTTGGTGTGGTGGGCCTCTGAACGGCCCATATTCCTGTTGTGAGCCTGTAGTCATTGTAAAAGGACCATTTTTCCCTTTAGAATCTCCAAGATTCATGTGGGAATTGCACAGTCATGATTAGCCACGATTCTTGCCCACATCATAAGCCCCCTACTCCTGGATGCTAGTTTTACTGGCTTCGAGGAGTAGATAGTCGAACTGGAAAAATTAGCAATCTCCAAAATATGGGTTCAGAATATGAGACTACAAGAGAGTTGACTATCGAGGTAATAGGGGGTTCGGCGAGCCAAACCTTGTTGAGAGCGGCATTTTGTGCTACTTTTGAGGGTTCCTCGAATGACAATCCGAGATCCTGGGATATAGGGAGTTCATTGTGCTAACCATCTTTGCGTGTGGCGTTTTGTGTCGCTTTTGAGGGTTCCTCATATGACAATTCGAGACCTGAGGTTGCAGGGTCTTCGGCGTGCCGACTCTCTTCGCGGGTGGTGTTTTCTACCGCTTTTGAGGGTGCCTCGAATGACAAGCGGAGGTCCGAGGTTGTTGGTTAATCCGTACCTTTGGTCAAGTGGTATTTTGCGCCACTTTTGTGAGTGTCCGATGGCCGAGGTTATGGGTTGATCCGAACATCTGATCAAATGGAATTTTATACAAATTTTGTGAGTGCCTCGAATGACAATCCGATGGCTGAGGTTATAGGAGATTTCGACCCTCTTTGTCGATGGCATTTTGGGCCACTTTATGAGTGCCTCGAACAATAATCTGAGGGTCGAGGCTATAGGAATTTCTGAACCTTTTTAAAAATGGCGTTTTGTGCCAATTTTGTGAGTGCCTCGAATGATAATCTGATGATCGAGGATGTTAGAAGCTTGTCTGAAAATGGGAACTCCAGACTTGGGCATGTTTCCACATGGGAGACCACGTGGTTGCAGATGCACATGCATCCCACGTGGGTAGCCCTACGTCACCATTGCATAAATCGAAGCCTTTTCCAAATTCTATTCGTTGGATGGAGGTGGAGGTCCATGATTCTTCCATGTCACCTTTGTGAAGATCGAGGACTCGCTTCCCAATCTATATATTTCCCACCCCCTTCATGTTTCTCAGTTTCATTCACTCTCTAAAGTTTGGAGCTTTTTCTAACTTGTCTTCTCCCTTTTCTTGTGATTTTCTAGTTAGTTCTCGACAGCCTTTACTTAAGGTAAAGTAGTTATTTAATTGTGTCTAGTGTTCAGCCAGATAGCTCAGATGTGGGGACCAGTCGCAACAAGCAGGCTTCAACAGAATTGTCTTCATGGTAAGAGCCCGCAGTAGATGAGCGAACTGACATTAGCGAAGCCACAGTGGCCGAAGACAAGCAGTAAGATTAAATAAATGAATTGGGGAAGGGTGTGCTCCAACTGGTGGAGCACAGGGCAAGGCCACAATAATTCTTCCATGTGTGACATTTAAGGAGGCGAGGGCATTGGCAGGGGAGGACAGCAAGTCATCCTTTTCACTAGCAGTTGTGAGTGCACATTCGCCACGGGAACCAAGGCAGAGGAAGAAGAAGAATATTGAAATTCCAGGAGTCAACATGACGAACTTGTCGAGCGTGATTATGATAATCCTGGTTTGCACTGCCCAATTCTCCAGATTCTGATGTTTATCAGGGTTTAACCTGACGACGTCAAAAACTTAATCACAGTTGGGTTCTAGCCACCATCTCCTTCGCCTAACCGGAGGTCAATCCAAGTTGACCAAATCCTGAATAAGCTTATCAGAGAAGAACTCACTTGCATTCGGTGCGCGTATTTCATCCCGAACATTTTTGAACTTCTGATCCCAAATCTTGGGCTCTATCATACTCATGACCTTGACGAACATTACTATATGTTTCTAGCCAACGCATTCGTCTAAGGGCTTCGGTTGCCGATCCACCCCTTCGTGAAGGTGGTGCTCCGGTGGTTAGGAATCAACCCCATGCAGTTTGGGCATAACTCATGGAAACATATTATGTCCTTCAGCATGCTCTGCAAGGAAATAAAGGTCCCTCTGAAGGCGAAGTACCTTAAAATATGTCTCGGCATCAGCACCCCCAGAGCCTATGATGGCCGATGCTTCTTGACGACGTGGTTCGGTAACAACGTCATGCATAATCATCCTGACTCCATCAAAGATTGGAAGTCGAAGTATATGGTCATCTGAAGTTGGACGCCTTGGGACATCCCGACCAAGTGGCAGTACGACATCCCCAAGCCCAAGTATCCGAAGGAAGGGATTTCTTCGAGGAGGATAAGTCAGAGTTCAAGCACATGTTTAGTACAAGGAGTGTAAATTGGAAAAAGGTGCAGGAAAGGCACCTGATCAAATGCGGGTTGAGCCCAGTCGATCCTATTATGTCTTGTTCTTATTTTTTCGACTATCTTTACTTGGATTTTAACTCTTAACCTTTGTTTTTGCTATGTAGAAATGTTGGACGAGGTAATCGTGACCCGACGAAGGCAGTTGGCCAAGAAGAAACCAGTCGAATCTTTGAAAGGGAAGAGGAAGATGTCGACGTCGTCCTCCCAGGGACCTGCAGACCAAGACACCGAGAAGTCCAAGTGGTCGAAAGGGATCACCATCGCCGATCCCGGGTCTCCTGTCGAGGCGCAGCTAAGTGCCACTATTGTGGCCTTCACCAATCTGGCGAAGTCCCCTGCCCCTCTTTCCGACTTTGCTCCCGAGGCAATGAGGATCTTCAGAGAAGAGGAGCCCTGGTACCCGGATTGACCGGTGAAGAAGGGGGACTCTCTATGTGACCCTATGATCGCTCTGCTGGCCTCTTAGACTCCCTTGCCACTCCTCGTTATAGAAAAGATCTTGCCACGGAGACCAATGAGTCGAACTACACTAAGTCGTCGAAGGTGATATTCGAGGTAAATGTCCGGTCTCACTTAGTTTCGTTGAAAACATCTTCTTGGTTGTAGTTTCTTCGAAAAATTTCTAAGTGTTGGATCCTCGGCAAGTGGCTCTTCAAATGTCAGAGAAGAAGCACCGACACGTATTGGAGCTGCAGAAGAAGGACCAATGCCTCTCGAGGGTGGAGAAGCAGTACCATTATCACAAGGCCTAGTACGACAAGGCTATGGCGAGGGAGAAGGTGGTGAACGTTGAGCTCAACAGGGCCGATACTGATAGGGCTGTGCTAAGACACGAGAAAGAGCGGTGGGTGGCTCACGAGAAGGAGCTGGAGGGCGATCAAATCAAGGCCATCGATATGCTCACCTTGGGTGAGGAGAAGGCCTATCAAAAGGCTCTCGCATACGTCCACCACTTCCATCCCGACATTAACCTTGGGAATTTCTCGTTCGACATAAATATCGAAGGCCTCCCCACTACGCCCCAGGAAATCCCTTCGGAAGGCAAGGGGGGCCTGGAGGCCGATGTTGATGCCTTATTCCCTCCTACAGACAACGATGTTGTCATCGATGCCCAGGAGGAGACCGCCGTCGATGCTTTCGTCGAGGTGTGCTCCCCTAAGCAGTAGGCTGTTTTTGGTTCCTTCCTTCATTATATTTGTCTTCTGCGGACTAGCCACCGCCCCCTTGTATTGCTTTTGATTTTGAATGAGAAATGTTCTGAAATTTTAGTACGATTTGTTGTTGTCTCTTCCCACTAGTTGAGTTGATATCGTAGTTCCCACTTGCTGAGTTGTTGTTGCTTTGTAGCCGTTAGCCCAACCACTGAGAATAAACCAACTAGTAGTTATATCTTTGACCTTTTACTTTTTATGATTGATTGATTATTTGATTTACTGATTGGTGTAGACTTGTAGAGTTGTAGTCTTGGTCTTGTAGAGGTGGAGACCAATATAACTGTAGAAGCTATGGTTTTAAATTGATCGATTCATTGATTGTTGCAAGTCTCAAGCTAGATTTCGTCGTTTCGGACTAATGTGTTTATAAAGCTTAATTTGGTAGATTATGGCTTAATTGGATTGATTAGTGTTTTTGTAAGTTGAATTCTTCTTTACCTATATACGTTGATTCTTTCCAAAATTGTAGTTATGTATGGGGGTCCCATTTCAGGAGTTCGCCTCGGGTCCCCATGAGCTCACGGGAGGCCCTGAAGATAATCCGCATGTTTCTCAAATATGTTGTATTATGAATCTTAAACACATGCATTCACGTCTTACTTCATGTAAAACTAAAATTTCTGAATGGTTTGAAGATGCAGCCATTAAAATTTGTTTTACTGATTTCCATGATTTAACAGCACCACCATTGTGATTTGTCATTGTGTAGATCAGACAGTGAACCAGAACCAGCATAGTCAACTTGCTTGTGGTGATGACTCATTTAAATAGAATAGGCATACCTCCTAGAGGGCCGGGCTAGGCTGGCCCATTTTACATCCGTAATGCTGACATTGTTAAATGCTAATAACTAATCAAAATTTCTCTTCGTTTGACTGACGTTGTTAAATGCTAACTAATCAAAATTTCTCTTCGTTTGAATATTGAGAGGTACAGAGGATCAAGCAAACAATTTATTATTATTATTAATATGTTGAAATAAAATAATACTGGACTTTAGAAACATCGAGTTTAATTGAACTTGTGTATGTGATTCGTGAACAAACTAATCAAGCCCACAGAATTTCTTTATGTACCTTTTTTTGTTTGACGACAAGAATTTGTATATTAATTTACTAGAAAGGATAAGGAATGCATTAATGTCACTAAGAATGATTGACTGGATAATTTATCATAAATAATCAGAATTATGATTCAGACATCAGCAATTATAGAACTAAAACAATTTTTTTTTTTAAATCTGAAAAAGAAAACAAAAAAAAGAGTAAGTGATAATGATAAAATTCACAACTAAGCAGGATCGTACCATTCTAGCACAGATCCTAAAGCTTCCAGAAATATATTAATCATAACGAATATCTTTAACAGGTCTCGGCCTTCTTCAGACACATCTACAAAACATGGGCCGCTTTCAAAGCCCATTAAAAGCTACTAGGCCTATTATGAGAGACACCCAACCCATGAGGACTGTAAGTCAAATCTCATATCCCCAAACAAGAGAGTCCATCTCTTAAAGAGAAGAATCAACATGAGATAATGAATTTATATCAATCTCCTAATTGTTTCTCAAACTATAAATACCCTCCCTCCCTCTTCAGTCAGAAGGTAATCAATAAATCTGCAATTTCTATCAAACTCTATTTTTTTCTTTAGTTCTGACTTAAGCGTCGTAGGGTCTGTCACTGGGGCTATCCCCGGTGTTTCAAGCTTTTTTGCGGGTCCATCGGCTGCCTTAGCAACCATTGGATTCAGATCAAGGTGCTCAATCAACGATCCAGATCTACTCACGGGAGCTCTAACGAATTTTTACAGCGACGATCAAATATTAGATCTTTAGTAGTTTTCTTCAAATATAAACTCACTATCTGTTTGCTCTCACACCAAAATAATCAGCAACAGATTGGCACCATCTGTGGGAAACTACATAGATCTACTTCATAGACCAGAACTTCCTGTGAGAAATACTGAATTCTCCCGCCATACACCAAGACTAAGAGTGAGAGCAACGACCTTAAGTTGTCGAACCAAATCTCTTCATCAACCAGCTCATCCTGTGGAAGACCCCGTTCCTTTTAATCAGCCAGATCAGCCCCAACAGCCTAATCAAGCTCTTATCGATGGAGAGGCACCGGGGGGTTCCCGACAAAGTTGTCATGAATAGGACGCTCTGCATGACCGTATCTCAGTACATAATGCATCCACTGATCCAATGACCTCGCGAGGTCCTCGGGGGTCAAGAGATCTTTGCTAAATCATCGACGCCAGACAATAAGGGACCGATCTATTGATCCATTTGGATGAGAGGCATACACGGACGAAGGCTTCCCGTTCAGAACGTCAAGTGAACCGGGGATGCAACTCTCCCCCATAGCAGATATCAAGATACTCCTCCTCTCATAGGGGGCACTGTTGAAAGAAACTTGACTCGTGAGAGTTGAAGCTTCTTGAGAGAAATTTTTTTTTAGAAGCCCCAGTCATTAAGGCCGAACTGAAGAACTTCAAGCATGACATCCTCCAAGCTATCTGAAGTACTCAAGATCAAGGTCGACGCTCATGGAGCCGCCACTCTACTCCATCAAGAAAAGAGTCCAACGACTCAGCCAGATCAAAGAGGAAGGACGACCAAGTCCTTTGCCGCATCCGAGAAGTAGAAAATCACCTGGAACAAATAAAGAATGAGGGGAACCGCTCCAACAGGACTTACCGCCCCAGTCAACCTCCTTTAAGCAAATCCATCCTTGATGCACCAATTTCTAAGAATTTCAAAGCTCCTCAATTCGAGTCATATGATGGTGAATCAGACCCGACTGACCATATTAAGAGTTTTAAAACTTATGATGGTCTACAATACCACAAATGCGCTTATGTGCCGAATATTTCCCGCAACTTTGAAAGGATCAGCTCATGCCTCACTCCAGAGTCCATATTCTCCTTCGACTAGCTTTAGTTTCTTTTCAAAGATCTTCGTTACGAGCCGCAAGGCTTAAAAAGCAAGTGCTTCCCTATTGGAATTGAAACAGAAAGATGGAGAACTACTGACATACTTTGTCAAGCACTTCACAGCCGAAGCAAGGTCTATCCCTTCCTTAAATTCGTCAGTTGCGGCTGCCACTTTTCGCCACAACATCACTCACAAAGAACTGAAAGCCTCCATCACGAAGAAGCCACCCAGAAATTTCACTAAGGAGATGAGCGACAGGTATATCAGGGCCGAGGAAGCTCTCTATCCTCAAGGCAAGAAAAAGTCACCATTTTGGAACAAACGGAAGAATACAAGCAAGGACGAAGTTTCAAAAAGATGGCGCAGGTCAATGTCGTCCTCCTTCAACACCACGCTTTGACAAATTCACCCCCCCTCCCGAATGCAAGTGTGTCTATTGTCCTCATGGCAATTGAAAAATATGGAATAGTTCGTCATCACCACGGCCAGCAAGAGAAGGGATAGAAACAAGTGGTACGGGTTTCACAGAGACCATGGACACACCACTGACAATTGTTGAGCCCTTAAAGAAGAACTTGAAGGTCTAATTTGTTAAGGCAATCTCTCCCAATTAGTTCAGAAATATAACAATGTTGAAACCCCTCCGGCCCAAGGGATAATAAGCGTCAAGGGAATCCAACCGAATTCCAAGACTCAGAACACATGGTCATTCTCCACTTCATTCACGGAGGCCCAATGGAGGGAGATTCCAACTCCTCCCGTAAAGCCTTTGTGAGGGAGGTTAACTCAATACAAAACATTCTGCCTACCAAGGGCATGGGTATCCATATGTCATTTACTGACAAAGATCTAGAAGGCATCAAGATGCCTTGCTGTGACGCATTGATCATAAACCTTTGCATGGAAAATGATGGGGTACGACACATCCTGGTAGACAACTGCAGCTCTGTAAATATCCTCTTCATGGCCACGTTCGATGCCCTAAAACTCTCATGGGACTGGCTCAAGCCAGTCGGCTATACACTCGACGAATTATCAGGCGGGCCTGTTCAGGTTGAAGGAATCATCACACTCAACATTACAGCAAAAAAATCCTCTACAACTAGAACATAGACATTAGACTTCATGGTGGTCAACATCAGAGCCCCACACAATGCCATATTCGGCCGCCTAGGCCTAGCAGCTTTCCTTGTAGTCACCTCTGCATTTTACATGGAGATGAAGTTCCCTAAATCATAAGGCATAGGCCAGGTCGCATGATTCCAAGTGGCAATGCAAGCATGCTACACTGCTACAATAGGGGGCTTGGTTATTCCACTCGATGCCATCGAACCGCCGTCAGAAAGGAGCCACAAAACTCAGAACCCATGGATGAATTGGAAGAGATCCTCTTCTCCCAAGAGGATCAGACTAAGAGCTTTCTTGTTAGCAAGACCCTTCATTTCCAACTCAAGGAGCATCACATTGCCTGCATAAGAGAGAATCAAGACTTATTCGTCTGGACCGCAGCCGACATACCAAGAATCCCTGGAGACCTAATCATGCACCACCTTAGTGTGAGCCCAGATGCAAAGCCCATCCAACAAAGGCAGCACAAATTTGCTACCAAGATGCTATAAGTAGTTAAAGAAGAAGTCAATAAACTACTAGTCGCACTCTTCATCCAAGAAGTTAACTACCCGGAGTGGTTAGCAAATGTGGTGATGGTTCAAAATGCAAACAGTAAGTGGAGAATGTGTATAGACTTTACAAATCTTAATAAGGTGTGCCCGAAAGATTCATTCCTTCTCCCAAGCTTAGACACACTGATCGATGCCACATCGGGGCATGAACTCTTAACCTTCATGGAAGCATTCTCCGAGTATAATCAAATCAAAATAAATTCACCTGACATCCCAAAGACATCTTTCATCACAGAACAGGGCCTATACTCTTATCAAATCATGTCTTTTGGCCTGAAAAATGCTAGTGCTACTTATCAACCTTTGGTGAATAAGGTCTTCATAAGTCTGATCGGCAGGAATATGGAGGTATACGTGGATGATATGTTAGTCAAAATTCTCCGAAAAGAAGAACACGTCACTGATCGCAGGAGTCTCCGAAAAGAAGAACACGTCACTGATCGCAAGCATAACATGCGATTGAACCCTTAAAATGTGCTTTTGGAGTATCCTCTGGTAAATCTTTGGTTTCATGGTCAGTCAAAGGGGAATCTAAGCCAATCCCGAGAAGATACAGGCAATTCGCAATAAGTTTCCCCCAAGCACGGCCAAGAAAGTGTAGAAACTTACCGGCCGCTTGGTCGCCATCGACCGATTCCTCTCTAAGTCTAAAGAGAATTGTCTACCTCAAAGCATACCTTACCAATGGGGGGAAGAACAACAAATGTCTACCTTTCTAATGTTTGAATGGGGAGGAGAATAGCAAATCGCATTCGAACAATTGAAAGCATGCCTCATCAATTGTCCGCTCCTAATCAAGCCTGAGCCAGGTGAAATCCTTGACCTATACCTAGCCACATCAGACCAAACTCTCAATGTCATTCTGGTTAGAGAAGAAGACCAAACTCTTTTCTTATGCTATTTTCCTAGTTTTCTTGTTCCGTTCTTATAAAATCTTGATACTCATAGTTTTCGTGTATAAAGTTTGTCCTGTGTTTCTACACTGCTTATTTTTATACTATATTTATTTTTCTTAATGTTTGTAGTTTTCTATATACAATAATGATATTTTCTTTGATGTGTACAAAATAAAACTTTTACCCTAGGGAGTTCTGGGGACAGAACTGTTCTAAGGGGGGGAGGGGAGAGTGTAACACCCCGCAAAATTAAAAATGACAATTTTGCCCTCGTGTATGACGCACGTTTATTTTGTACCGTTACTGGTAATATTTGTAACGTGTTCCACTACATATTTTTGTTTCCGACTATTTATGCATTTCCCGTATTGATTTTATCTTATTTGAGTCAACTCGAATATTAAATGTCAATCTTTATATTTTTACGTACTTTTTACATATTTTTGATGCACGTATCGATTACGTATTTTTCCACCGCTACGGGTGATATTTTCTGTGTTTAAAATATTTATTTTATGTATTCAAATCCATTTTATAAAACGGAAATTTATTTTCTCGCATGTTGATCTAAATACTGTTGTACGTGTAATGCACGCGTTTTCTATGTACATAGTAATTACGTCGTGGAATATGTAAAATTAATAAATATACTTTTCTTATGATGTTTTTGATTAAATTTTTATAATTTTCCGTTGATAACGTCGAATTTCATATTTTTGATATTTTACGTGCGATGCATGTGTTTCGATGCACGTATTTGGACGTGTTCTTTTTCCAAATAAATTTCATGAAGTGTGTGTCTATTTTATTCGTGCATAAAGAGTATAATTTTTAACTTAATTTTTATATATATTTTACATATATAAATATATATTTTAAATTAAATAAATAAATTATTTTGGAGTGTACACAAAGCACGTGCACATGCAAACGTGCAATGTGCACACTTAATTTGGAGCTGATTGTTTTTAGAGTGGAGGGAAAACAGAAATTTTGAATGTATGAGTGGATTAAAGAGTGGAGTGAGTGGTGTTCATGGAAGGTAGTTTTAATAACTACTCTACTACTTTCCTTATAAAACACCCCCTACTCTTTCACATTTCTCCATCATCTCTTCTTCCTCCCTATTTCACTTTCCAAACCAAGCAAGCCCAATCCCATCTAGTTTGTCCACTGTGCTTTTCTCCACCATGTCTTTGCTTTCTTCATTTATCCACCATACAAATTGTATGTATACATATATATGTGTGTGTGCGTGTGTGTACCTACTCATTCACATTCTCCCCTCCTTTCCTTCTTGTCCTTCTCTGACCCTGCCGAAAAGCCCCTAGTCCAGCCATCTCTTCTATGTTGCTTTCTCCAGCTACATATATATATTGCTTTCTATAAATGGTGATATATATATTACATATATATATATGTAATATATATATATATATGTAATATTACATATATATATGTAATATATGTAATATATATATATATATATATTACATGTAATATATATATAGAAATTTTCGGTTGCACACTACTTTGGTGAGCACTCACGAACTAGAGACCCTATAAAAAATCCGAACCGCTCATATATATATATATATATATATATATATATATATATATATATATATATATATATATGGGTAAAAGGGATATGAGCAACTTGCTCATTTAATAAATGAGCAATTGATGAGGTGGAATGCATGTGATACATTGAGTATCTAACCACTTTTAGGATTTTCCAATCACATGCATGCCACGTCATCACTTGCTCATTTACTAAATGAGCAAGTTGCTCATACCCCTTTTTTCCTATATATATATATATATATATATATATATATATATATATACATATATATATATATATATATATATATATATATATATATATATACATATATATATATATATATATATATATATATATATGTAATATAGATATATATATCTATATTACATATATATATATGTAATATTATATATATATATATATATGTAATATATATATGTATGTAATATATATATTACATATATATATATGTAATATATATATTACATATATATATTACATATATATATTACATATATATATATGTAATATATATATATATATATATATATATATATATATATATATATATATATATATTACATATATATATATATTACATATATATGTAATATATATATTACATATATATATTACATATATATGTAATATATATATTACATATATATTACATATGTAATATATATATGTAATATATATGTAATATATATATTACATATATATATGTAATATATATATATGTAATATATATATGTATTACATATATATATATTACATATATATTACATATATATATTACATATATATATATTACATATATATGTAATATATATATATGTAATATATATATATATATATTACATATATATATATATATATATATATATATATATATATATATATATATATATATATATATATATTGACATGGCTAAAAATGGGGTTAAATCGGAACCGTCCAGCTTGGGCGCGAATCTTAAAGCTCGGGGGTAAAACGGTAATTTCACATACAAATGGATCCAAAGCGGGTATTAGATCTCCTTCTCACAGATCCAATAGCCCACAAACGGATCCACTCCGATTGGGTACGGGTCCCGACCCGAGGCGAACCCAGACCAACAAGAGACAAATCAGGGTCAATGATTTGACCAAGTCAACAGGCCTGATTTGCTCTCACCGGGAATCAGGGATTAGTTTCCTAAACAGACTGTGAGGATTTTACTCCTGGCAGTTACACAGGAAATCAGGTCCCTAATCACTCCCCTGGCGACTATAAATACCTCCCCTCTACCACTGTGACCAGGTAATCACTCTTTTTCCACCTTAAGCTCTTTCTTTAATCACCACTGGTTACTGACAAGAGCGTCGGAGGGTGCGTCGCCGGAATCAACCCCGGTGTCTCGCACTTCCTTGCAGGTTGCGGCAGGAATCAGAAGGCTTGGATCTGCTGTTCAGGTTTTCTCGAACTCACAAATCTCATCTGTTTACCCCCACACCGAAATCAGCGGTAACAGATTGGCGCCGTCTGTGGGAAGGACCACACGAATAGCCTCAGCCTCTTCCTTGTCGTCTAGCCCTTCTCCAACCATGCCTCCAAAGAAGGTCAGATCTAGAGGGTCCAACCGCAGACCCAATCCCGCCGATCAGACAGAGGAAGCCCCTGTCAATCCTGTTCCACAGCCCGAACTTCCCCCCCCCCCCCGGGCCCAGCAGGGCCAACCTCCTCTTCCCAAACAGCAACCCCCCAATGGCCCTTCCGGCCACAACGGGCAGAGGCAGAAGCAGCCCCTCAACCCAGACCATGTCTCGGTTCATAATGAATCCTCGGATTCAATGGCTTCTCATCACCCCGACCTCCGCAACACAATCCTGAACCGCCAAAAAGATGAGGACCTTCGCACCCACCTTGATGAGAGGTGGGCCCGAGAGGGAGCCTCCCGCCAGCATCAGGGTGAGCGGTCTCCTCACCGCCGAGACGGTAGAAGGTCTCCGCACCGAAGGGGCCGAGCGACATCTCAAGAGCGACGAAGGAGGGGGCCGCATTCCCCTACAGATCGGCATCATCTGAGGAACAATGAGGCACCTGTCACTCGTGCCGAGTTCCTACAATTTCAGGAGACCGTGCTACAGGCCCTCAACCTTCGCCCCAACAACCAAAATGCCCAGAGGGTTCCAACACCCCCGCGGGTTCCCAGTCCTCGCCGCCGATCCCGAAGTCTTCTCCCGGCTCCCAGTCGCCAGCAGCAGCACTATAGTCCCCGCTGATCCCGAAGTCCTCTCCCGGCTCCCAATCGCCAGCAGCAGCACTATAGTCCCCGCCGATCCCAGGACTACCGGCGCCGCAGTCCCCGCTCGCCTTCCTATGAAGAAGAGTCCAGGGGATCGTATGATTACCAGCGGAGGGACGATGCCCTTAACCGCCGTCTCCATGAGGTGGAGAGGTGCATTGGTCGCATGGACAGAGAGGAAGAGTCCAGAGCAGGGATCGTCCGGCCCAGCAGACCCCCTTTCTCTCGGACGATCATGGAGGCCCCCATACCGAGGGGTTTCAAACCTCTGCAGTTTGAAACGTACTCAGGGGAGTCCGACCCAGTTGATCACGTCGAAAGCTTCAAGACCTTAATGCTGATCCATCAAGCTTCCGACGCCATGCTCTGCAAGACCTTCCCTGCCACCCTCAGGGGGTCGGCTCGGGAATGGTACTCCAGGCTCGCCCCCTCTTCCATCTTCTCGTTCGAGCAGTTCGAGACGCTGTTCATAACTCACTTTGTGAGTAGCAAGCGAGCCGAGAAGACGAGCCTCTCCCTACTCAACCTGCGGCAAGAAAGGGGAGAGAAGCTGAGGAACTACGTGAAGAGATTCACCGCGGAATTCAGGTCTATCGCCTCCCTAGACCAGTCAGTGGCAACTGTTGCGTTCCAGTCGAACATCCTCAACTCCAACCTCCGGTCGTCCCTCGCCAAGAAGCCCCCGCACAACTTCACCGACCTTCTCCTAAGGTGCGAGAAGTACATTCGGGCGGAAGAGGCCGAGTGCCTCCCGAACTTCGGAGGATCGGCCTCCGGATCGAAGAGGAAGGCGACCGAGGAGGAGGGGTCGAAGAAGATGCAGAAGGACAACGGCGGTCAGTGCCGTCCTCCCCCTAGGTTCGAGAAGTTCACTCCCCTCACCACCAATGTCTCCACCATCCTGATGGAAGTGGAGAAAGAGGGGGTCATCCCTCCAGCTCCGAGGATGAACACCCCGGCTAAGAGGAGGAATAAGGAGAAATGGTGCCGTTACCACCGGGACCACGGCCATGACACCAACGACTGCCGGGCGTTGAAAAATGAAATAGAGGCCCTCATCCAGAGGGGGCAACTGGCCAAATTTGTAAAGGCAAACGATCGGGCGGATCGCAACACTCCTCCGCCTCGGGGGGCTAACAAGCGCTCCGAGCGGCGCGAGGAGACGCCCGAGTTCGAGGAAGAACGGGTCTTGCACCTCATCCACGGAGGCCCTATGGGGGGCTCCTCCAACTCCTCTCAGAAGGCCTTCGTCCGAGAGGTCAACTCAGTTCACAGCGCCCCTCCTCCCAAAGGCCTCGAGGTTCCGGTGACTTTCTCCGATGAAGACCTCGAGGGAGTCCGAACTCCCCACTGTGATGCCCTCGTCATCGACCTCCGCATGGCAAACTTCAAGGTGCAGAGGGTCCTGGTAGACAACGGGAGCTCGGTAAACATTCTTTTCCTCTCGGCCTTCCAAGGGTTGCAGCTGTCTCGGGACCGTCTCAAGCCGGCCGGTTATACACTCCACGGGTTCACGGGGGTCCCAGTAACTGTCGAGGGAGTGATAACCCTAGACGTAACTGCTAGAAAGACCCCTACTACCCGGACCGAGCCGATGGACTTTATGGTCATCGACGTCCCGGCCGCATATAATGTATCCTAGGCCGACCAAGCCTAGCTGCCCTGGAAGCTGTCCCCTCAGCGTACCACCTTAAAATGAAGTTCCCCACTCGGTCGGGAGTAGGGGAAGTCAGGGGCAGCCAAGAGACGGCTCGGAAGTGCTACATGACTTCCACTGGTGGACCGGTGCTCTCCCTCGAGACACTGGAAATCCCCGAGCTGAATGTCCGACCCACGTCCGAGCCGGCAGACGAGTTGGAAGAAGTACTCTTCTCGGACGAGGACCCAAGTCGAAAGTTCCTCATCAGCAAGTCCTTGCCGACTGCACTGTGCTCTGGCTTGGTGAAATGCATCCGGGATAACCGCGACCTGTTTGCTTGGTCGGCCGCGGATATGCCCGGCATCTCCGAGGAGTTGCTAGTCCATCGGCTAAGTGTTGAACCAGGGTGCAAACCGGTTCAGCAGAATAGACGAAAATTCGCTCCCGAGCGACAGCAGGCGATCAAGGAGGAGGTGGATAAACTCTTGAAGGCTAAGTTCATACAGGAGGTAAACTACCCCGAGTGGCTCTCCAATGTTGTGATGGTCAAGAAGTCCAACGGTTCTTGGAGAATATGCATCGACTTCACCGACCTGAACAAGGCATTTCCGAAGGACCCATTCCCTCTTCCGAACATCGACACCCTCATTGATGCCACCTCGGGCCATGAGCTCCTCAGCTTCATGGACGCCTTCTCCGGCTATAATCAAATCCGAATGTTCCCCCCGGACATTCCGAAGACCTCCTTCATCACCGATCAGGGCCTCTACTGCTACAGGGTCATGCCGTTTGGGTTGAAGAACGCTGGCGCCACCTACCAGCGCCTCGTCAACAAGGTCTTCCAGAGCCAGATAGACCGCAACATGGAGGTGTACGTCGACGACATGCTCGTCAAGGGCATCCGAGGTATTGACCACGTTGCCGACCTCCAGGAGGCATTCGGCGTGTTGAGGAGGCACAACATGCGGCTGAACCCGAACAAGTGTGCGTTCGGGGTCTCATCGGGAAAGTTCCTCGGCTTCATGGTGAGCCAGCGAGGAATCAAAGCAAATCCCGAGAAGATCAAGGCCATATTGGACATGGCCCCGCCCCGGAACGTCAAGGAGGTGCAGAAGCTGACCGGTCGGCTCGCCGCTATTGGCCGGTTCCTCTCGAAGTCTGGAGAAAAGTGCCTCCCCTTCTTCAAGGCACTCAGGGGGCCTAAGGGATTTGAATGGGGCCAACCACAACAGGAATCGTTCGACCAACTGAAGGCCTACTTGGTGAACCCCCCTCTGCTCAGCAAACCTGTTCCGGGGGAAACCTTCTTCATCTACTTAGCTGCTTCCGAGCAGACCCTAAGTGCTGTTTTGGTGAGAGAGGAGGACCGAGCCCAAAGGCCCATCTACTACATGAGCAAGGTACTTCGGGACGCCGAGCTCCGTTATCCGAAGATAGAGAAGATGGCCCACGCCCTGGTCATGGCGGCAAGGAAGCTCCGTCCGTAATTTCAATCCCACTCGGTTGTTGTCCTCACCGACCAACCTCTAAAGCAGATCCTCCACAAGCCTGAGACCTCGGGCCGGTTAATGAAGTGGTCCATAGAGCTGAGCCAACATGACATCTCCTACCAACCTCAGACGGCAATCAAAGCACAGGCACTCGCCGACTTCATCGTCGAGTCCACCGTTCCTGAGGTCAGCCACGTCCCGAATGGACCCCCCATTTGGACAGTCTTCATGGACGGCTCCTCCTGTAATGAAGGAAGCGGTGCCGGCATCATCCTGAACGGCCCTGATGACTTCGTCCTCCAGTATGCAATCCGTATGAACTTCAAGGCTTCGAACAATGAGGCGGAGTACAAGGCACTCATCGCAGGCCTCGGACTTGCCCGAAGTGCTGGGGCGTAGCGCCTCCAAATTCACAATGATTCTCAGCTGATTGTGAACCAGGTCTTGGGCGAATACGAGGCGCGAAACGAGCGGATGGCGAAATACCTCGCTAAGGTCAGAGCCCTCATGAGTCGAAGAGGCACTCATCCAACGAGTCCCTCGTGAGGAGAATTCCCAGGCCGATGCTCTCTCCAAGTTGGCCTCGTCCTCCCTCCAAGGTCTCGAGCAGACCGTTTTGATCGAGGTCCTCTCAAGGCCGAGCATAGAAGACGAGACATCCGGCTCGGTGGAGTCATTGCCGGTCATGCTGCAAGATAATTGGATGAAGCCGTTGTTGGAGTTCTTAAGGGACGGACTCCTCCCCGAAGACCCCAAAGAAGCACGCCGAGTCAGGACCAGGGCCGAGCGGTATGTCTTGATCGAGGGTATCTTGTACAAACGCTCCTTCTCACAAATTGACGACCGACCATACCTAAGGTGCCTCTCCCCAGAACAGGCCGACTATGCCCTACAAGAGCTCCACGAAGGCATCGGCGGGGCGCATTCAGGGTCTAGGTCATTGGCTCGGAAGGCTTTGAACTACAGATACTTCTGGCCAACTCTCCTTCAAGACGCCGAGCGACACGTTCGGTAATGTAGCTCTTGCCAGAGACACTCCAGCATTCGTCGCCTCCCTCAAGCTAACCTCACCTCCCTATCAAGTCCTATCCCCTTCGCAATGAGGGGGATGGATTTACTAGGGCCTTTCCCTCCAGCTCCGGGTCAGTTCAAGTTCTTGGTCGTAGCCATCGACTACTTCTCGAAGTGGATCAAGGCCGAACCCCTCGCCACTATAACCGAGAACAAGGTAGTTCAATTTTTCTGGAAGAACATCATCTGCAGATTCGGCGTCCCCCGTGTCCTTGTGACGGACAACGGGACTCAGTTCACTGGCACAGCATTCCGAGCTCTGTGCGACGACCTTGCCATCCAGCAGCGCTTCTCGTCCGTCTCCCACCCTCAGTCAAACGGACAGGCAGAAAATGCTAATCGGCAGATCCTCACAGGTATCAAGAAAAGGCTGGACAAATGCTCTAAAGGCTTATGGGTCGACCAACTCCCCAACGTCCTATGGAACTACCACACTAGCAAGCGGACCCCCACTGGAGAGTCCCCTTTCAACCTCACCTACGGGTCCGAGGCGGTGATACCCCTCGAGGTCGGCATACCTTCCCCTCGCCTTGCAGCCTACAATGAGGAACAGAATGCCAGAGACCTCAGGGCAAACTTAGATCTGGTAGATGAGCTGAGGGAAAGAGCGTCAATTCGGCAACAGAATTACCGAAGAAGGGTCGAGTTGGCATACAACAAGAAGGTCCGACCCACCAACCTTAAGCAAGGGGATTTAGTCTTGAGAAAACTGGCCATATCCTTCCCCAATCAAAAGCGCAAGCTGGCTCCGAACTGGGAAGGGCCTTACAAGATACAAGGGTAGTTCGGCCCGGAGCATATCGTCTAGAAGATCTAGAGGGCAGAGAGATTCCGAGGACCTGGAATGCCGACCACCTCCTGAAATACCAAGAAAGCGCCCCGGAGCCTCTCTAAGTATCGCAGGATATCGAGCCATTCCTCTCCTCTAACTTGTAATCTATTTCATAAGTTGTAATATGTAAAAACGGTTCGCCGTCGATTATCAATGAAGAATGCTCTTTCATGCTTACAAATTTGTTTACATATCTCCGCCTCTGTCCATTGTTTTTTATTTTTTCAACCAATGGTTCGGAGTCCAATGTCCGGTTCGACTTTACCTCCTCGGCTCACCCCCGGACGAGCCAGAGGTAGATCGCCGTTCGGAACTGCTCCCACAACCGTTGAACTACACCGATGGTTCGGAGTCCAACACTCGGCTCGACTTTACCTCCTCGGCTCGCCCCCGGACGAGCCAAAGGTAGATCGCCGTTCGGAACTGCTCCCACAACCGTTGAACTACACCGATGGTTCGGAGTCCAACACTCTGCTCGACTTTATTTCCTCGGCTCGCCCCCGGACGAGCCAGAGGTAGATCGCCGTTCGGAACTGCTTCCACAACCGTTGAACTACACCGATGGTTCGGAGTCCAACACTCGGCTCGACTTTACCTCCTCGGCTCGCCCCCGGACGAGCCAGAGGTAGATCGCCGTTCGGAACTGCTCCCACAACCGTTGAACTACACCGATTGTTCCGGAGTCCAACACTTGGTTCGATTCCCCTCCCCAAACTTGCTTCTCGGCGAGTTAGAAGTAGATCACCATTCGGAATTGCTCCCACAACCGTCGAACATTCGCCATGACCGGCGAACTTCACCATGGAAAAGAGCTCGGCTCACCCCTCGACTTCGCAGGTGCCATTCCGGTCGGGTGCCGAGCAAGTGCCATTCCGATCCTACAAACAGAGAAAACTCACTTTCTCCCCAACTTTCGCGTAGGATCCCGATCAGACGGCCAGGATCTTGCCAGCGATGCTAGACGACAAGATAGCATTTTCTTGGGAACAGAGCCGTCTCCAGATTCGTGCCAAAATCTAACGGACCAGATCTTGTCAGCGCCGCTAACGACAAGATAGTGTTCCCATAGGAACTGGTTCGCCTCGAGATTCTTGCCGACGGCACTATGCACTCGGCTCGTGAACCTCGGCACGACCAACACACTTACGAGCGAGATAAATACGCAGAGCAACGAAAGATGCTAATCCTTAAAAGAAATTTTATTAATGATTGGGGCACGATACAAAGCAATCTTTCCATAGTTACAAAGTATTAGAAAACAAAAAAATACAGCGCCGACCCACTACACTTGGTCTTCAAACAGAAATGTCTTCACTGATCCGTTCGGTCGCCAGTTCATCCACTTCGGCTGACAGCTCCTCCGCCTCCTTCAGAAGCTTCACCTCCACGGTCTACAAGTGATGGATCTCAGAGAGCAAATCATCCCGCTCGGCTAATATTTTCGACTGATTGTGCCGAATACACTGAACCCGAAGAGCGTTGCTAAAAGTAGTCTGCGAGTCTTCGTCCTCTCTTACGGGGGTCGCCTCGACGATCCTACTCTCCAGACGTTGGATCTCGGCGTCTCTTTGGCCGAGGACGGACTGAAGGTGGGCCCGCTCGCTCTCAGCTCGGCGTAACTCCAGCTCGACACCATGAAGCCGCTCTCGGCACTTCGCCGAGTGTGACTTCATCGCCACTGAGGTTACCTCGGTCTCAGCTTCATCGTCCGGACCATTGGAATAAGTGTATTGGGCTGCCACCATGAGCTGAAAAGAAGGAAAAACGAATAGCAAAATTTCAATATACTTCCGAAGTCCAACACTTGAAGAATTTTCCAACCAAACTTTCAGATTCGTGTTTAGATATAATAGTTCTACATACAACAAGACCGACCCTACAATAGAGTTTTACAACAGTCATAATAAACACAAAACGACACGATCAGGGTCTCTTCGGAAGGGGAACGCTTCGGTTCAAGGAAACGCGAGGACGACGAGGCCTGACCTCCGAGCTCGATTCCAAACCAACGAAGCGTGACCCCCCTTTGCCACTGACCCTGACTGTGGCGCCGATCGAGGCACCGCTCGACGAGACGGCCGCACTACTCTGAGCGTCAGCAGGGCTCCGCCTAGCCACGGGCAAACATGTCGCGAGTTCGTAAAAGGAAATCCCCCTCTCGCTCTCTTCGCGAGTGCACGATGTACTGCGGACGTTCGCCCTCTCCGGCAGAGGCTTGAGTGATGCAACCTCTTCCTCTAGTTCAATGATTCTGTCTCTCAAAGCGTCGTCCTTCGCCAACTTTTTCAAACGAGGAGGCCTTGACGAGCCCGAGACGTTGGCGCTATCGGTTGCGAGCCGTCGGAAGTGGGTGACCTCGATCCCCCTATCTATCGTGATCCTCCTAAGCCTGTCGACCTCGGCCAACAACCTCTTGCGCTCGGTCGACGCCTTCTCCAGCTCGGAAGTTAGCTTCTCTTCCGCCGCCGAGCGTTCTTTCTCCGCTAACTCCATGTGTTGGATCTCGGCCAAAAGCTCGTCATTCTTCCGCTCGGCGATGGCAAGCTCTCCACGAAGCCGATCGACCTCACCTTCGGGACCAGGAGCTCGGGGTTGCTTCCGCAGTTGCTTCAACTCGCGGCAATACCCCCTCACAGCTGCCTTCGTCTCCTCCAGCTTCAAGAACATGAGAAACCGCCTCTGTCGGCTATTCGAGAGCTCACCCTTCGTTTTGGCCAGCTCCTTACGAAGGTGTGAAACCTCCGTAACCGGACCGAACTTTACCTGAAAAGCAGAGATAAATCCGAAACCCAACACTTGGAGAAATCTACGCCTAATCAAATACAAAATCCGAGACTCAACACTTGGATAAATTTTGGCCAAACAAACTGTTTTCATTCAAAACCGAGAAGAAAGTTTTACAAGAGCGGTGGCCAGTCCGCAGTTAGGCTTACAGAAAGAAACAAAACAACAAAAGACTAAAGAGGCAACCGAGTCAGGGGTCGACCTTTTTGTCGTTCGGGTCCGTCGACCCCCCGGCCTTGTCCTCGTCCTCGCCCTCGTCCTCGTCCTCGTCCTCGCTCCCACTCTCCTCCTCAGAGCCATCCTCCTCCTCATCCTCGGCCTCGGTCTCGCCCGGGCCTTCGACACCGTCCGTCTGTCCCTCGGGGCCGAGCATCCCCAGGGGGACCTCCTCCTCCCCCTCCACGAGGTCGTAGAAACGGTAGGAGGACGTGTCAAAGCCCGAATTCCGAGCAGCAACGTGGAGCAGTGCTCGGCCGTAGGCGTCCTCCATGTTCTTGTACATGTGGTGCTCGGCCTCCTCTTGGACAGCCTTCCTCGCCTTCGCCACCTTAGACCGGTGCTTGGCCATGATCCTCTCGGCCCTCTTCCGAGCCCTCTCTGCCTCCGATCGAGCATTGGCCAGCTCCTCCTTCAGCTCGGCGTTCTCCTTCTCCGAGGCCTCGAGCTTGGCCGCCCTGTCCTTCAACAGCTGAATGACGTCAGCCAACTGCTTCTCCAACCCCGCCACTTCAGCAGCCCTTTTTGATGAGAGGAGCTGCTCGGCATCAAGCAACTTCGTGGCTTTAACGCTCTCCGTTCTCTCCCGCTCATACTCCTGCTTCTTGCTCGCAAACTGTTCGAGCAAGTAGTTGAAGTGACAGAAGGTCTGAAAAGAGAACAAACCGTCAAAATCCGAACGCGGGAACTTAGAAAAAACTCAGGAAAAGATTTTAATGAGAAAGGGTTTGGTCCACCTACTGACATTGTGTTCCGAGCGATCTGCATCGTAGCGTCCCCTGCCAGCCCGGCCTTTAGGGCCGCTCGATCCTTTGGGGTCGGCAGGTGCCTCACCGCTTCCATGCAGATGTTGCCGTCGCCCAAGAAGCCGTCGACGTTCATCACCTGCCAGTCAGGGACGAAGATCTGCTTATGCCGCTCGGTCAAGATCTTCTCTGCCTCGGTGGTGAGGGGGGGAACTTGGAGGGACAGCACCTCATTCACACTGAAGGCGCCGCTCGACGAGCCAGCTGCATCCCCCTCCACCACTGGCGCCGGCGCACCGGAAGCTGGAGGATCCGTAGCCGCGGACTTCTCCTGCTCGGGGCCAGTCCCCGGAACAACGGCCTCCTGCGGGTCGCTTTTCTTCCCGACCGACGGTATCTTCGGGGCTCGACCGCCCTGAGGCCCCGCCGAAGGCCTCTTCTTCCTCGTCTCCTGCTCCGCCGCCCTGGCCTTCGCCATCAAAGCCCTATAGTCCATCTTCATCGTCTCTGCACAAGCCGAATGAAAAAACTTAGAAAAATTTTCATGAACTTTAAGCAAAGAGTATAAATACCAAAAGCATACTAGGGTCGATCGGACTGAGACCCCCTCGGAACAGAGCCTCCTCGGTAATATCTTTCCAGCTTAGCACTGGCAGAGCGAGGAGCTTCTTGAGGACCTCGGCTTCCTCGTCACTCAACGTAGGCTCTTTCTTGGCTCGCTTGGGCAGGCCATCCTTCGCCCAAACTATCGGGATCACCCACGGCGCGGGAGCACGGATGATGAAATACTTCTCCTTCCAATGTTTGATCGAGTCCGGGTTCTCGATCAACTTCACGCCCGTCCGTGGCGAAAGATAGAAGCTCTGTTCGTTTCGGTTTGGCTGGCAGGGGCGGTAGAGGCTCCGAAAGAGAAACATGCTCGGTGCGGCGCCGACCTCTTGGCACCGGAGAACAAACACCAGGACATGCCTCCAGGTGTTCGGCATCAGCTGGGCGGGGCTTAAACCATACCAATTCAAGACATCAATTATGAACGAGTGAAGGGGGAAGCGAAGCCCGGCGATCAGGGAGTCGACAGGGAAGACGCACACGTCTGTCGAAGACTTCGTGTTGGCTCGGAAACCCGGCCCGGGGAGGAGTAGCCTGTAGTCGGCAGGAATCTGGAACCCCTTTCGGATCAGATGAAGATCGACCTCCGTGAGAGACGAGATGGTATGGTCCACCTCGGACAGCTCTCTCGGTTCATTCTCCTCCACCGACTTGGCCGTGCATTGGGTCACCTTCTCCAAGATATCCTCAGCGTAGTCCCGAATGCCTCCCACGCTCGACAGAGCAATGGGCTGCCGACCGAACGCCCCCGCCGTCTTCGGCGTCTCGACGATCGTGACTACCGCTTTACCCTTTTGAGACGCTGCCGCGACCTCCTGAGGTGGTTCGGCTACTTCACCCTCTCTGTCCGGCCGAACGACACTCTGATCGGTCGGCTCCACTACCTCATTTCCTTTGCCCGCTCGGCCTATGACTTGCTCCGAGGTGGGGGTCTCATCCGAGGAAGTAATCTTAACCATTTTCTAAAGAAAGAGGTAGGAGACCGACCTTGAAGTGACAGCTACGGTCAGAAAAGTTCACCAGAGACAAAGAACGCCTCGCCGCGACAGCTAGCACCACCACCAAGGAGCTAAAAACTTCGAAGGTGAAAGTAAAAACTGGAGAGAGAGAGTAAAAGTAAATAATGAGACTTGGATTAAGGGGGGGTGAAGATTTATAGTAAAAAAGGAACGTCCCTTGGACTTCCAAACGTAAGGGCGCGACTTTTTGGGCCGCTCTCGAAGCGTCGCGGAGGCCCAATACGACTCTGCTCTCGTCACTAAGTCAAGCAGCTCGGCACAACAGGATCTAAATCCGAAGTGCACACGATCCGAGCCCAGCGGCAAAGAGCCTGGTCGGCCACCGAGCAAGTGCCTTTCCGATCCTGCAAACGGAGAAAACTCACTTTCTCCTCAACTTTCGTGTATGATCTCGATCAGACGGCTCAGATCTCGCAGACGACGCTAAACGACAAGATAGCATTTTCTTGGAGACTGAGCCCGTCTCGAGATTCGCGCCACCATCCAACGGCTCAAATTGCGCCAAATCGCTCGGACGACCGTGCCCTCAGGTCTCCACCTCTGTCTAAAGAAGCCAGGAAAAATTTTAGATTCAAAGTTCTCAGGCACCGCCTTCGGCGAGCCCCCCAGGCCCCAGGTCGCGGCCGGCATCCCTCTCATCCGTGAACAAAACAATGCCCCCGACCTCGGAGCCGAAGCCACGAATTGCTCAGGGACTAGATAGAAATCGCCGACCCATGGGGCCCGGTCAAACGCAGATCGGCGCGCCTCCCATCTCTAACTCCTTCGGGCTGACAACCATCAGGAGCCTTCAGCCCGGAAGGAAGACAGAGATCGGAAGAGACCCATCATTCTGAAGCTGCACTCCCTCGGATCCGGACTTGGGTCATCACCTCTTCTACCGTGATCTTCCCCGACCCTGACACCCACATCAGAGCAGTCAAAATCGGGAGAAGATCACGGTGGAAGAACGATCACCCGTCCTCCCGAAGCAAACTAGCCCTCGGATCCGGACTAGGGTCATCACCTCTTCTACCGTGATCTTCCCCGACCCTGACATCCACACAGGGGCACTCAGAATCGGGAGAAGATCACAGTGGAAGAACGACCACCCGTCCTTCCGAAGCAAACTCGTTCCTCGGATCCGGACTTAGGTCATCACCTCTTCTGCCATGATCTCCCCCGACCCTGACACCCACAACGGGGCCGTCAGAATCGGGAGAAGATCATGGTAGAAGAACGACCACCCGTCCTACCGAGGCACATCGCCCCTCGGATCTGGACTTCGGTAGTCAACCCTTCTGCCAATATCTCCCCTGACCCTGACGCCTCCACCCGGGCCGTCAGAATCAGGAGAAGATTTTGGCGGAAGAGCAACCCCCCGTCCTTCCGAAACACATGGTCCCCCGAATCCGAACTTTGATCATCACTTCTTCCACCATGATCTCCCCTGACCCTGACATCCACGACGGGGCCGTCAGAGTCAGGAGAAGACCATGGTGGAAGAACGACCATCCGTCCTTCCGAAGGACAACCACAGATGCCTCCGAGGGCTAAAACTCAACATTGTTGCGATTAAAATGACAAGGGGAATGAGGTACTTATAAGCTACCCTCCAGGATCCGGCCATTATGACCCTCGAAAGTTGAAACGCCATGCATTAATTGAGGGGCACCATTCTTAATGACCCTGGGAAGATGGAACGCCGCACAAGTCCCGGGACACCATTAATGCCCTTGGGAACAGGACCGTCTCGAAATCCGTCGTGCCATGCCGCTCGGACTGCCGAAATGCCATGCCTTCGGTCGGCCACCGAGCAAGTGCCTTTCCGATCCTGCAAACGGAGAAAACTCACTTTCTCCTCAACTTTCGAGTAAGATTTCGATCAGACGGCCCAGATCTCGCCGAAGACACTAAACGACAAGATAGTGTTTTCTTGAGAAATGTGCCCGTCTCGAGATGCGTGTCGTCATCCAACGGCTCATATTGCGCCACGTCGCTCGGACCGCCGAAACCTCATGCCTTCGGTCGGTCGCCGAGCAAGTGCCTTTTCGATCCTGCAAACGGAGAAAACTCACTTTCTCCTCAACTTTCGTGTAAGATTTCGATCAGACGGCCCAGATCTCGCCGAAGACACTAAATGACAAGATAGTGTTTTCTTGAGAAATGTGCCCGTCTCGAGATGCGTGTCGTCATCCAACGACTCAGATTGCGCTACGTCGCTCGGACCGCCGAAACCTCATGCCTTCGGTCGGTCGCCGAGCAACAGCCTTTCCGATCCTGCAAACGGAGAAAACTCACTTTCTCCTCAACTTTCGTGTAAGATTTCGATCAGACGGCCCAAATCTCGCCGAAGACACTAAACGACAAGATAGTGTTTTCTTGAGAAATGTGCCCGTCTCGAGATGCGTGTCGTCATCCAATGGCTCCAATTGCGCCACGTCGCTCGGACTGCCGAAACCCATGCCCTCGGTCGGTCGCTGAGCAAGCGCCTTTCCGAGCCTACACTTGCTCCATGACATTCGACGGCTCAGATTGCGCCACGTCGCTCGGACTGCCGAAACCCTATGCCTTCGGTCGGCTGCCGAGCTAGTGCCTTTCCGATCCTGCAAACGGAGAAAAAAGACACCGAGCAACTACGACCGTTGGATCTCTCAGAAATTCGTGCTTCTAATGATGAACGGTCCAGATTGCACCACGTGCGCTAGAAGACAAGATAGCATTTTCTTGGGAGGCACGCCATCATCCGACGGCTCAGATTGCGCCACGTCGCTCGGCCTGCCGAACCCCTGTCCCTCCAGTCGGCAGCCGAGTAAGCGCCATCCCGAGCTCGCAAACGGAGAAAAAAGCTTTCGAGTGATAACAACCGATGGATCTCTCAAAAATTCGTGCTCGTCCATGATCAACGGCCCAGATCGAGCCACGTCATAAATCGGTATTTAAAATCATTTTTTATTTATTTAAATCGTTTTATTTATTTAAAAATAGCGAAAAAATTGCTAAAAATTCGGGAAAATTAACTAAAAATTCTAGAAAATAATTAAAAATTCGGGGGTATATTTTTGAGCCCCTGAACAAACAATTATTGTCTAGAATGTACTGTTAAGACCCCCGAACGATTAGTAAACACGTCGCAAAATTAAATAAATAATCTGAAAAAATAGATAAAAGCCGTCAAATACCTGATATGGCTAGAGAACAGCATATGGCATCAAAAAATTACCTCACTACCCCCTTCGAAATTCAAAATCCTCCATTTGGACTCCGATACAACTCCACTAGCCACCAAAACAGTTAAACTACTCCTCAAAGGCTGATCACACTCAGTCTTTAGGAGTGGGGGGCTCATGACATGGCTAAAAATGGGGTTAAATCGGAACCGTCCAGCTTGGGCACGAATCTTGAAGCTCGGGGGTAAAACGGTAATTTCACATACAAATTGATCCAAAGCGGGTATTAGATCTCCTTCTCACAGATCCAATAGCCCACAAACGGATCCACTCCGATTGGGTACGAGTCCCGACCCGAGGCGAACCCAGACCAACAAGAGACAAATCAGGGTCACTGATTTGTCCAAGTCAACAGGCCTGATTTGCTCTCACCGGGAATCAGGGATTAGTTTCCTAAACAGACTGTGAGGATTTTACTCCTGGCAATTACACAGGAAATCAGGTCCCTAATCACTCCCCTGGCGACTATAAATACCTTTCCTCTACCACTGTGACCAGGTAATCACTCTTTTTCCACCTTAAGCTCTTTCTTTAATCACCACTGGTTACTGACAAGAGCGTCGGAGGGTGCGTCGCCGGAATCAACCCCGGTGTCTCGCACTTCCTTGCAGGTTGCAGCAGGAATCAGAAGGCTTGGATCTGCTATTCAGGTTTTCTCGAACTCACAAATCTCATCTGTTTACCCCCACACCGAAATCAGCGGTAACATATATATATATATATATATATATATATATATATATATATATATATATATATATATATATATGTGTGTGTGTGTGTGTGTGTGTGTGTGTGTGTGTGTGTGTAACATATATATATATATAACATAACATATATATAACATAACATATAGATATATATATTACATATATGTAATATATATATCTATATATGTAATATATATATATATATGGGAAAAAGGGGTATGAGCAACTTGCTCATTTAGTAAATGTGCAATTGATGAGGTGGCATGCATGTGATTGGAAAATTCTAAAAGTGGTTAGTTGTCCAATGTATCACATGCATGCCACATCATCAATTATATATATATATTACACCACACACACACACACACACACACACACACGCACACATGTATATATATATGTGTGTGTGTGAATGGTGATATATATATATATTTAAGTTGAAGATCTTGCTGTTTTTCTTTGGCCGAAAGTGGAGTTGGGGTCTTTTTCTTGCGCGCGGATTTCGATGAGCTCTCTTGGAGTCCATTTCTAGGAGTTCAATTACTAGGAATTAAATTTCCTTTGTGGGTGATTCGAAAATACTTTCTAAATTAGGAGTAAAAATCTTCATGCTAGTTACTGTAGAAATTTAATTTGTTAAAATTGATTGATATGCTAATTCATAGATTGCTTAATCTTAATTATTTTATGTCATGAGGTGTGAATTTATGGTGTGATTCACATAAGCAATTTGAATTAGTGTTAAATTAAATGATGTATTATTTGAAAAATTGTTGGTATGATATTTGATGCATGTTAGAATAGTAGTCACAAGAATGCAATATGTGTGAAATATGAATTTTAATGCTAATGTGATTAAGAAATGCGGATTTAGTCTCATTAGTTTATTTAATGAGTACAGATATTTTATAGAGGAATTTTGATGAAAGACAACCTTTTTATGTGAAAAATTGATTATATGTGTTCTAATACAATTTTGGGGAAAAACTTTGTTTTATTGTCGAAACTTTATAAAATTTTGAATATAATGTACTACACTGTAATGTTTGTAAGGAAACATATTTTGGAAAAATTATGTACAGTCCATTAAAAAGTTAGAACGATCGTATTAGTGAATTTTGTGAAAAGAAACTAATCCCAGTACTGTATGAACAAAACCTTAGCATTCTAACTTTACGTCAGTAGCCGCACGTGGACTTATTGACTTGTCGGTGCACCACAGAGATGTTACTGTAGCGCTGGTTGATCAGGGGTCTTGAGTTCGAATCTCGACAGTCCCCTTCTTTTTCCTGTTTTGGCTTTAATTAACCCAAAGGCCGAGATTGTGTACTTCTGGTTTGCGGCCTGTCCTTGTGACAGAGAAGTCACATGGACTTCCTGGTCTTCGGTGGCATCACAAGTCGGTTACTGTAGCGTGCCTGTGGGCTTCGGTTCGAAACCTGGTAGCTCCATTTGATATTTTTTGGTGTTTTTAACTTTTGAAGAGTATTAATGCAAATAAAAATTTGGGAAAAAGTCTAATATTTCTCTAAAATGATTTAGAGTTTATTAAAAATAGTTTCATAATATTTCATATATTTTTGTGAGATAAAAAGTGGATTTTACATTAAAGAACTCGAGTTTATCGATTAAAAGAATTAGAAGGGAATTTTATAAATTGTGACTCTTGTATAATTAAATAGAGATGAATATTTGGATTGAAATTAGATTTTTCTCTTAATAAGATTTTATGATTTTCTATACTTGATTGAGATTATTTGAGATGCATACAATGTTATAAGTGATTAAATTGACAAATGAGGTTGAGTTGAATTGTTTTCATGTTATAAGACTATAAAGAATTACTCTCTTGAGGAAGAGATATGAATAAAGAAATTGAAATGATTATTTTGAGATTGAATATGAAATATTGTGGATCTCTAGAAAGAGATTGTTGTTGAAATCTAAAGGCTAGGCGAGACCCTAGTGACCGATATTTTTTATTTATTGAGAGCTAACCAGTGTGGGTTGAGCATCTCTTGAGAAGTAGCCAGGTTGGCTGACTGTCTCTTTTATTTTGGTTTAAGTCTGGTAGGGTAAGCTAGCTCTACGTTGTGATTATTTTCTTTTAAAACAAACTGAAATTGTAAGGACTACACTATAGTGGAGATGTTATGAAAGTAAAAGAAAAACACGAGTATGAGGGCCTCGGAGCTACGACGTGAGATTATTCACAGACTGTCTACACGATGCGTCGTGTCATGACGTGGATATGTCTCCAGGAGTCCGTACCACAGGCGACGTTTGTGGGGTATTTGGTGACTACGGGTGGTGTCATGTTCCATAACGGAGGCTGAATTGTCCATAGGTTCTACATGATGCGTCGTGTCATGATGTGGAATTCCCCTCCAGGCTGTCTGGATATGAGCTCGTAATTCATAGAACATCTACGATACTTATCGTAGTTACCATACTAGTTTAAGTCATGGCGAGGAATCGACAAGATGAAGAACGATTAAAGGCTTGCCCTCGGACCTATGTAGTATGGGATGCATGGAATCCGAACAAGTGCGCATTAGTGTCATGTAATATAAATAACTGCATTAAGTGCACAACGCAACACGACATCAATAGGATAGTTCCTTTGTAGCTTTGTTTGTGATCAAGTTTGTGTTTTCTAAAGTACTTAAGAATCGTTATACTGTTCGGCATAGCGAGGATGGCCGTGTATAATATTTCGTCGGTCGTAAGCAACCTACGTGCCCACAGTCTTATATGTAGGATAAAGTGAATGAAAAAGACTAAGGAGGAATTGATGCTTAAAGAACTATTCAAGTGTTATTTTATTTTATACATGTAATTGTTGTAATTTTGCTTCTACTGTTTAAAAATGTAACTCTGATGTAACAAAGTTTTAAATTCCTTGTAAAATTATACGAAGAGAAGTGTAAAGATCTCTTATTTGGAATTCACGTAGACACACTCCCCTCTTTAAATTTTCTTCGTGGATTTTTATCATAGTACCTTTCAAACATTCAATATATTTTTCAAATAAATATTTTCTTATGTTATTAAATCACTTGAATATCTATTATTTTATCTATCTTCCTTAATTTTGATCTTTTGAATTTGTTTTATCTACCTTTCAATCTTAAAATTTTGTCTTTCATGTTTTTATGTCACTTTATGTTTATCCGTTTATATCTGCTATTACTTTACGTATTTTATTAAATTTATATTACAACTATTATTTTCTTAATTTATTATTATATTTTTAAATTCTGAATTTTGCTTATGAAATTTTTGTTTATGTACATTCATTTATATGATTTAATTTTGTGATACTATATTTTTTATTATTGTATATTGACTTGGATTATTCTTGTATTTGGGCGATTTGACTCAAGACTTGTGTTTTATTCAGATCATGACTATTTGAGATTTATGTATTTGGTTTCAAGTATTTGTGCATGTGGTTGATTAAATTCGCTTCCGACTCTGTATATTTCTTGTGCATGTTGCTAAGAATTCTTGAACAGCTTATGGATGTTGAAAATCATTCACTGGGCTTTTGTTACATATCCGTATTCCGTATTCTTTTGGGAGGCGGGGCGTGACATCATATAAATATGACATACCATTTTTATCTACATTCGATACTATTGTTATTACATATTATTTGCTTTTGCTATTAATCACTACTCATTAATTGTGTAGTTTTACGCTTCTTCAATATAATGCATACACTACATAATTATCGTTTTCATTTGTATTTTCAGCTCGTGCATATACTTTACACTATTTTCGCCTTAATGTTATAAATCATTTTCATTACTACAAACTTTGTATATCCTATATTTAAAGCATATATATCTATTTTAATATTTTGTTGTTGTAATTTCCTACTTCATTTATAACTTTTCATCCACTTTTTTATCACTGATTTCAAACATAACACCATACTTTATGAAACACCCAATATCCAAGTGTATATGGAAGATTACATATTTCCATTTCTCATTTTGGTGCAATCTGATGTCGAGAGGGAAAATCTGTAACTAGACGTCAATGGAGGCAAACTACAACTGGACGTCGGGGAGGCAAAGTCTGCAACCAAATGTCCAGAAGGCAAACTACAATCGGATGTCGTAGAGGCAATTATGCAACTTGATTTCAAGGAGGCAAGTCTGTAATTAGATACCAACGAGGTGAACCTACACCAGAAGGAGATTTTCTACTTTTATAACCCCTACTTCGTTTTCTATAATATTTACTTACCAATATCTCATTTTTGTACTGGCATATACTATTTTATAATATTTTATAATCTAGCATTATATTGTTTATACTGATTTCTATATCTATCGTACTTGTGTATTTACTGCTAAATATTAACTATCTTGCCGTCTTCTTCGTATTATTTTGTATCCTTATATGAGTTAGTATTTCATATCACTTTATCGTATTTTATATTGCTACTAATTTATCTTAGATTTGGTGGCTACTCACCTAACAAAATATATACTTCTTATTCATTATACTTTTGTTTACGATTAATAATTTAATTTCTATGTAATTAGTTTTCGCATTGTTTCGATAATGTGTTATTGCCTTTCTACTATGATGTTTTGTTTTACTCCTACAAATCATTTATAATTTTCGTATCATGATATTGTTCGTTTTATCTTATGATTTTATGCCTACGTACATATATAAGTTTTGTATGTTGGTTTTTCTTGCTCTACTTGACAATTCGAAAGTATTTCGATGTGTGTCTTCTATATCTTTAATCTTCAAATCACACGTATAATTATTATAGTTACCTTACAAATTATTTTATGATATTAATTTGTATACAAAATCATTTTATGTTTAACTAAATTCCATTCTCGTATATTTTTCAAACTGTTATCCAACAGTCTTCTTTTAAATTGTTAATTCAATTTTGTCATACAGTACCAATTCAGTTTGTGATTTTTCTACCGCTTATTGCTTTGAGGAATTTTGACTACTACATCTATTTATAAATTATCTATTGACTATGTTTCTCTTTATTACATTGTTTTCCGAACTATTTTGCAATTAACGACTTAATTGATTTTTCCTTTTCTAATGCTTTACCTAATATTATTTTTGTATGAAAATTTCTCTCAAATCCATCCTGTCTTTTTGTCACATTTATTTCCTTATGTTATTTTCCTAGTTTTCTTTTTCGTTCTTATGAAATTTTGATACTCATAATTTTTCTTATATAGAGTTTGTCTTGTTTTTCCACATTACTTATTTTTTACTACATTTATTTTTTTGATATTTGTAGTTTTCTATATACAATAATGATATTTTATTTAGTGTGCACAAAATACAACCTTTATCCTAGCAAGTTCTGAGGACAGAACTGTTCTAGGGGAGGAGAGTGTAACACCCCGCTAAATTGGAAATGACAATTTTGCCCTCGTGTATTACGTACGTGTATTTTGTACCATTAATGGTAATATTTGTAATGTGTTTTCATTACGTATTTTAATTTCCGACTATTTATGCATTTTCCGTATATTTTATCCTATCTGAGTCAACTGTAATATAAAATTTCAATTTCGCTATTTTTACGTGCTTTTTACGTGTTTTTGATGCACGTATCGATTATGTGTTTCCACCGCTACGTGTAATATTTTCTATGTGTTTAAATTATTTATTTTATATATTCAAATCCATTTTATAAAACGGATTTTCATTTTCTCGCATTTTGATCTAAATACTTTTGTACGTGTAATACACATTTTTCTATGTACGTAACGATTATGTTATAGAATATATAAAAATCAATAAATATATTTCCTTATATTTTATTTTTAATATCTTTAACAGTTTTCCACTGATAACGTCAAATTTCGTATTTTTGATATTTTACGTGCGACACACGTGTTTGTTTCGGTGCGCGTATTTGAGCGTATCCATTTTCAAAATAAATTTTGGAGTGTGCGTATGTTTATTTTATTTTTGCATGAAAATCTTTAACCTTTTAATTGAACTAATTTTTACATACATATTATATATATACAAACCTATGCTTTGATTTAAAAATACAAATAATCAATTTTTGGGAAGTGCGAGCTAGTGCACGCACGTGCACGTGTTAAGCCCATGAAGAGAGGAATGGCCGGGCTGTTTTTGGAAGTAGGAGGGAAACACAACTTTTGAAATTGTGAGTGGATGAGTGGGTGATGTTCATGGGGGGTGGTTATAGTAACTACCACCTAAGTATTCTATGAAAGTACCCCTACTCCTTCACATTTCTCCTCATCTTCTCCTTCCTACCCTTTTTTGTCTGCCGAAAGCCACATCCAGCATGTCCTCTTTGGATTTCTCCACTCTTTCCATCATTCAATGCATATACATATATATTAGCATATATACATATATATGTACATGGATGTGAAAGTGTGATGAATGCTTTTTCTCTCCCATTCTTTCCTTCCTCCCCTGTCACTTCCGAACCCCCAAATCCATCAAGCAATGTCTAGCAAACTCTTGTACTTCCTCCACTCAATTCCACCCTATATGTGTATATACTTATATATATATATGCATATACATTTACCTATATACTTATACCCCTCCTCACACTATCTCTCCCCATCTCCTTCTCCTCTGTCCTTGCCGAAACCAACCCCAGCATACCCCATGCTACTCCACCTACTCACCATCTACATACATACCTAGCCTATTCTAGCATTTACATATATATAGTTATATGTATATATACATATATATATGCATGTGAAGTTGGAGTGCTTCACTGTGCATGATGAAAGAAGGTGATGTACTTGCTCTTGCTGATTGCATGCCGAAAGTGAAGTGTTGCATTGGTCGAGATGGAGTTGAAGCTTTTTTCTTGCGCGCGGATTTTGAGGAGGCAAAGCGGAGTTTCTAAGGGCTTCTAATTCTAGGAGTTCATTTGATTCCATCACAATTTGAGTGGGTGATTCTAAAATCCTTTCTAATGTTGGAGTAGATTTGCATGCTAGATAATATATGATTTAGTTGTTAAGTTGTTAAATCAACATGATGATTAAAGAGTATTGTTTTCTATAAAACATTTTTCTTAAAGCCCAAGGATTAGTTTGCTTATTTTCTTTTGAAACAATTATTTTGGCCCAAACTAATTTAAGCCCATGGTTAAATCTTTTTGTTTACAACTTGTTTTGTGTAACATTTTTTATAAGACTTGTCATGAGTGTACAAGTTTATTAGTGTGGTTTGTGCATGCACGTGCATTTCGCATACACGTGCATTGAGCACTCCTTCTTGGCCGGTTTTGGGTGGAGTAGTGGTGTGAATCATGGGTAGTTGTGTAGAGGTGTGGGTAGTTATTTCAACCCCCTAGTGCATCCTAACCCTTGATCCTATAACCATCTACAAAATCCTAGCCCTCCATTCCACTTATTTTCTAGTATAAATACCCTCTCTCATTCCGTATCTCTTTTACACTAAAATTATTATTGTAAGAGAGGCATTTTATGAGTTGTGTGTGGGAGCTTTTCTGTGGAGGCCGAGTAGTACTCTGAAGAGTTCGGTGTGGAGCGAAGGAGCAAGGAGCGAGGATTCGTTCACTACATTAAGGAATTTTTGCTGGATTTCGATTATTTCTTCAAATAAGGTGGGTGTTTCTCAGGACTTCTAATGTAGGAGTTATACCATGATTATTATAATTGCTACCATGTTATGAAAAGTAAATTCAATGTATTAGAAATTGCCTGAGCATGCTGTTGATAATAAGAACAAAAGGGTCGGTACAGTCGACTGTCACATGAACCAGTCGACTGGTACGAGACAATTATTTTCATGATGTGATAATAAACATATATGCAAAACAGACGTAATAGTACGATTACTAAGTTCATATTTTCCCCATGTTACATATGATGGAGGGAAGGTGAATGGATGAAAAGAACTAGCGATGATTAACAAAACTAAGAACGGTCGGTGCAGTCGACTGACAATGTGTTCATCCGACTGGTGCATCGATTTAATTATGATTAATCGGCAATTCCATGAAATGAGATATTCTATTATGTTGACCTAGTGTAATGATTTGAGATTTATATCTTCGTCTTCGTAAGAAAGTTATGAATAAGTGTAAATGCATGTTTAAAGTATTTTCCTTAAAGAAAAGACCATATTAGTAACTTGAAACTCCATGCTGCGATGTTACTAAACAAGTAAGAAGTGTGGTGTTTATGAAATATGAATGTATGTATGCTGTGATGAAAGTGCATGTGAGAACGGTTGGAAAGATAATTTCTGATTTTGAATTCTGAAACTGTCCAGTCGACTTAATGCGTGTAGCAAGTCAACTGAGCTGAACATAGAAATGTGCTATTTAAGAATCCCAAGACAGACGACTGATGGATGAACAGTCGACTGTCACGTGGATGACCGTGTGAACATGAAAAGTTGCGGGACAGCCGAATGGCCGTGTGCAGCAGTCGACTCTCCCGAGTATTTATGATGAACTTGTATTGACTGTGTGAGTCGACTGGTGTCCTTCCATGTTGACTGTACAGAGTGGATTTTGATATGTAAGAGATTTCATTTTTGATTACTGTTGGAAGTTGTGAACCTTATAATTGAAGTCAATGAACTCTTATGGCTATATGGATTTATATGAAATGAATCATAGATGTGAATTGAGAATTAAATGAACATGAAAGGCTAAGATCATGATAAGAAAGTCTGTGAGACTCTAAAATGAATTATGAGCTGAGAGTGCTCAATTGGAAATTGTGAATTGGAAATTGAACAAAAGAGTAGCTAAGTCTCTCCCGGCAGTGAAATGAAATGATATTGAAAAGAAGACCAAGGTTGGTCATGTATAAATGAAATGATAAGCCCGGTTTGGTGGAGAGGCTAACTCTAGAGCTTTGATTTTTATTCATGATTCTAATAATTTTAGTACATAGTGAGGAGGTGATGAAAGTGAGAGAAAAACATAAGTATGAGAACTAGAGTTTACGGTGCGGGTGTGTGAGCCGCAGAATGCATGCTTGATGAGTCAAGACATGGCGCGGGCGCAACTCAGAATGATCGGACTCTAGTCACGCTTGTGGGATGTTTGGTGACTGCAAGAGGATCGTGTTCAGGGAGGAGGCTTGAATTGCCACAGAATGCATGCTTGATGAGTCAAGACATGGCGTGGGGTTCCCCTCCAGGGTCCAGTGCACGAGCTTGTACTCATAGACCATTTAGGATACTCATCGTAATTACAGAAGTAGAGTAAATCATGGCGAGGGATTGAACCCTACAAAAATGAAGAACGATTAAGAGGCTTGCCCTCGGACCTATGTAGTATGGGATGCATAGAATTCGAATAAGTGCGCATTAGTGTCATGTAAATTAAATAACTGCATTAAGGATTAAGTGCACTATCACGACACGACATCATTAAGAGTTCCCTTTTGATTTATATTTTTATTATGAACAAGTTTGTGATCTGTTAAGAAATGAGAGTCATTATACTGTTTCTGGCATAGAGAGGATGGCCATGTATAATTATCGTCGGTTGAATAAACTGACGTACCCACAGTTTTGTATGCAGGACAAATTGCATGTTTAAGAGGAATGGCTGCATAAAGATCTTATCATGTTGTTGTACATTTGTTTAATGTTGTAAATTTTACTTCCGCTGTGCAAATGTAAATGTAATATGATGTAAACTCTAATGTAAAAAGAAAAGTTTGAATTTCCTTGTAAAATTGTACTCAAAGAAAGTGAAAAGATCCTGTAGAACATCTCGAATTCAGTGTTTTGGGATTCGGGGCATTACCGAGTGGTATCAGAGCCACGCTTTTCTACGCTTTCACACTTGTACAAGTTTATAAGGAACGACACCCTAGAAGTGGACATTAAAGTGTGTGTCTGAGTTTGGAGATTTAAATGTAAGTGACTTACATTTGTGTTGCTCTATGGTTTATGCTTCTTCCTCTCTATTCTAAGATGGCTGATCACTTCGACCCTGCTGGAGGCGACGACTAGAATATTATTGAGGAAGAGTACCATCCTGGACAGGCTGATTCTGAGGACGGGTATCACCCTGGGCAAGCAGATTCTGATGAGGAGGAGTGGCCTGAATCTCGAGAGATTACCCCACCTCCGGATTCATCTGAAGATTCTTCTTCCGATGAAGAAGAGGGACCAGCTCTGAGTGGCACTGTGGCTTCTCTTCAGAGGCAAGTGGAATCCCTGAAAGAGAGAGTTGGAGTTTTGGAAGCTCAGCTGGCGCAGCGGAAGGACGATTTCTCTGTTCTCAGTGACCGGGTGTGGGAACTTGAGAAGAGAAAGAACCTGACGGATGTGCTGAAATATGAAGTGGATGAACTACGGGGAGAACTTCGAGAAGCGAAGAGGAACCGTAGGAGTTAGATTGTTGTAGCTTCTATTTCTTTCATTTCTGATGTCAAAAATGTTTTTAATTTGAATGTATAAACTTTGGAATTCAAGTTGGTTTAAATTCTTGTCTTATACTTCGAATTTAATGGATCTTTTGCATCAGAATATGTCGAGAAGAGGGGCTAGGAATGGTGAAGGGTTGGATCTGGAGACCGAACTTGCAAGGGTTTACCAGACGCTGAATGCTGTAGCTGGGAACCAAGGAAGGGGGCCGGTAAATCCAGTACCCGAGGCGATTAAGCTAGTGGAATCGTTCAAGAGAATGAAACCACCAGTGTTCGAGGAAAAGTCAGACCCAGATGCGGCTGACAACTGGATTCGGCAAGTGGAGACGATCTTCGAGGTGTTGGAGACACCGGAGGGCAGCAAGGTCAAGTTGGCGACTTTGCAATTGGAGAAGGATGCGGCTGTTTGGTGGCAGTCGATGAAGAGGACCATGGGAGGCATGTTTCTTGGCTGGGAGGAATTTCTGGAAGAATTCCGCAGCCACTATTTTCCCTCCGACGTCCAGGAGAAGAAGGCAATGGAGTTTCTGTCACTTCAGCAAGGCAGCATGTCAGTGAGGGAGTATGAGACTAAGTTTACTCAGCTTTCTAGGTATGCTCCAGAACTGGTGATAGATGAGGCGAAGAAGGCTCGCAAGTTCGAGCATGGGTTGAGGCCAAGCTTGAGATCCCGGATGATACCTCTTGGTATCAGGCGATTTGACAAGCTGGTGAAGAGGGCGGCAGCAACGAAGGCGGATATGGAGCAGTTCCATGTTGTTCAGAATCGGAGGAACAACTGGCAGTCCGGGAAGAGGCCGGCACAATCGGGGAGTTTCAAGGGGCAACCATCTGCACAGAGGTTCAAACCGACAGGGGCGAACGCTATCAGTGTGGCTGGAGGACCTAGAAACAAAGTGGTGAGACCTTCTGCAGTCACTTGTTACAACTGTGGGGAAGTGGGACATTACCAATCTCAATGTCTCAAACCACGGGCTGGCAATCACAATGTGCCAATACAGCAGACTGGGAAGAGGCCGTACCAATCAGGGCGAGTATTTGCCTTGACGGAAGTTGATGCTGATGAGGCGGATCAGGTCATCTCTGGTACGAGGGCTGGTGTTTAGAGGTTTTGTCATTTCTTCTTCCCGCTTATATTGTGAAACTGTTATGTAATGGTGTGTATTATGTAACAGGCGAACTCTATCTTAATGGAAAGAAAGCTGTTGTGTTATTCGATACTGGATCCTCTCATACTTTTGTGTCTCCTAGATTTGCTAAAGTGTTGGGAGTGGAACCGAAGATTTTTCCAGGCAAGATCTTAGCAGTAGCTACTCCATCAGGGGAAACTTTGACCACTGATCGGTATTATGCTGATTGCGAGATTGTGATCGGAGATCGAATCTTTGGCATTGATCTGATCGAGCTGACTATCTTGGGAGTCGATGTTATCATTGGCATTGATTGGATGTCGGTGTACAGTGCAAGCATCGAGTGCAAGACCAAGACAGTAACAGTGAAGGCTCCAGGTGGACCTGAAGTCACTTTCCAAGGGAAGCAGAAGTGTTCTAAGCTGGTGGCAACTATCCGCAAGGAAGAGACTCCTGTGGAAGTGCAAGGGATTCCTGTGGTTCGGGACTATCCGACCGTGTTCTTGGAAGATTTTCCTGGGTTACCCCCGCATCGTGATGTAGAGTTCAGTATCACTGTTCAACCAGGAAGTTCTCCCATCTCTAAGGCACCGTATAGGATGGCTCCAGTGGAACAGGATGAGGTGAAACGACAGATTGAGGAACTATTGGGGAAGGGCTTTATTCAACCTAGTGCGTCACCTTGGGGAGCACCAGTGCTTTTGGTAAAGAAGAAGGATGGATCGATGAGGATGTGTATCGATTCCTGAGAGCTGAATAAGGTCACTGTTCAGAATAAGTATCTGATTCCTCGAATTGATGACTTGTTCGATCGTCTACAAGGAGCAGCTGTATTCTCCAAAATAGATCTTCGATCAGGATATCACCAAGTGCGAGTGAAAGCCGAAGATGTGCACAAAACTGCATTTAGAACTCGGCATGGGCATTACGAATTCTTAGTTATGCCATTCGGAGTGACAAATGCACCCACGATCTTCATGGATTTGATGAACAGAGTTCTGAGGCCGTTTATTGATTCTTTCGTCTTGGTGTTTATCGACGATATTCTCGTGTACTCCAAGTCAGAGGGGGAGCACACCGAGCACCTGGCAGCAGTTTTGCAGAAACTGAAAGAGCAGAGGTTGTATGCCAAGTTATCCAAGTGTGATTTCTGGAAATCTGAAGTGGCATTCCTAGGTCACATCCTTTCTAAGGAGGGAGTGGCAACTGACCCTCAGAAGATAGAGGCAGTGAGAGATTGGGCTAGGCCTACTACAGTGAAGGAAGTCAGAAGTTTCCTTGGGATGACTGGATACTACAGGAGATTCATTCAAGGTTATGCTCAGATAGCTGTACCGCTTACTGGACTGACCAAGAAGAATGTGAGCTTCAAGTGGACTGAGCAATGTAAGGCGAGCTTTCAGGAGCTGAAAGAGAAGCTGACTACTGCACCTATTTTGGCTTTGCCTAGAGCAGGTGTTGAGTATGATGTTTATAGCGATGCTTCACATCGGGGGCTTGGTTGTGTCTTAATGCAAGAAGGTAGAGTAATCGCTTATGGGTCTAGGCAACTACGACCACATGAGAAGAATTATCCGACTCATGATCTGGAGTTGGCGGCGATTATCTTTGCTTTGAAGCAATGGAGGCACTATGTGTACGGTGAGAAATTGAACATGTACACGGACCACAAGAGCTTGAAGTATATATATCAGCAGAGGGATCTGAATCTGAGGCAGCGAAGATGGTTGGAAGTGCTCGAGGATATGCGACCTGAGATCAAGTATCATCCTGGAAAAGCTAATGTTGTTGCTGATGCACTTAGTTGCAAAAGCAGTTTGGCCAGTTTGAGTACAACTCAGAAGCATTTGATTCAGGAGTTGGACCGAGCAGGTATTGAAGTTGTCTTGCAAGGATTGGGAACATCTTTGGCTCAGTTGAGGCTTCAGCCTACTTTGAATGCAAAGATCATTGCAAGTCAGGAGGTTGATGCTCATATTTTGGAGATGAAGGAGCAGGTTGGTGCTGGCAGGTTGCCCGGATTTCAAATCAGGGATAGGGTGCTGTGGTTCGGAGATAGGCTGTGTGTTCCAAATCAGGCGGACCTGAAAGAGAGTATTCTTCAGGAGGCACATACTACTCTTTTGTCGGTACATCCTGGGAGTACTAAGATGTACAAAGACATCAAACAGCATTTCTGGTGGTCAGGTTTGAAGTGGGATGTGGCTGATTTTGTTGCGAAGTGTGAGGTTTGTCAGCAAGTCAAAGCCGAAAATCAGAGACCCGGAGGTCTATTACAGCCGTTACCTATTCCGGAATGGAAGTGGGATAACATCAGTATGGATTTCATTACGGGATTGCCTAAGAGTCCTAAAGGCAATGATGCGATTTGGGTTATAGTCGATCAACTAACCAAGTCCGCTCACTTTTTGGCGATGAAACTCACTGCTTCGATGGACAAGTTGGCTGAGATATATGTTGGTGAAATTGTCAGACTTCATGGTGTTCCCTCAACTATTGTGTCTGATCGAGATGCGCGGTTTACTTCGCATTTCTGGAGGAGTCTTCAGGCAGCTTTGGGTACTAAGACAGATTTCAGCACTGCTTTTCATCCACAGACCGATGGGCAGATCGAGAGAGTCAATCGTATTCTTGAGGATATGCTTCGGTGTTGTATACTAGACTTTGGGGGCAGTTGGGAAAGGTATTTACCTTTGCTAGAGTTTGCCTACAACAACAGTTTTCAGGCTAGCATTGGGATGGCGCCGTACGAAGCTTTGTATGGCAGGAAGTGCAGGACTCCTGTTTGTTGGTATGAAGTTGGGGAGCGTCAGTTGTTTGGTCCTGAGCTTGTACAGCAAACTTCTGAGAAGATTGATCTGATCAGGAAAAGGTTGGTAGAAGCTCAGAGCAGGCAGAAAAGCTATGCAGATAACCGGAGAAGGGACCTTGAGTTTGAGGTTGGTGACTTCGTCTTTCTGAAGGTATCGCCCAGCAAAGGTGTGGTTCGTTTTGGCAAAGGCGGGAAGTTAGCCCCGAGGTTTATAGGCCCGTATAAGATATTGAAAAGGATCGAAAAAACTGCTTACCGGCTTGAATTACCGGGAGAGTTGTCTCAGGTGCACAATGTCTTCCATGTGTCTATGCTGAGAGGTTATATTCCAGATCCGAGTCATCATTTGCCTGAAGTGCCGGAAGGTTTGCAGTTAGACCTGAATTACATCGAGACTCCTGTCGAGATTGTTGACCGTAGGGAGAAAGTCTTGAGGAATAAGACGATACCGATGGTCAAAGTAGTCTGGAGAAACCACTTGGTTGAAGAGGCTACTTGGGAATCTGAGGAGAGGATGTTGAAGGACTATCCTGAGCTTTTTGCTTGATTGTATCTTTGTATCTTTGTATCATTGTATCTTTTGCTTGTTGCTGTGTTGTATTTTCTGTTTTCTCGCTCTTGACGGTAGTTCCGGGGACGGAACTATTCTAAGGAGGGAGTGATGTAATACCCTGATTTTCAAATATATGAAAGATTATTTATTTTCACATATGGTATGCATGTGTAGCATGTTGACTATTATTTCTCAACATGATGATTAAAGAGTATTGTTTTCTATAAAACATTTTTCTTAAAGCCCAAGGATTAGTTTGCTTATTTTCTTTTGAAACAATTATTTTGGCCCAAACTAATTTAAGCCCATGGTTAAATCTTTTTGTTTACAACTTGTTTTGTGTAACATTTTTTATAAGACTTGTCATGAGTGTACAAGTTTATTAGTGTGGTTTGTGCATGCACGTGCATTTCGCATACACGTGCATTGAGCACTCCTTCTTGGCCGGTTTTGGGTGGAGTAGTGGTGTGAATCATGGGTAGTTGTGTAGAGGTGTGGGTAGTTATTTCAACCCCCTAGTGCATCCTAACCCTTGATCCTATAACCATCTACAAAATCCTAGCCCTCCATTCCACTTATTTTCTAGTATAAATACCCCCTCTCATTCCGTATCTCTTTTACACTAAAATTATTATTGTAAGAGAGGCATTTTGTGAGTTGTGTGTGGGAGCTTTTCTGTGGAGGCCGAGTAGTACTCTGAAGAGTTCGGTGTGGAGCGAAGGAGCAAGGAGCGAGGATTCGTTCACTACATTAAGGAATTTTTGCTGGATTTCGATTATTTCTTCAAATAAGGTGGGTGTTTCTCAGGACTTCTAATGTAGGAGTTATACCATGATTATTATAATTGCTACCATGTTATGAAAAGTAAATTCAATGTATTAGAAATTGCCTGAGCAATCTCTTTTACACTAAAATTATTATTGTAAGAGAGGCATTTTGTGAGTTGTGTGTGGGAGCTTTTCTGTGGAGGCCGAGTAGTACTCTGAAGAGTTCGGTGTGGAGCGAAGGAGCAAGGAGCGAGGATTCGTTCACTACATTAAGGAATTTTTGCTGGATTTCGATTATTTCTTCAAATAAGGTGGGTGTTTCTCAGGACTTCTAATGTAGGAGTTATACCATGATTATTATAATTGCTACCATGTTATGAAAAGTAAATTCAATGTATTAGAAATTGCCTGAGCATGCTGTTGATAATAAGAACAAAAGGGTCGGTACAGTCGACTGTCACATGAACCAGTCGACTGGTACGAGACAATTATTTTCATGATGTGATAATAAACATATATGCAAAACAGACGTAATAGTACGATTACTAAGTTCATATTTTCCCCATGTTACATATGATGGAGGGAAGGTGAATGGATGAAAAGAACTAGCGATGATTAACAAAACTAAGAACGGTCGGTGCAGTCGACTGACAATGTGTTCATCCGACTGGTGCATCGATTTAATTATGATTAATCGGCAATTCCATGAAATGAGATATTCTATTATGTTGACCTAGTGTAATGATTTGAGATTTATATCTTCGTCTTCGTAAGAAAGTTATGAATAAGTGTAAATGCATGTTTAAAGTATTTTCCTTAAAGAAAAGACCATATTAGTAACTTGAAACTCCATGCTGCGATGTTACTGAACAAGTAAGAAGTGTGGTGTTTATGAAATATGAATGTATGTATACTGTGATGAAAGTGCATGTGAGAACGGTTGGAAAGATAATTTCTGATTTTGAATTCTGAAACTGTCCAGTCGACTTAGTGCGTGTAGCAAGTCGACTGAGCTGAACATAGAAATGTGCTATTTAAGAATCCCAGGACAGACGACTGATGGATGAACAGTCGACTGTCACGTGGATGACCTTGTGAACATGAAAAGTTGCGGGACAGCCGACTGGCCGTGTGCAGCAGTCGACTCTCCCGAGTATTTATGATGAACTTGTATTAACTGTATGAGTCGACTGGTGTCCTTCCAAGTCGACTGTACAGAGTGGATTTTGATATGTAAGAGATTTCATTTTTGATTACTGTTGGAAGTTGTGAACCTTATAATTGAAGTCAATGAACTCTTATGGCTGTATGGATTTATATGAAATGAATCATAGATGTGAATTGAGAATTAAATGAACATGAAAGGCTAAGATCATGATAAGAAAGTCTGTGAGACTCTAAAATGAATTATGAGCTGAGAGTGCTCAATTGAAAATTGTGAATTGGAAATTGAACAAAAGAGTAGCTAAGTCTCCCCCGGCAGTGAAATGAAATAATATTGAAAAGAAGACCAAGGTTGGTCATGTATAAATGAAATGATAAGCCCGGTTTGGTGGAGAGGCTAACTCTAGAGTTTTGATTTTTATTCATGATTCTAATAATTTTAGTACATAGTGAGGAGGTGATGAAAGTGAGAGAAAAACATAAGTATGAGAACTAGAGTTTACGGTGCGGGTGTGTGAGCCGCAGAATGCATGCTTGATGAGTCAAGACATGGAGCGAGCGCAACTCAGAATGATCGGACTCTAGTCACGCTTGTGGGATGTTTGGTGACTGCAAGAGGATCGTGTTCAGGGAGGAGGCTTGAATTGCCATAGAATGCATGCTTGATGAGTCAAGACATGGCGTGGGGTTCCCCTCCAGGGTCCAGTGCACGAGCTTGTACTCATAGACCATTTAGGATACTCACCGTAATTACAGAAGTAGAGTAAATCATGGCGAGGGATCGAACCCTACAAAAATGAAGAACGATTAAGAGGCTTGCCCTCGGACCTATGTAGTATGGGATGCATAGAATTCGAACAAGTGCGCATTAGTGTCATGTAAATTAAATAACTGCATTAAGGATTAAGTGCACTATCACGACACGACATCATTAAGAGTTCCCTTTTGATTTATATTTTTATTATGAACAAGTTTGTGATCTGTTAAGAAATGAGAGTCATTATACTGTTTCTGGCATAGAGAGGATGGCCATGTATAATTATCGTCGGTTGAATAAACTGACGTACCTACAGTTTTGTATGCAGGACAAATTGCATGTTTAAGAGGAATGGCTGCATAAAGATCTTATCATGTTGTTGTACATTTGTTTGATGTTGTAAATTTTACTTTCGCTGTGCAAATGTAAATGTAATATGATGTAAACTCTAATGTAAAAAAGAAAAGTTTGAATTTCCTTGTAAAATTGTACTCAAAGAAAGTGAAAAGATCCCGTAAAACATCTCGAATTCAGTGTTTTGGGATTCGGGGCGTTACACTCTTATAGCCAAAATAAATGTGTAGTGAAGTCTAAGTTGGCACAAATAGAATCATATCAATTGGTTGTAAGAGATACAAATTGTTATTTTGCTTAAATTAAACAAATGCAATTCATGTACATTAATGAGAGAAAATGAATTCGAAATATAGATATAATGTCTAAAATATCAGTTAAAAATTCGTGAGTTACTGGTTGCAAGTAAACTCAGTCTAGATGTATTAATTATAGTCTAATAGAAGATTAGACCGAATGAAAAATCGAGTTTTGTGAAGATAATTGATAACAGTACAGTTTGAACAAAAGTATACCAGTCTGTCTTCGTTTCATTAGTCATGGTTGGACTTATTAGCAGTACTATTACTGTAGCACGGGTTAAGTATTGGTTCTGGGTTCGAAACTTGGTATTCACTTTTTATTCTTGTTTGATTTTTATTAAACCACAGAGCCGAAACACTGTGTATGGTGTTGGGTTTGCTGTTGTGACAGAAAAGTCACATGGACTTAGTGGCTCTCGGTGGCGTCACTAGGTGCTCACTGTGGCTTGGGCGGGAGTCTGGGTTCGAAACCCGATAGCTCCATTTGATATTTTTTTGGTGTTTTTAACTTTTGAAGAGTTTTAATGCAAATAAAAATTTGGGAAAATTTCTAATATTCCTTTAAAATGATTTAAAGTTTATTAAAAATAGTTTCATAATATTTCATGTATTTTTGTGTGATAAAAAAGTGGATTTTAAATTAAAGAACTCGAGTTTATCGATTAAAAGAATTAGAAGGGATTTTTATAAATTGTGACTCTTGTATAATTAAATAGAGATGAATATTTGGATTGAAATTAAATTTTTCTCTTAATGAGATTTTATGGTTTTCCATACTTGATTGAGATTATTTGAGATGCATACAATGCCATAAGTGATTAAATTTACAAATGAGGCTGAGTTGAATTGTTTTCATGTTATGAGACTATAAAGAATTATTCTCTTGAGGAAGAGATTTGAATAAAGAAATTGAAATATTATCCTGAGATTGAATATAAAATATTGTTGATCTCTAAAAACGACCTGCTACAGTAACGCCCTAATGTGCACCCGAAGACCATTAAGTCCAGAGTGACCAACTGAAATGGAAATGAGCTAAATTCTTTTTGTATATAATGCATTGCAACTTATTTTCCTTTAATAAATTCAATTCTTCAATTGATTTGTACTCACCCAAAAATCTAGTTCTCTTTCCAGAATATATTTCTATCAAAATATTACAGTATAGTATATTACATTCAAAATTTTATAAAGTTTTCTTTTGGACAAAATAACAAAGTTTCTTCCCAAAATTGTGTTAGAACACATATAATCAATTTTTCAAATAAAAATATCGTTTTTCATCGAAACTCCTCTATGAAATTTTCTATATTCATTAAATAAACTAATGAGACTAAATCCGCAAATCTTTATCACATTAGCATCAAAAATTCATTTTTCATACATGTTGCATTATTTGGGACTACCATCAGAATTATTCCACCATGCATAATTTCTTTTCATTTCAACAAATGAATATTTTCTTTCTAATTAAACAAGAGCAAGTGACTCACAATAATATTTCTACACATCATAGCACAATTATATCAAGAACATGAAATCTACAAATTAACATACCAATCAACATTTGACCACTAAATTATGTATTATCTAGCATGCAAATCTACTCCTATATTAGAAAGGATTTTAGAATCACTACCCAAAATTGAAGAATTTTGATGTACTAAAATGAACTCCTAGAATTAGAAGCTCTTAGAAAATTCCGCTTTGGCCTCCTCGAATTCCGCGCACCAAGAGAACACCCCAACCTTCCATTCGGCCAAGAAACAGCAAGCATCAACTCCATTTCGGCTACAAGACAGCACCTCCTTCATATATATGTATATATGTATATAATTGTATATATAATATATGTATGTACAAACATGATGGAACAAGATATAGGTGTATATAGGTATAGGTGGAGAAACAAAGGAGTAGGCGGATTGATGGGCTGGTTCGGATTGACAGAGCAAGAAGGAATGGAAGAAGGACAATGTAAGGGGAGTAAAGGGTATGAGTATATATATACATTTATATATATGTATACACTCATTGTTAGGCGGATAAATGGAGAAAGCAAATGAGAATGCTGGATTTTTGGCTTCGGATTAGACCAGAGAAGAAGAAGAGAGAATGAGGAGAATAAAGGAGTAGGGGGTATTTTTATAAAGAGATATAGGCATAGTTATTAAAACCACCTCCCACATGAACACCACTAACTCTACATTCTAAAATTCAAGACTTGTTTTCCCTCCTACTCTCAAAAATCAAATCTATGTCTTCCCCCCTCTTCAAAACAGCCTGGCCACTTCTATGGAGTGTGCACATCGCACGTGTGCACGTGCACGTGTTTTGTGTACACTACAAAATAAATTATTTATTTAATTTAAAACAAATGTTTATATATATAATATGCATAAAAGTTTGCTTAAAATTTATATTTTTCATGCACGAATAAAATAGACACACATTTCATGATATTTATTTTGAAAAAGAACACGCCCAAATACATGCACCGAAACAAACACGTACTTCACGTAAAACATAAAAAATATGAATTTCGGTTTTTATCAACAGAAAAATGTTAAAGATAATAAAAATAAAATATAGAAAAATATATTTATTGATTTTTATACATCCTATGACGAAATCGTCACGTACATGGAAAACACGAGCATTACACATACAAAATTATTTTAATCAAAATAGGAGAAAATTAGATTTCCGTTTATAAAATGGATTTGAATACATAAAATAAATTATTTAAACACAGAAAATATTACACGTAGCGGTGGAAACACATAATCGATACGTGCATCAAAACATATAAAAAGCACGTAAAACCCAGAGATCGAAATTTAATATTTTAGTTGACTCAAATAGGATAAAATATACGGGAAATTCATAAATAGTCGGAAATCAAAATAGGTAGTGAAAATACAATACGGATATTATCCGTAACGGTACAAAATACACGTGCGTGATACGCGAGAGCAAAATTGTCATTTCCAATTTTGCGGGGTGTTACACTGCCCCCCGCTTAGAATAGTTCCGTCTCCGGAACTAACTGGGGTAAAAGTTGTATTTTGTACACACTTAAGAAAAATATCATTATTGTATATAGAAAACTGTAAACATCAAGAAAATAAATGTAGTATAAAAATAAACAGTGGGAAAAAACAAGACAAACTCTATATAAGAAAACTATGAGTATCAAATTTCATAAGAACAGAATAAGAAATCTAGGAAAATAGCATAAGAAACGAAATGTGACAAAAGATAGAATAGATTGAGAAAAAATTTCATACAAAAATAATATTAGGTAAAACATTAGATAAAAGGAAAAATAAACTTAGTCATTAATTGTGAAATAGTTCGGAAAACAATGCAATGAAGAAAACATAGTCAATAAATAACTTATAAGTAGATGTAGTAGTCAAAATTTATCAAAATAATAAGCAGTAGAAAATCGCAAACTGAATTGGTACTGTATGACAAAAATTTAATTAACAATTTTAAAAGAAGACTATTAGATAACAGTTTAAAAAAATAAACGAGAATGAAACTTAGTTAAAAGTATAGACAACATATAAAAAATGATTTTGTATACCAATAAAATAATTTGTAAGGTAATTATAATAATTATACATACGATTTGAAAATTAAAAATATAGAAGGCATACATCGAAATACTTTCGAATTGTCAAGTAGAGCAAGAAAACCAACATGAAAAATTATATACGTACATAGGTTTAAAATTATAGGGTGAAACAAACAATATTATCATATAAAAATTATAAATGATTTGTAGGAGTAAAACAAAACATCATGGTAGAAAGGCAATAACACATTATCGAAACAATGCGAAAACTAATTACATAGAAATTAAATTATGAATCATAAACAAAAGTATAATTAATAAGATGTATATATTTTTTTAGGTGACTAGCCACCAAATCTAAGATAAATTAGTAGCAATATAAAATACGATAAAGTGATATGAAATGTTAACTCATATAAGGATACAAAATAATACGAAGAAAACGACAAGATAGTTAATATTAAGCAGTAAATACACAAGTATGATAGATATAGAAATCAGTATAAACAATATAATGCTAGATTGTCAAATATTATAAAATAGTATAAACTAGTACGAAAATGAGATAATGGTAAGTAAATATTATAGAAAGCAAAGTAGGGGTTATCAAAGTAGAAAATTTTCTTCTGGTGTAGGTTCGCCTCGTTGGTGTCCAACTGCAGACTTGCGTCCTTAAAATCAAGTTGCAGAATTTCCTCTACGACATCCGATTGCAGTTTTCCTACTGGACATTCGATTGCAGACTTTGCCTCCCCAACGTCCAGTTACAGTTTGCCTCCATTGACGTCTAGTTGCAAATTTTCCCTCTCGACATCAGGTTGCACCAAAACGGGAGATAGAAAGATGTAATCTTCCATATACACTTGGATATTGGGTGTTTAATAAAGTACGGTGTTATGTTTGAAATATGTGATATAAACGTGGATGGAAAAGTTGTAAATGAAGTAGGAAATTACAACAACAAAATATTGAAATAGATATATAGACTTTAAATATAGATTATACAAAATTTGTAGTAATGAAAATAATTTATAACATTAAGACGAGAATAGTGTAAAGTATATGCACGAGCTAAAAATACAAATGAAAACGATAATTATGTAGTGTATGTATTATGTTGAAGAAGCATAAAACTATAAAATTAATGAGTAGTGATTAATAGCAAAAGCAAATAATATGTAATAACAATAGTATCGAATGTAGACAAAAATGGTATGTCATATTTATATGATGTCACGCCCCGCTTCCCAAAAGAATACGGAATACGGATACGTAACAAAAGCCCAACGAATGATTTTCAACATTCATAAGCTGTTCAAGAATTCTTAGCAACATGCACAAGAAATATACAGAGTCGGAAGCGAATTTAATCAACCACATGCACAAATACTTGAAACCAAATACATAAATCTCAAATAGTCATGATCTGAATAAAACACAAGTCTTGAGTCACATCGCCCAAATACAAGAATAATCCAAGTCTCAAATACAATAATTATCCAAGCAAGATACAAGAAATAATAATAAAAAGCAGCACTAATACTTCATGTCTCCGATACCATCTGGAACCTGTTCTCCAAAATCTGCAATTCATCGAATGCAGGAAAGATGAAAAGATAAAACACAAGTACCCGTCAATTGCAAGTCACGGATCACTTATAATGTAGGATACAAGCACATGGGGAAACTAACTAACACATGGTATAAGTGTGATGTCAAGGTAAACAACTAGCATGGTAAAAGTGATTAAGTGTACATGGCATAAATCAAGTGTCAAGAAATCAAGTATCATGTAAACATACATCAAGTGTCAAGTGTCATGTAATCATATGTTCATGTATCAAGTATCAAGTTTCATATCTCATGTAAACAAGTCTCATGTGTCATGTAATCAAGTATTAAGTAAGCATGTATCACGTTCACGTTTCATGTTCAAGTATCATGTTCAAGTCTTGTAGTGAATTACTATCTAGGTAGCACTTCATGCAGCCCACATTACATGGTTACTACAACACAATAGTTTCGCTTTAGATTTTATAGTGGACCATAGAGGGCAGTATACTCGGGGATAAGCAAGTAATTGAGCTCCAAGCTCCAAGTATCATGTATCATGTAATCACATGTCATGTAGTGCAAGTGGCAAGTATCGTGTCTTGCATGCAAATATCAAGTAATCATGTCAAGTATCACGTAGGATCAGTGGATCCCCCTCTGAGTACACATTTCTGAATTATCCACTATTAGATATGTCCCTTAAACCCCAGCATGGTTATTTTATTATTAATGTCCAACAAGCATGTATACGTGCAAAATATATCAAGAATAGCATGACATGATCATGTGACAAGTGCAAGTAACAAACTAAATATGTACGAGTGCAAGTTATCTCATAAAAAAACAAAATAAACACATCTCAAGTTCAGGACAGCAAGACCATGTTGTAGTAATACAGTGATTCCACGAGTTACAAACAAGCAAATCTAGATCCGTCGAAGGATCTGGAAAATAGACACCCACACGAATCCAACGAGTATAATTAAGTCATATACTAGTTTACAACAACACATCTCAAAACTGATTTATAGAAATTAGGTTCAGCTAGAAATCAAGAAAACGAATTCAAGAGCATGAAAACAGCATGAAAATACATTAAATAAATCCATGAAAAACCTGGGGTATTTTCCTATATATTCAGAATCAAAATATAAAGTTTCAGAATTTTCCAGTAAAAATAGATAAATCATCAAAAAATACAAAAGCATCAAGAAAACATAGTTTAGCGAATCTGAAAATCCCAACACTGCTGAACGAAAACTAAGATATCTCGTAACCAGTGAAACAAAATCCAATTCCGCCAAAGGAATATGAAAATAGATAGAATTTACTAACTTTTACATTTCACAAACAATTTTCATACAGTAAAAGGAATCATAGTGAAAATAGGGTTCTTTACAAAACATCGAGCAAAATACAGCATATATAGATTTTATAAACGAGTATGAAACACCACGCAAAACTTATCAATAAAATTCATCAAAATTCTGGATAATCCCTAACTTAATAAGGAAACACTGACCAAAATATTGGATCAAAATAGTATGTATTGCATGGTTCTTGAAAATAGTTTGTTAATAAAATTAACGAAAAACAAAATCTGGAAAAGAGCGACACCTTTGTACTAAAACAGTCATAACTCAGTCATACGAAATCAAAATCAAGCAAGATCAAAGGGTGTTTGAAAATAGACGAAATTATCTAAAACTCATGTTTTATACCGAAATCAAGATACTGACTGTAGCACAGTCGAAAATAACAAACAAAACAGAACATCCAGAAAATACAGATTTCACCCTCAAAAACAAAAACAACATAGATTCAAGAATATTGATCCAAACTCATCCAAACTTGAAAAACAACCTACAAAGTATCCAAACATCATGAATTAGGGTTATTAACATGTCCATGTCTATTATTTCACATGGGTATCAAACAAAACACGAATTTGCACACAAGTCTCACATACACGTCTAAAATCAAGAACGGGTGATTCCTAGGTTATTTCATATCAAGATTGGTGTCGTGAGTCTTCTATGGCCAAAATATCACAATAGAGACAAAATCCATCAAGAAAAACACAGTCTAGGGTTGTCTCTAGACCCAACTACACTATAGGTGAACTTTGGTACTT